>JAJJWW010002435.1:0-596180 GCA_023531295.1 Papaver armeniacum
CGAATGTTTATGGGTAAAAATCGTTCTGTAGATTTCGGTAATTTCGGTAGGTGAGTGAAAGCTGGTTAAAACCCTAAACAAATGTCTTGCGTGAGTACTTTATAGGTTCGAGAGATCAATACGTACAAGTCCGGCCTAAAAACCAAGAAATGGTAGTTCCGGACTTGCTTCGGTGGCCACAAAGTGGAGGAGAAGGGTTGATTTGGGGAGGGAAGCAAAGAAAGGTGTTAAGGAGAGTAGTATCTCGACTTGTATCGAGAAAGGTGAAAGCTTAGGAAGCTTGCAAGAGATGAAAGCTTTTTTGGGAGAGCTTGCACAAAAGTTGCCTTTACGAGAGTGTAGTATTTTTCTCTTGTAGAGACTTGTTGTTTGGTGGAAATAGGTAAGACCTATTTATACAAGTCGAGATTGAAACGTATCTGGCCTCATGAAGGAAGAGAGTAAAAGGTGACATAATGGGAGGAGGTGGTAGCAGAGTATGGTTTAATGGGTGAAAACGTTTTTCACCATTATTTCCTCTTTTATTTGACCGCTTTATTCCTTTTCACGCTTTCTTAATGTGAGCGTAGTGTACGCTGCATCTTTGTGATATGAAACCAAAACACTGAAGAAGCATCCCCCAGTTTGTGTTGATGTCTCGAGTGTTGGTTGCATCTTGAGTGCAAGTGGCGCGCTAGTGGCGCGTGTGGCATGTGCCAATGGCATGTGCGGAATGCCTTGGTGGTAGGTTGCACGGTTTGCAAGTTACGCTACCGGCGTGTGTGTTTGGCATGTGCCAATGGCATGTGCGGAATGCCTTGGTGGTAGGTTGCACGGTTTGCAAGTTAGGCTACCAGCGTGTGTGTTTGGCATGTGCCAATGGCATGTGCGGAATGCCTTGGTGGTAGGTTGCACGGTTTGCAAGTTAGGCTACCAGCGTGTGTATTTGGCATGTGCCAATGGCATGTGCGGAATGTTGACCTAGTTGCAAGTCTTGCGAGCCTAGGGCGCTATATTTGGCGTGGGCCAATGGCATAGCGGCTTGGAAACATGGCTTGCGATACGTTTTGGCATGTGCCAATGGCACGTGCGGCCATGTTGACCTAGTTGCAAGTCTTGCAAGCCTAGGGCGCTATATTTGGCATGGGCCAAAGGCATAGCGGCTTGGAAATATGGCTTGCGACACGTGTTGGCATGTGCCAATGGCACGTGCGGCCATGTTGACCTATTTGCAAGTCTTTCAAGCCTAGGGCGCTATATTTGGCGTGGGCCAAAGGCATAGCGACTTGGAAATATGGCTTGCGACACGTGTTGGCATGTGCCGATGGAACGTGCGGCCATGTTGACCTAGTTGCAAGTCTTGCAAGCCTAGGGCGCTATATTTGGCGTGGGCCAAAGGCATAGCGGCTTGGAAATATGGCTTGCGATACGTGTTGGCATGTGCCAATGGCATGTGCGGCCATGTTGACCTAGTTGCAAGTCTTGCAAGCCTAGGGCGCTATATTTGGCGTGGGCCAAAGGCATAGCGGCTTGGAAATATGGCTTGCGACACGTGTTGGCATGTGCCAATGGCAAGTGTGGCCATGTTGACCTAGTTGCAAGTCTTGCAAGCCTAGGGCGCTATATTTGGCGTCGGCCAAAGGCATAGCGGCTTGGAAATATGGCTTGCGACACGTGTTGGCATGTGCCAATGGCACGTGCGGCCATGTTGACCTATTTTCAAGTCTTGCAAGCCTAGGGCGCTATATTTGGCGTGGGCCATAGGCATAGCGGCTTGGAAATATGGCTTGCGACACGTGTTGGCATGTGCCAATGGCACGTGCGGCCATGTTGACCTAGTTGCAAGTCTTGCGACTATATTTGGCGCGGGCCAAAGGCATAGCGGCTTGGAAATATGGCTTGCGACACGTGTTGGCATGTGCCGATGGCACGTGCGGCCATGGTGACCTAGTTGCAAGTCTTGCAAGCCTAGGCGGTATATTTGGCGTGGGCCAAAGGCATAGCGGCTTGGCATTGTTGCCATGGTGCGGGGTGCGGCTTGGTTTGGCATTGTTGCCATGGTGCGGGGTGCGCTTGGTTTGGCATTGTTGCCATGGTGCGCGGGTGCGGCTTGGTTTGGCATTGTTGCCATGGTGCGCGATATGCGGCTTGGTTTTGCATTCACGCCATGACGCGCGGTATGCGGCTTGGTTTGGCATTGTTGCCATGGTGCGCGAGGGTGGGGCTTGGTTTGGCATTGTTGCCATGGTGCGCGGGGTGCGGCTTGGTTTGGCATTGTTGCCATGGCGCAAAGATATGCGGCTTGGTTTAGCATTGTTTCCATGGGGGCGCGAGGATGCGGCTTGGTTTGGCATTGTTGCCATGGTGCGCGAGGATGCGGCTTGGTTTGGCATTGTTGCCATGGTGCGCGATATGCGGCTTGGTTTGGCATTCTTTGCCATGATCGCTTGATATGCGGCTTGGTTTGGCATTCGCCATGGTGCGAGGGTGTGCTCTTGGTTTGGCATTGTTGCCATGGTGCGCGGAGTGCGGCTTGGTTTGGCATTGTTGCCATGGTAGCGCATGATATCGGCTTGGTTTGGCATTGTTGCCATGGTGCGCTTGAGGATCTTTGCTTGGTTTGGCATTGTTGCCATGGTGCGCGATATCTTGCTTGGTTTGGCATTGTTGCCATGGTGCGCGATGATGCGACTTGGTTTGGCATTCTTTGCCATGACGTGATAGATGCGGCTTGGTTTGGCATTGTTGCCATGGTGCGCGAGGTGCGGCTTGGTTTGGCATTGTTGCCATGGTGCGCAGGTGCGGCTTGGTTTTGGAATTAGGGTTACGTATTTGAAAACCCTAATCTGGTATTTTGAAAAAATACCCCTAATAATTATTTACACCTGAGTTAAATGCTCTTAGTTAATGTGTTGCGGGTAACCCTAGGTTATGGGGTTTTACGATTTTACCCCTTGTCTAAAAACCACCATCAACAGCGAAAAATAAATATTTCTAACTGAGATTGCTAGGCATCAATGAACATACACTACTTGAGTTAACTTTAGAGGGTTTAACCAAGACAAGCTTGAACTCGAAGTTTCTTCTCTGTAATATATTAAAATCATACGACCAGGGACGGAGCTAGAATTTTTGGTTAGGGGGGACAAATTTTATCTTGATAGTCATGATAAAAATCGGCTAGAAACGTAGAAGGCCGCAATTTTATTTCAACTTTACTAACTATATTTCTGACCATAAGTATATGAATTTGCAAAAACTCCATGAGTCGACGTTATAACGAACATGCTATCAAAGGGTTTGCCTTTTTTTTGTTTTGTTTTTGAATTAGGTTACTGATTTCATATTAGCATATTAGTAATACATGGAGCTTCATCAAGTATCAATCACCCATTTAATCTTCTTTTTCTTTGCTAAGAAATACTACTAGACAATTAAGGAAGCATACAAAGTCACTTTTGTAAAACCAATTTTCGAGTTGTTCACCCGTGAATTTATTCTCTTGTGTACAACAATTAGCAAACTACCGAACGATTACAATTGAAATTACAAAATCCAGTGGGGACTACTGTCCCTACTAGACCCTTGATAGCTTCGTGCCTGCATACGACAACATCTCATAAGATAAAATGGTAGATATTATAGTCTCTACATACCTCTTGGTTGATGAAGTTCTCGAAAATGTCTTCATTTGTTCTTGGTCTTGAGGGTTATTCAATGATATCTTATATTTAACCACTATGCTATAGTCCTAGTATGAGACATGACTTTAGTAGACTAGAAATAAAGATAAGTTTTGTACAAGTTACATTGACAACAAGCTTAACATAACAAAACTTTTGAGTTCGCTCGAGCGATGCTCTACCACTAAGTTACTTTTTGTTTATGGATTACCCATGGAATTCCATATGGGAGAACATTCTAGATCTTTTTGTTTCCTTGCTTGAGGAGTTTGCACCGTCGAGAGTTTTTTTTTTTACAAGAGTCGCATTCATCACCAATGAAATTTTGAGAGCTTTGATAAAGTAGAACCAACTATCTTGTATTAAGGACAAATTAAGAAAATATGGTCATTATCATTTTCCATTGATCAATTTAATTTTTGATAGTATTCTTGACATTGTTGTGCGGGTATACGACTATGCATATGATAATAATTATATGCAGATTGAAAATCACCCTAGCTCATCCTAATTAAGAGGGAGTAAAAGAGTTATTAACATAATCTTAAACATGATGTATGTGTTAGGAAATCTACTTGGTATATTAGTTATTGTGCATATGTCAACTTCTTTGTGTAGTGTACGCTGCATGCTGTGACCGCCAAACCAAGACCCTGGAAAGCATCCCCCAGTTTGTATTAATGTCTCGAGTGTTGGTTGCACCTTAAGTGCAAGTGGCGCTGCTAGTGGCGCGTATGGCATGTCCCAATGGCATATGCGGAATGCCTTTTTGTGGGTTGCACCTTGAGTGCAGAGTGGCAATGCTGGCGGGCTGCTAGTGGCGTGTGTGGCATGTGCCAATGTCATGTGCGGAATGCCTTGGTGGTAGGTTGCACGTTGAGTGTAAGTAGCAATGCCAGAGCTGCTAGTGGCGTGTGTGGCATGTGCCAATGGCATGTGCAGAATGCTTTGGTGGTAGGTTGCACGGTTTGAAACTTAGGCTACCGGCGTGGGTTTTGGCATGTGACAATGGCATGTACGGCCAAGTTGGCCTAGGTTGCACGGCTTGCAAGTTAGGCTACCAGCGTGCGTTTTGGCATGTGTCAATGGCACGCACGGCCATTAGGGTCATGGCTAGGTAATGAAAGCTCCCAACGAGCGTGTTGGCATGTGCCAATGGCATGCTCGGCCATTAGGGCCCACGACACTGGGTAAGAAAAGCTACCGAGCGATGCGTGTTGGCATGTGCCAATGGCATGCGTGGCCATTAGGGTCACGGCGTGGTAAGAAAAGCTATCGGCGATGCATATTGGCATGTGCCAATGGCATGCGTGGCCATTAGAGTCACGGCACAGTAAGGAAAGCTACCAGCGATGCATGTTGGCATGTGCCAATGGCATGCGTGGCCATTAGGGTCACGGCCTGGTAAGGAAAGCTACCAGCGATGCGTGTTGGCATGTGCCAATGGCATGCGTGGCAATTAGGGTCACGGCCTGGTAAGGAAAGCTACCAGCGATGTGTGTTGGCATGTGCCAATGGCATGCGTGGCCATTAGGCTCACGTCCTGGTAAGGAAAGATACCAGCGATACGTGTTGGCATGTACCAATGGCATGCGTGGCCAATTTGGCCTAGGTTGCACGGTTTGCAAGCCTATAGGCACGGGCACCATTTTGGCATGGCATGGCTAGGGACATGGTAAGGGTGCTTGGCTTGGCGTGGTGTGACTAGCATAGCTAGGGCCAAGGCAGAGTGCGTTTGGCATGGCGCGGCTAGCTTGGGCTATGTGTGGCTGGCATGATTTGCCATTGGCACGGAGGTGCGGCTATCATGGTTGGCATGCTTTGGCGCGTTTGGTGTGACTAGCATAGCTAGGGCCAAGGCAGAGTGCGTTTGGCATGGCGCGGCTAGCTTGGGCTAGGTGTGGCTGGCATGATTTGCCATTGGCACGGAGGTGCGGCTAGCATGGTTGGCATGCTTTGTCGCGTTTGGTGTGACTAGCATAGCTAGGGCCAAGGCGAGTGCGTTTGGCATGGCGTGGCTAGCTTGGGCTAGGTGTGGGTGGCATGATTTGCCATTGGCACGGAGGCGAATTAGGGTTTTTACTCGTTGTAACCCTAATTTGAAAAAATACCCCTATTAATTACGACTACATGCATTAAATGTTCTAATAAATGTGTCATAGATGACATTAGGTTATTAGGGTTTTACGATTTTACCTTTTGTCTAAAAACCACCATCGACAACGGTATTAAAAATGTTGAATGCAACAATATAGGTTTGACTATGAGCATCCTTCACCTGAGCCCCCTACTTGTTGTGCAGTACCACCACCTTGTTTCATTTGTTTGTTTTATAGGTCTTTCCATTTTCTAGCTTTTATTTTGTTCAATCTATTGAAAATGTTAACGGGAACTGATCTTATTGTCAATTTGTAGTACCTCTTTGTGAAAACATGTCTCACGGTGGATAATCCTACCCTACTTTTGTTCACTAATTCCAGGTGTCAGAGACCCTCTAAAATCATCTTGGAATATTGTCTCTGAGATAGAATTCTTAAATTTCCCTGGAAAGTAAGAACTTATTCCTTGTGGTAGAAATTCTTGTATGTTAAATAATGGATAAGTTAGTGAACTGTGCGAGAATGAGTGTTGTTTTGTAAGGAATTCTGGTGTATGTTTATTGTCTTTTCAGTTTCTAAGTTTCTTTAAGGTCCGTATGAACTCAATTATGACCAAAAAATGTTTGTTTTGTTATTTGGTTTCATATGAATATGTGAAGACATGTTTAATGATAAATGTCTTATAGCTATAGAGATATGGAAAAAAGTTCATCTTTTGAGTAAGGAGTATCTATGTAGGAAGTTAACATCTTTGTCGATTTATTTTCTGGCTTGTCATACTGCTAGAGAGCCAATCTTACCAAGGCGGATAAATGCTTTTGTCAAAATTGGCAAAGAACTATCAAAATCTGAAGGCTAAGCGCAAACCACGTACCATCAACTATAAAATCCAATAAAAAAAATCACTAAAATTTCCAACTATACATTACCAGGTAAGTATGAATGTGTTGGGATATATATTTAAAAATATAGTTTTGTAATATTGTATCAAACTTAGAGAGATAGTGTGGTTGTATTATTTTGGGCTCCCACACTATAGACTTGGGTTCAGTTTCTACAAATTTTAAGTTAAGTTGCGTTGGGGTGGAGAAGAAAATTTTGTGTCCTTCCACAATTTTTTCATCTGCTAGTAGTGGGGCGGAGAAGAAAAGGTTTCTTAAGCTTGGGAAAAATTTATTTGGAACCTTGTACCAGCAGCTGTATGTTGGTCTATTTGGACGGAGAGAAACAAAAGGAGTTTTGAATTCGGAGATAGAAAATTGGAGTTGGCAAATGCAGTTTTCGATTGGGTTGCTATTGTTGTTTGGTCTTCTTGTACTGGTTTTTATTTCTCTCTTCTGTCCACCTCTCTTAGGTTTGATGTGTATTTGGCCCCAAAATTAAAATCATGTTCATGAGCATGTAAATATGTGCATGTTGGCGGTGCTTCTGCTTCCCACACTTGCCTAGTAAAAACCAAGGCCGGCCTATTTATCGACTTCCCAAATGCTCTTTACTAACCAAAACATTGCCCTCTTTAGTAGTTTCCTCCTCTCAAAATGAATCTACCGTAATCTGTGAAATTCTTACATCCTCTTCCTCTTTGAGAACAGTTAACACTCATGCCCAAGGTCAAATACTGGTACACACCATGAATCAGTTCTCAATATAAACACCATGCAATACTCCGCCCTGGTTTGTGAGGTAAAAAATAACAACAGCCGTAATCGGATTAATAACCATTAGAATCGTTTAACACATGTTAAACCATTACAGTGACCCACTGTTTCCATTGTGCCTTGAATGTCTAAGGTAATCTACCTCTTCGACCCTAAAATAATAAGCCTTTTTGGTATCTACGCATTCACTATAGAGATCAATAATAAGCCTGTTGAACAACAAAGTGTGATGTAGCAAATCTTGAATTGTTAAAAATTGTGTTGTGCAGAACTTACTCATGCAACTGCAGTTGATTAGTTAGTTCACGAGCTGGTAATCTCGATGTTTACTTTTGCTCTTCTTCTTTATCATCGATTGCTTTTCTACATTTCAAAATTGATTTTTCTCCATCAAGTTGATTTCTTTTCTTTAAAAATAAAAATATTCATCCGGATCGAAAAAGAGATTGGGAAGCTGAAAAATACTTAAACAAATTCTTAAACACCCCAAACCCAAAGAACCTAAGGTTCTATGTATAGAATGCCTGGAGGCAGTGGCACTGTAACATGCCATGTACTGCTTGGGTCCGAAGGTCACCCATAGCATGTTTAAATTACCTGACCTGCGCCCAATAGCCGGTTTGATTACCCGGCCTGTGTGGTTACATACCCGCTCCACCCTACTACCCATCCTATAAAAGCAAACGAAACCCTAGGATTTCAGTAGAAGTTCTACACAAGAGAAGAGAATGAAATTGGAGACTACCAGAGTGAGGCGCCGAAGTTTTACACAAGAGAAGAGAATGAAATTGGAGACTACCAGAGTGAGGCGCCGTTACCGGAGTTCCGCTTCCATATTCCAAAATTAGATGGGTTGTTATGATCGGAGTTTGAGTTTTACGTGTGAACCTTTGCACATTCCTTGGAAGAGAGACACATATCTTTGAAATTGTTGTTATAATGACTTCTCCTCTCAAATCTCTCAAATCTATGTAGTTAGTGATCTTTGTAGGCCTATTGGAGCTCATACTGTCTGTTCTAGTAAGATCTGCAACCTAATGATTTTAAATAATCTGTTCTGGTAAGATTATTTAAAATCATCATCAACAACCTCAATGTTTTAGCATAATGATTTCTCCTCTCACAAAAATAGTACTCCAAGAAAAATTCCAGAGATATTCATTAGAAAAAGCAGAACTTCTTAGATCTTCTTGCCACTGAGTTGGAAGAAATGAAGAGGGAGATAAACAACAACATCTTGAAGTAGATTTGAAGGATCAGGAGAAGAACAATGTAATTGTTTCTCATATAGAATGTAATTGTTTTCTGTATTTTTAGTATCTAATCTAGTTTGTATCCATGTGCAACACTAGTCCTATTAGTAATTGGAAGACTCTTGCTCGAGCTGTGTTCTTTGGCTCAGTATTGGGATTAAGATGTTTTTTTTTTTGATGCTCACCTTCCTCAATTGCTCGATGAATGTGGGGATTCCAAATTTATCATAATATAACATTATCGGCCTCCCCATTATTCACTAGTTAAGTTAACATTCTCAGTTTGTTTGTCCATACTCACAAGTGAGTTTTCTCAGTGCTAAATTAAGATTGCATATATAATCTGACCATTCATCCCCCATTTTATTAGCTATTAAAAATAAGTATTCTTTTGATATACAAACTGAAGAATGTTGAAACCACGCATACATTTACAATTACCCTCTCTTCCTGTATGCCAATTAACAAGTTCCCGGTAATAAGATCGACACAATGAAGAAACCATCTATCATTCTAACAGCAAACGTAAAAACACAAAAATGAAGAGAGCTTTTCATACAAATTACCATTTTTTTTTTCTAATAAAACTCTCAAAGCTGTCAGTTGAACAGCCGGAACTTGCCGGCGAACTAAATCTCTTGATCAATCAAATCATAAATTTCCATGGCACGGTAGCACTTACTATTCTACTTTATCTATCAGTGCATAACGGAATATAATTACAAGTCTGAATGAAGTCTATGGACAAACTAATAACGTACACCAGCTTAATTAACACATCCTCATTCCAACATGACAAAAATGATTGAAAATATATCATTTTTTCGATATTTATATACACACTCGTGATCCTATACTAAAAACATAACAACTCAATGGGCTGGCTAATGTGCCGGGAATTCAGAATAAGATGGAACTTTAGAGCAGTAGTAAACTTGAAAAACTTGGTCGGAATTTTGACAGATTTTCTATATTTCGAAAGATTCATGAAGTGCAAAGAATTAAAAAAAAAAAATGGCCCTTCAACATTTGACTAAGACTTTGACTTAGAGCTAATTGTTAAAAATGAACGTGTACAAACACACAACCATGGCCGTCTATAAAAGATAAGTTGGTCATGCTCATCATCCGCTTAGATCATAACCCTAAAGCTCTCCCAGACTTTATAAGAAGAAGTAGTTCTCCTCCGCAGCCCCCATAACTAGTTCCTCCCTAACCCTAAAAACAACGAAAACACATCTCTGCTGCAAATCCATGGCAGAGTTTCTAAAGCAACCTCAGCATAATGATTTTTCCTCTCAAAAAATTAAAATTTCGCCCTTATCAGCTACAATAACATCTGGTAGATCTTCTTGCTTTGAAGCAAAATATAAGCCTTACATCCGACTTGCTGATCTAGATTTAAAGGATCAGGAGGAGAGGATGTTAATGACGGCATCTGCATTTCTATCTCATATTGATTTTTCCCCTCTCAAATTGTGAAGTTCTTTTCAGTTCAAAAAAATATCTCATATGCAATGTAATTGTTTTCTGATTATTTTTTTAGTTTGCAAATCTACATGCATCTATTAGTTCAATTACCCAAATACAACTAGTTGAGCAAATAAATGGATCAAATTCTGCATGATCTGAATGGTCAAAACGGAGACTTTTTCTTTTTTTTTTTTTTGCTCGGTAAAAATAGTTATACTCCACCATGCGCCTTTGTAAAAGGGCATTCCCAGCTCAAAAATGAGCACACCAATTGCTATACTTACATAAAATAAGAAAGCCCATGAAAATATGTCCATAACCAACTATGCTGCACCTTTACAGAAAAAGGGCATACCCAGTAGCCCAAAGACTACCTTACAATGCTACTTACAATTAGTAAAGAACCTTTTTTTTTTTTGGGGACCATGGTTTTTTTGAGGTGACCATGGTCTTGTTAGGCCACCTTCCTATAATTATAAGGGGCGTCCTAAAGTGTGGAAATGACTAACCTACCCTTAACCTAATTTACTTTATAACTAACCTAATAAGCACCTATATATATATATATATATAACCACCACCGCCGCCCACCACTACCACCACCACCAACCACCACCACTTCTATATATATAACTTAATTTAAATCATTAACATATGTACTCTTTTACCTAATTAAAATTATAACTAATCTACAACTTCTTCTTCCTCTATTCTATAATTTTTCTTCTTCTCTTCTTCTTCAATTTATGATCATCTAACCCTGATCATATACAAATCTAATGAAAATCATCAAATTTTTAGCCTGGTCGATTCATTGAATTTTCATCGTCGATTAATCAATCTTTTATAAACAAACCTATCCATAAGTATTTTCCCACAAACCCATTACTTCTAATTCGTTTTTGATTGAAATTTTGAAGCGAGTCATCAAAATATGGCTTAAATGGAGATTACTGGTGGCATGTTCGGTTAGGAATAGTTTAAAAAACAAAAACTAGTTTGCTAACCGAACATTCTGAAACCAAGAACACGAAGAACACTTCGGTTATCACGAATTCATTTTTTCTTAACCGAACACAGAGTTCGGTTGGTTCGCAAAGAAGGCTAAAACTATTTTCTAACCGAACTTTACCAATATTATAAAAAAAAAAAAATCAAATGTAACTGAAATGTGCTATTTTTCCCACTATGTTGATTTTTTATTTAACCAAACTTTGCCCACTATGTTCGGTTGGTTCGCAAAGAAGGCTAAAACTATTTTCTAACCGAACTTTACCAATATTACAAAACAAAAAAAATTCCAATGTAACCGAACTGTGCTATTTTGCCCACTATGTTGAGTTTCAATTTTAGAACTTTTCCCACTATGTTCGGTTTGTTATAAAAAAACCTTGACAAATAGAACTCTTAACTAATTATGTGTAGTTCGGTTAGATATTGGTTTGTATGAAGTTTGCGAAACAACCGAACTTTGTACACTTGGTAAAATCTTAACAACGTGAAGTTCGGTTACATATAGGTTGAAAACCAACTGAACTTCTAGACCCTAAAGTTCGGAAACATTGCGGCAAATAGACATTACTCAGAAATCCTATAAACAAAGTTCGGTAACTGCGTGTTAACCAAAACGACTAAAAACCTCCATTAAGAGCGAGTTCGGTAACTTTGCATGTTTGGAAAAAGTAACCGGAACTTCACTTTCGAATGTGTTCGGTTACTGTTCTTCACATAAGGTAGCAGAACAATCCCAAATCTACTTAAAAAATTTACACTTTTTGAAATTTTGGATCAATTCAACCAACATTATCTAAGTTTGAAGCATACCTGGTGTTTATGGGTAAAAATCGTTTCTGCTGATTTCGGTAATTTCGGTAGGTGAGTTAGAAACTGGTTCAAACCCTAAACAAATGTCTGCACGTGAGCACTTTATAGATTCGAGAGATCAATACGTACAAGTCAGCCTAAACCAAGAAATGGCCGTTCCAGGACTTGCTTCGGTCCAAAGTGGAGGAGAAGGGTTGATTTGGGGAGGAAGCAAAGAAAGGTGTTGTGGAGGGTAGTATCTCGACTTGTATCGGAAAGTGAAAGCTTAGGAAGCTTGCAAGAGATGAAAGCTTTTGGGAGAGCTTGCAAAGTTTCCTTTACGAGAGTGTAGTGTTTTTCTCTGGCCAGAGACTTGTTGTCACGGTGGAAATAGGTACGACCTATTTATACAAGTCGAGATTGAAACGTACCCTGGCCTCATGAAGGAAGAGAGTAAAGGGTGAAATAATGGGAGGAGGTGGTAACCGCATGGTGTTAATGGGTGAAAACGTTTTCACCATTATTTCTCTCTTTTATTTGGCAGCTTTATTCCTTTTCACGCTTTCTTAATGTGAGCGTAGTGTACGATGCATCTTTGTGACCAGCCAAACCAAAACCCTAAAAAAAGCATCCCCAGTTTGTGTTGATGTCTCGAGTGTTGGTTGCATCTTGGGTGCAAGTGGTCTTCTTAGGGACGCATGTGGCATGTGCCAATGGCATGTGCGGAATGCCTTCGTTGCGAGTTACACCTCGAGCGTAAGTGGTAATGCGAGCTGCTAGTGGCGTGTGTGGCATGTGCCAACGGCATGTGCGAATTCCTTGGTGGTAGGTTGCACGGTTTGCAAGTTAGGCTACCAGCGTGTGCGTTTGGCATGTGCCAATGGCATGTGCGGAATGCCTTGGTGGTAGGTTGCACGGTTTGCAAGTTAGGCTACCAGCATGTGTGTTTGGCATGTGCCAATGGAATGTGCGGAATGCCTTGGTGGTAGGTTGCACGGTTTGCAAGTTAGTCTACCAGCGTGTGCGTTTGGCATGTGCCAATGGCACGTACGGCCATGTTGACCTAGTTGCAAGTCTTGCGAGCCTAGGGCGCCATATTTGGCGTGGGCCAATGGCATAGCGGCTTGGAAACATGGCTTGCGATACGTGTTTGGCATGTGCTAATGGCACGTACGGCCATGTTGACCTAGTTGCAAGTCTTGCAAGCCTAGGGCGCTATATTTGGCGTGGGCCAAAGACATAGCGACTTGGAAATATGGCTTGCGATACGTGTTGGCATGTGCCAATGGCACGTTCGGCCATGTTGACCTAGTTGCAAGTCTTGCAAGCCTAGGGCGCTATATTTGGCGTGGGCCAAAGGCATAGCGGCTTGGAAATATGGCTTGTGGTACGTGTTGGCATGTGCCAATGACACGTACGGCCATGTTGACCTAGTTGCAAGTCTTGCAAGCCTAGGGCGCTATATTTGGCGTGGGCCAAAGGCATAGCGGCTTGGAAATACGACTTGCGATACGTGTTGGCATGTGCCAATAGCACGTACGGCCATGTTGACCTAGTTGCAAGTCTTGCAAGCCTAGGGGCGCTATATTTGGCGTGGGCCAAAGGCATAGCGAAGCTTGGAAATATGGCTTGCGATACGTGTTGGCATGTGCCAATGGCACGTACGGCCATGTTGACCTAGTTGCAAGTCTTGCAAGCCTAGGCGCTATATTTGGCGTGGGCCAAAGGCATAGCGGCTTGGAAATATGGCTTGCGATACGTGTTGGCATGTGTCAATGGCACGTACGGCCATGTTGACCTAGTTGCAAGTCTTGCAAGCCTAGGGCGCTGTATTTGGCGTGGGCCAAAGGCATAGCGGCTTGGAAATATGGCTTGCGATACGTGTTGGCGTGTGCCGATGGCACGTACGGCCATGTTGACCTAGTTGCAAGTCTTGCAAGCCTAGGGCGCTATATTTGGCGTGGGCCAAAGGCATAGCGGCTTGGAAATACGGCTTGCGATACGTGTTGGCATGTGCCAATAGCACGTACGGCCATGTTGACCTAGTTGCAAGTCTTGCAAGCAAAACTTTACAGTGTTCGACTCACGCCGAGTTCATATTTTGTGTATACTTTTCATAATGTGGAGACAGCTTGTCCTAGTTGCTTCCATATGTGGAGACAACTTGAGCTAGTTGCCTCCATTATTGAAGACAACTTCGACAAGTTGCCTCGGTTGGAGACAACTTTCAGCAAGTTTCCTCTAGATGATGGTGGTGGAGTTGGTGGTTGCTGGTGGTGATTGGTGTCGGTGGATGAAAGTGGTGGTGGTTGGTGGCGGTGGTGGTTGTCGGTGGTGTACAGTGGCGCTGGTTGTCGGTGGTGGTAGTTGGCGGTGGTGGTGGACAATGGTGGTGGTTGGCGGTGGTGGTGGTTTTTGGCGGTGGTGGACAGTGGTGATGGCGGACAGTAGAGGTTTTCTTATTTTGTATTTTTTTTTTTGTTGAATAGTGGTCAGTGGTAATGGTTTTGTATGTACATTACATAAAAGAGAGTATTTTAGTAATGTATTATGCTTAGGGGTATTTGTAAAGTTAAAAAGGGTATATTTACTATGGGTCTCATAGTAGGGGTATATAGATAATGTTCCCGTTCTTTTATGTATTCCCTCTGCTATCCTTTGTGGGTGGTGTGCATTATTAGTTTGTATATTGGTGATTGACAACATTGATTTATCCAGTCGAAAGGAGACTAGTGTACGTTTTTTCTTGGAGTACTAATGTCTGGTTTGACGTGTATTTGGTCCCAAAATTAAAATTATGTCATTTCCACATATGTAATCTATTTCACACTGATTTTGGGTGGCCGTCCCATTGATTTTAGATTGTGTATTAATAAAAGTAGTGGGCATCTAGTAAGGTCTTTGTCTAATACTACAATAATGAGCATGTGGTGCTTCTGCTTCCCAATTTTTGTCTAATATTGATCGACTTCCCAATTGCTCTGTACCAACCAAATCGAAATAGTCCCGTTTTATTCGTGAAACATTTGAGAAAGCAAGTTATAAATCGAAATAATCTACATTGTTATGGATCACAATATCAAAATCCCAAACCCTACCGTTTTGTCAAGTAGTTTTTGGGATCCGGTGGCTCTCGTGTGCATTTCTATGCTTCCCCATAATCTTCACAATTAAAATTTACACAAGAAAAAGAATTGAGGGACCAACCAAAAGATATGCGGACGGTCTCAAAATACAAATCGTCCGTTGAATCATTGAAAGAAATAATCGAACGGTCACAAACGTAACCCTAAATTAAGCGGCAGCTCTCTCGGCCTTTATAAGTAGTAGCTCTTCTCCAAGATTACTAGTTCCTCACCGTAAAACGAAGAAAAAAACTGAACCCTAAAAAACAACGACAGATCTACTACATCATCACTGGAATTTGCAAATCAACGGAAGATTATTTAAAATCATCATCAACAACCTCAATGTTTTAGCATAATGATTTCTCCTCTCACAAAAATAGTACTCCAAGAAAAATTCCAGAGATATTCATTAGAAAAAGCAGAACTTCTTAGATCTTCTAGCCACTGAGTTGGAAGAAATGAAGAGGGAGATAAAAAACAACATCTTGAAGTAGATTTGAAGGATCAGGAGAAGAACAATGTAATTGTTTCTCATATAGAATGTAATTGTTTTCTGTACTTTTAGTTTCTAATCTAGTTTGTATCCATGTGCAACACTAGTCCTATTAGTAATTGGAAGACTCTTGCTCGAGCTGTGTTCTTTGGATCAGTATTGGGATTAAGATGTTTTTTGATGCTCACCTTCCTCAATTGCTCGATGAATGTGGGGATTCCAAATTTATCATAATATAACATTATCGGCCTCCCCATTATTAACTAGTTAAGTTAACATTCTCAGTTTGTTTGTCCGTACTCACAAGTGAGCTTTCTCAGTGCTAAATTAAGATTGCATAAATCTGACCATTCATCCCCCATTTTATTAGCTATTAAAAATAAGTATTCTTTTGATATACAAACTGAAGAATGTTGAAACTCACGCATACATTTACAACTACACTCTCTTCTAGAGCGCAAGCATCTTCCTGTATGCCAATTAACAAGTTCCCGGTAATACGAACACAATGACGAAACCATCTATCATTCTAACAGCAAACGTAAAAAACGCACAAATGAAGAGAGCTTTTCATACAAATTACCATTTTTTTTCTTCAAATAAAACTCTGAAAGTCGAACAGACTATTTTACTTTATGTATCAATAGGCTTAATGGAATACAATTCCCATTCTGAAGGAAGTATGCACAAATTAATTACCACATCCTCATTTCAGCATGACAAAAATGATTGAAAATATATCACTTTTTCGCTATTTATACACACTCAATGGCTGGCTAATGTGCCGGGAATTCACAATAAGAAGGAACTATAGAGCAGTAGTAAACTTGAATGACTTGGTCAGAATTTTGACAGATTTTCTATATCTCGATGGAAAGATTCATGAAGTGCGAAGAATAAATAAAAATGGCCCTGTCTTATTTTTAGTAAGACTTTGACTCAAAGCCAGTGGTAATTGAAAATGAACGTGTACAAACACACAATCATGGCCGTCTATCAAAGATAAGTTGGTCGTCTCAACATTTTCATCATCCGTTAAATCATAACCCTAAAGCTTTCTGAGCCTTTATAAGAAGAAGTAGTTCTCCTCCTCAGTCCCCAATAACTAGTTACTTCCTAACCATAAAACCAACAGCAACAGATCTCTACTGTAAATCCATGGCAGAGTTTCTAAAGGCATTATACGCAACCTCAGCATAATGATTTCTCCTCTCAGGGAATTAAAATTCTCCTACCCTACTATCATATTCGATTGGCTAAAGGAGAATGTTTCAAGATGAGATCAAGCAGCTACTGCAACATTTGTACACTACTTTGAAGCAAAATATAAGCCTTACAGGATCCGATTTGAAGGATGCGGAAGAGCCGAGATGATGACGGCATCTGAATTTCTTTCTCATATTGATTTTCCCCTCTCAAATTGTGAAGTTCTTTTTAGTAAAATATCCCATATACAATGTAATTGTTTTCGATATTTTATTTTAGTTTATATCCTAGTTTGTAAATTTATATGCATCACTAGTCATGCATAAACTGTTGAACCATCTTGATTTGCAACACTAGTACTTTTAGTTTTATATGTCAGTTCAAGAAAATACCTCGTATACAATTTAATTGTTTTCGATGTTTTTTATTTTTGTTTATACCCTGGTTTGTAAATCTATGCATCACTAGTCCTATTAGTTGTGTCAATTACCCAAATACAACTAGTTGAGCAAATACATGGATCATATTCTACATGTCATACAAGTAAAACTATCACTAAGGGTGTTAGAAACATTTGAATCATCAAATATGTTGTTTCATTTGGTGGATTCCGATGGATCTTTTCGCCCAACATTTTACATGCTAATGAACCAAAAATTTAGATAGATTATTCAACAACTTTCTGGTCATCAAAAGTTTTAAAGATCATGTGGTGAATTCCGCGTTTAATTAAGCCTAAACTATCACTTCTGGTGCCAACTAATTATTATTTGAGAAAGAAAACGTGACTAAGAAAATCCCTGCTTGTTGTTGATCATCATATCAAATTCCCAAGCCTACTCTGTTATCAAGTGGTTTATGGGATCCGATGGTGAAGTGGTTTATCAAGTGGTTTTCTCAACAATGACCCAAGTGCATCCTTCATGAGCCCCCTACATGTTGTGCAATACCACCACCACGATTAGCAACGTAAATCATACATTCCCTGCAGCCAAAAACCAGCCCATTACCAATCTCTTACTCCTTTTTCTTGAGGCATCATTATTTGATTCCAATTCCTTGGTATGTTATACTCGAAAGACTATAACGGACCAGAGATGAATTCTTACTTGATTGACCAAAAAACCGACTTTCTAAGCTTTATAAGAAGAAGCAAGTTCTCCTCCCCGGTTACTAGTTCCTACATGTAGAGTATGAAAGAAAACCTAATAACCCTAAATAACAACAACAGATCTCTTCTCTTGCATCACTTTGCATATCCATGGAAGATTTCTTAAAAGCATCATCAACAACCTCAATTTTTTAGTATAATGATATCTCCTCTTATAATACTTGTTTCTTTGAAGTTCTTTATCTGATCGTCATCTATCTTAAACACATGGTTTGCAACAAAAAGTACGGTTGTTGCGCTCTTTCCATAAGAGAAGATCGCTTCTACCTTGCAATCAAACTCCATAGATAATTTCCATTGTGTCCAAGCACATATATAAGAGGTAGCGACAAGCTGCGACCACACTCGAATGCCACTTTACGGTGTAGGAACATATGGCTTTAAGATTGATGCATTTCCACAAAGAACACGGGGAATTATCCAGCTCAATTCCTTTTCCCGAAGAAAATCTTTAGTGTTTAACACATCGTGAACTAAACTCCAAGCGAAGAGGTTGATTTGGGTGGAACATTTTTGCCTTCCCACGAAAAGATATGGGAAATTATCAATTCCATGATATTCAACCGAGTTTAGAATATAGAGTCTTCTGAGAGAACACACACGAAGGATGAAGTCTCCATCTTCTCGTATCACGGAAGTTGATCTCGTGCAGACGTATTATCACCAATCACCGTTAAAGAGTGGCATATTCTTGACTCTCTGAACTGGTTAGGACACGTTTGAAACCAAACCTCCAGTTTCCCTCTAAAGATATCATATCTGCAAGCCTTGAATTTTTATCCCTAGATAAAGGTTGGGAGAAATAGAGGCTAAAGATGTCTAGCTACACCATATATATGTCATTCTAGAATGCATTCCGCTCTGCTGAATGCAAAAAAAGTGTTGAGTTCTCACTAACTAACACCGAGAATCTGCTTATCACTCGCCAACAAGAGACACCATATGTTTGAGTTACTTTTCCAGGATCAATAAGAAAAATCGGCACCATACTTGTCTTCAATTATCTTATACGAGAGTTTATTCTTTTCAACACCATATCTCCACCCATATTTAGCTAACACTACTAAATTCATAAGTCTAAGGTTACAAACACCAAGTCCACCTCTTTCCTTAGTAGCACGAACCAAGTCCCAATTAACCAAGTGAGATATTTTAGCACCCTCTTTGTACTCCCACAAAAAGTTGCGCATCTTTTTCTCAAGAAACTTAATGAAAGAGATAGGAGCTTTGAACAAGGAAAAATAATAAGTTAGAAATGAGGACAAAATGCATTTTCAAACCGCCAGCTTACGTCCCTTAGATAGAGATATCCTTCTCCAAATGGAGAGTCTTGCATCAAACTTCTTTATGATTGGGTCCCAAAGTCCTTTGGATCCCGATTTTGCACCGAGTGGCATTCCCAAGTACATAAAAGGTAATGAATCTGTTGAACACCCTAATTCCTCGGCCCTAAACAGGACAACTCGGGTACATTACCAATCGCAATAAGTCTGGTCTTGGAAGTGTTGACCTTCAAACCGACAATAAACTCAAAACAATGAAGTGCTGAGAACAAATTATGCAACTCATCCTTTTTATGATCTACAAAAAATATAGTATCATCTGCATAATGAAGATGGTTAACATTGATACTTGTAGGTGAAACAGAAAAGCCACTAAACAAGGATTGATTTGCAGATCTATCCATGAAACGAGAAAAACCCTCCATAGCAATGTTGAACAAAAGAGGATACACTGGGCAGCCTTTTCTTATACCTCTTGTACTAGTAAAATACCCAAAAGGTGACCCGTTGATAAGAAACGAAAACGAAGAAGTAGAGTAACAGAACTTCAACCAATTATACCATTTCCTACTGAAACCCATTTGATTTAACACAAATTCAAGATATTTCCAATTGATTCTGTCAAAATCCTTCTCAAGATCAATTTCGCACACAATACCAGCCTTTCCATACTCGAGTCTAGAATCTACCAATTCATTGGCAATTAAGGTACCATCGATAATTTACATGCCTTCAATATATGCAAACTGAATAAGGGAAATAAGTTTATCCATCACAAGTTTTATCCTTGTAGCAAGAACTTTTGCTATAATATTATACACACTAGTTACGAGACATATAGGCGTGCAATCTTTGATAGTTTCTATGTGATCCTTCTTAGGAACAAGAGTAATAAATATAGAATTTTGTTTAGGGTTTATTGTACATGTAGTGAAAAATTCATTCACAGTACCCATAATATCTTCCTTTATGAAATGCCAGCACTTCTAAAAGAAAATAATGGGGAATCCATCTGGACCTGGAGCTTTATCATTACCTAAATCTCCTATGCCATGTAAAACCTCTTCCTCTGTGAAATCAACTTCTAAGATTGTAGCCTCTGCAGATGTGATGCTATCGAACGCAATCCCTTCTAATTCAGGTCTTATAATCTCTTCTTGGTAAAAAGGATTTTACAATAATCTACAATATGTTCTTGCAATCTTACCCTATCAGCCACCAAGTCATTTCCAACATAGAGTTGTCGGATTCATGTTGTAACGTCTTCTAGCGAAGCATTGCTGATAAAGAAAGAAGTGTTTCTGTCACCTTCTTGTAACCACTTAGTGTTTGACTTGATTCTCCAAGAGGTTTCCTCCATTTTAGTAATCTTCTCAAATTCTGCTTTGTTATTTAGTTGGGCATACAAGGATGTTATTTTCTGCAAGACCATCCAGAGTTTGAATATCTGAGAGAATAGCATTCAGCTTCGTGTTGGTGTGACCAAATACTTCCTTGTTCCAAATTTTCAGCTTCTCCTCGGTCCGAAAATATTATTTTTGGATGAAAATTTCAATGTCAAAATTATACAGATATACTGTAATAAAGAGTTTTAAAAATTGGCCATTACCCATTAACCACTTATTGACGATACGGTTCTTAAAAAAAAATTTCCTAGTTTCAAAAGAAAGGCTTGTTTCCATGTACACATGTAGTAAAAATTTGAAAACACACATAGCACTATAGCAGTAATAGAAGTCTTCTGATAGTGTAATAATAGGGCCTCCCCCTCCTCACTGGGCTGGAAACCGTTGTCCATTGGGATTAAAGGGCTTGTTTTATTGCACCGCACAAATATCTTCATATAAAATCAAACGAAAACCGTAGGATTTCATGAGAAGTTGAGAGTCAAATTGGAGACTACCAGAGTGAGGCGCTCTTATGGGAAAAACCAGTAACCGGAGTTCTGCTTCCCGATTCGAAAACCAGATGGGGTGTTATGATCGGAGTTTGAGTTTTACCTGTGAACCTTTGCACATTCCTTGGAGATCAAAGATAAGAGAGACACAGATCTTTGATATTGTTTTCATAATGAGTTATCCTCTCAAATATATGTAGTTGGCGATCTTACTTGGTCCATATGGAGCTCATCCTGTTTCTTCTGGTAAGATCTGTAACATAATGGTATTTGATTTCATTATCCTGCCCAAAACACTGACATTGATATTTTGGTTTTTTGAGACTCCAGATTTTGCTTCATCTTTAAAAGACCAGCTTCATCCTCATCAGTGATGGACTATCGACCAACATTGGGTGTCCAACTGTGGTAGCTGAATGTATATTCGCAGAGATCTTATTTTGGTAATCATTGAATTAGGATTTCTATTTTAGGGTTCATTCATATTTGAACATAGAAGATCAGTTCAGAGCTTGCATTATAAACAGTACAATTGAGATTTGGAAATGTTGGTTATTGTTCTGATAGTTACTATAAGATTGTATATTGGTGATTGACAACATCGATTTATTCAATTGAAGGGAGACTAGTGTGTTTGTTGTATCTCTCTTTATATGTAGCTTGAAATAAGGTGAAGACTGCATCTGACTTCTTACAATTACTGTGCAGGTACTAGAATTAATAACACGGTGGTTTGCAGATGCCCATACACGATTGAGCTTGGATCCTGATGCGATTGCAACTCCAGCAAGGGGAACCATTCCACAGTGTCACTGTCAGTTGGGAAGTCGCCTCTTGCATGCTGAAATGAAGCACCAGCACTGACCAGAAGTTCAGGTTGGGGGTAGAGGCACTGAAGCTGTTTGGAACACCAACGGAAATAAATCATCAGGTATAACATCAGGTAGTGTAGTAGACTTTGATAATAATAATAATAATTTTTGTAGTAGACTAATAATAGCATTGACATTAGTTTGTATTAAATCTTTTCGTCACAAGCTACATCAGTTTATGTATACAAGTTACTGCATTCCTTTTAAACTTGATATATTAGCGAAGATTCGTCGTCTTAATTTTTTTTTTTTTCCAATCTCTTGTATTCTTTGGGTGTTTTCTCAGTGAAAATATCATTACTGCTTTGTAGCTTTTTGTCTGGAGATTTTGCTATAATTTCATTTTGTGATCTGTAAAGCTTGCTAACTATGAAGCCGCAGAGTCCCAATTTCAGTTTCTACAAATATTAAGTTGCATTGGCGCGGAGAAGAATATGGTGTCCTTCCGCAATTTGTTCACCTGCTAGCAATGGGGCGGAGAAGAAAATGTTTCTAGTAAAAAGCTCAACTATGCGGAGTAAATGTTTCTCATTAATCTCTCAAGCTTAGTAAAAATTTGCTTTTAACCTTATACCAACTGCTGTATGTTGGTCTATTTTGACGGAGAGAAACAAAATGAATTTTGAAGGAGAACCACTCATAATCTCAGTATTATTAGAATCACATTGGCAGCTGCGCAACTTGGGAGATAGAAAACTTGAGTTGGCAAACGCAGTTTTCATTTGTGTTGCTATTGTTCTTTGATCTTCTTGTATTTCTTTGGTTTTTATATCTCTTTTCTATACTAAACAATACGTTCACTTTTCACTCCAAATGAGTATAAGTATGCCATTTAGGTTACAAATATCTAAAGCTAAGTTAGTTTTTTCAAGCTTATCATCAAGCTCCCTGACTACGTGTTCTCGAATTCGTGTACGCTGAAGCCTGGAGTAATGATATGAAGTTACTACGCAAAACCTCAGCCGAAATGAACTACTTTCAACGTTGTTAGCTCTCTTGATGGGTTTAAAAACGCCTAAACCTAGCACTTTTGGTAGCCACATACTCCTGTTTTACTTATGAAATTCGAGAAAGCAAACTATAAATCGAAATAATCTACATTGTTATTGCTCAGAACATCAAAATTCCCACAATCCTACAGTTCCGTCAAGTTAAGCAGTTTATGGAATCCATCTCTATGCTTCCACAAAATCTTCACTATCTTAGTACTACTGTATAAGACTTTGACGGCTAATGATTTAAACCTACACGTGTATCAGGCCCAATCACAGCCATTAAGGAAAAATATGTTGGTCAAACAAAGCACCATACAGATCATCCGTCAGATCATAAATCAACCACCATAATTTAACCCTAAACTAAAAACGGGCAAGCTCTCCAATAGCCTTATAAAAAGAAAGTTGTTCTCCTCCTCATTTACTGGTTCCTCATTGTAGAGCAAGAAAATAAACCTTAACCCTAAGAAACAACAATAACAGATCTCAACTTCAACTGCAAATCCATGGACGATCTTTTGAAAGCATCATCAACAACCTCAATTGTTAAGCATAATGATTTCTCCTCTCAAAAAAATAAAATTTCTTTTTATATGGATTCTTTCAAAAGGAAGAAAAGCACGACAGACTTCCTGAACGAAGAGGATCTTGTAGATCTTCTTACAACTAGCCGTATGGATCCTGAAATAGGTTTAAAGATCTGGAGAAGCCTGACTAGTGATGACGGTATCACAATGATTTTTCTAAATTCATAGAGCAGATTAGGAAGTTCTTTTTCGTTTATCTGCAACTTCTTTTTATCATAATGATTTTTCCAGCCAGATTAGGAAGTTCTTTTTCGTTCAAGGCAAATCCTTGTAATAATTATTTTTTTGTAATGGAAATAATGTTTTAGTTTCTTATTCGAGTTTGTAATCTATGTGCTGCTAGTTCTTTCATTCTTGTACTTCAAAAGAAATGTTAATGGGGATTTTTTATAATTCTAAAGAAAATGGTTCAAAATTTGCAATTTTGATGTGAATGTGATCTTGTTTCATTGCAGTAAGCACTGAGCAAGTCTAAATAAATAAACATGGAATGGACCAAATGACTTTTTGAACATCTGGTTGTTCCATTTTACTATCAAGAACTAGACCAATGGCTTACCATTTTATTATCAAAATTGTGCCATTTAATCGTCCTGGATTGAAAGGGTACATACAATAATTTTTAGTTATTGACATTAAAACTTAAACAAAATTTTGTTAGGCAAAGACTCTGGTTTTAATGTGACCATCTCCAGCACATTGTTTGTTGCTTTTCTTGAAACGTCAAGAGGATGTATCATGTATGTGTATTAGTATTATGCCTGCTTTCAAGTACTATGTTCTGCAGCGGTTTGAGCACGCATTCTTAGCACCAACAGCTCTTTTTTGGTTTCCTTTCCTGTAATTCCACGTAGCTTTCAGACTTTTTGTAACAATTTGCTGATGAAAAAATCTAGGTTGTGGCTAATTCATAAGCAGGAAAGTATAGCTTCTTTCCACTTAAAAAATTTAAATTTAACCAAGCTTGCCAAATCTAATAAAGCATCTAAGATCCCGCAATCGTTTGTGTTATCTTCTTTTCAAGTTTGTATAAAATTACATCCATACACTCAATAAAGCATCACAATAAGAAGGAACTACAGAGCAGTAGTAAACTTGAAGAACTTGGTCTGAATTTTAACAGATTTTCTAAAATCAGATGCAAAGATTTATGAAGTGCAAAGAATAAATAAAAATGGCCCTTCAAAATCTTTAGTAAGTTGGTTGAAAATGAACGTGTACAAACACACAATCGTGGCCATCTATCAAAGATAAGTTGGTCAGTCTCAACATGCTCATCATCCGTTAGATCATAACCCTAAAGCTCTCTGAGCCTTTATAAGAAGAAGTAGTTCTCCTCCCCAGTCCCCAATAACTAGTTACTCCCCTAAAAAAAACAGCAACAGATCTCTACTGTAAATCTATGGCAGAGTTTCTAAAAGCATTATAAGCAACCTCAGCATAATGATTTCTCCTCTCAGGGAATTAAAATTCTCATACCCTACTAATCATATTCGATTGGCTAAAGGAGAATGTTTCAAGATGAGATCAAGCGCCTCCGCAACATTTGTACACTATTTTGTTGATGGTGGTTTTTAAACAAAGGGTAAAATCGTAAAACCCCAAATAACCTAATGTCACCAGGTGACGCATTTATTAGAACATTTAATGCTTGTAGTCGTAATTAATAGGGGGTATTTTTTTTTTCAAATTAGGGTTACAACGAACAAAACCCTAATTCACCTCCGTGCCAATGGCAAATCATGCCGACCACACCTAGCCCGAGCTAGCCGCATCTCTATGCCAATGGCAAATCATGCAGCCATACCAAACGCGCAGAAGCATGCCAACCATGCTAGCCGCACCTCGTGCCAATGGCAAATCATGCCAGCCACACCTAGCCCGAGCTAGCCGCATCTCTATGCCAATGGCAAATCATGCCAGCCATACCAAACGCGCCGAAGCATGCCAACCATGCTAGCCGCACCTCCGTGTCAATGGCAAATCATGCCAGCCACACCTAGCCCGAGCTAGCCGCATCTCTATGCCAATGGCAAATCATGCCAGCCATACCAAACGCGCCGAAGCATGCCAACCATGCTAGCCGCACCTCCGTGCCAATGGCGATCTCTGCATTTTAATCTCAGACAATAATCCAACAATTAACTGGAACCAAATTTGAGTTGCTAATACTATGTGGATCACTACACCAAATCAGGAGACAATAGGAGATCCGTCTCTACATTTTTAGTGCAGATAATAATAATTCAGTTAACTTAACCACGTGAAACGCACGGGCAAGACACTAGTGATTTAGAAATTTAACTGGCTCACTGAAAAAATGATCTACCGTAGTCTGCGAAAATTTTACATCCTCCTGTTCTTTGAGAGCTGACACTCATGCCCAAGGTCAAATATTGATGCACAAGAATTCTTTACCTTCTCGGTGTCCTTGTTTGGCCATCAAGAGAAGGGTAAAAGGATAAACCTCTCAACAGCCCTCCAAATCCTGCAAACCAAGATTCCTAAGAGAAAACTTCAACAACAAGTGAAGTTGATCTCCGACATCATGAGGAACAATGTCTACGGAATACCATAATTTTACTCTCGAAATTGCAATTATCTAAAACTTTATTAGTTGATGGTTACAAATTTACCATCAAGCTAAGATCCCCCGGATCAGTGTTGTCGAATTTGGCTGAGCCTGAAATAATGATATGAATTTACTACGCAAAATCCACAAACTTAAATTGTTTGTTTAACTTAAATTGTTTGAACCTAGTTACTATTTAAACACCCTCCAATCGTGCATGAAATCCACAAACTTAAATTGTTTAAAGGATTCATGAACTGTCGCCCAACTAAATAAGGAAGCCTTCACTAGAATAATAACCCTCTCTACTGTTTTCTCTTTGTTGCGAAACACTCTTTCGTTTCGTTCCTCCCAGATTTGATGCCAGATAGCGAAAGGCAAACAAAACTTGAGAAATTCAATTGCATTATTACACTATCAGAAATGATAGAATAACATAGCAGACTAATCCAATGTTATGAATGTAAACGAAACATCGTTCTAACCACTCTTCTTAATACGATGTCCTGTTCCTAAAATCTGAGTTTCTAGGTTCTGCCTGCAATTGATCAAATGACATTCAATTGAATTCTTGACTGACATCCTGTATCCATGGATCTTAACTTCAGATCAGCAAAAACTACACTCATCTACCAAGCTCAAAGCACCAACAAAAATAACTTGAAACCGGACACTAACAAAATTGAAAAACAATAAAAAAATAAATTGACAGGAGATAGACGTACTTCCCATTTGGCAAGGAGTCAGGTTTTGGGTTCCCGGCTAAGGAAAATAAAAACCTGCACACCGAAAAACTTTTATATGAGCCTAAAATCAAACAATAGACAAGTAACGAAAACTGAAAAACCCCTCCAATTAATAAACAAATTAATTAAATGAAGAGCTTACATGGAATAAGAGGACAGAAAGACGAACAAAAAAGTTACAGACTTGAGTTTTGAGATGAGTTTTGAGAGGATAAATCATTGTGCTAGGAATCAAAAACAACAAAACAGGTTTCATCTTCTTCTTCTCTGGCAGTTTCATGGGTATAATAATGAGAATGATAGTAGTAAGAATGGTGTTCATCAGATCAGTAAGAGATAGTGATATCACTGAAGAATCCATCATCATGCACAGACATAATTTTTACTGAAATTTTCGGATCTGCAAAAACATGGAAAGAAATAAAATGGTTTAGTAAAGGGTGCAGACGGCGGAAGAGATATATACAAATAGAGGGTGCCCTATGCTTTTAGGGAACTACGATAAAAAGATGAACGGATGGATTGATATATGATCCGACGATCAGGAATTTATACCACACCTACACAACAGCCAGACCCTGCAACATTGCCAAGGGGTACCAATTTGCTAATAAATCCAAGCATTGGATTGGTACACACTCCCAAGCAATTTCGTAGACCTTACTAGTAACAGCGAAATTCTTTTGAAGTTATAAGCATGTTAGATTCAATATTGACTCACAATATTCCTCATTGTTACTTGTTTGCCACTCGAAATTTGCTTGCGGTTGTATCCTAAGATGCACCCGGTAAAACGGAAATCAGTGTCCACCATATAATATTATAATCTGGCGATGACCAAAAGTCTGACACTAAAAGGACTGTTCAACAACTTATTCTGCATGCAGTTTTAGGAGTTTGACAATTTGGAGTCCTGGCCTTTTTTTTTTTTGGGTTTTACCATTTTTTATGTTGTTGTTACTGCTGCTGCAAGTGTTGTTGGCATTAACTCGTTTATGTGTGGTTCGGATATTGCCAAACCGGTGATACCGGCTGAGTTGCCAAGTCAGATATTTTTGTTACTCCTTTTCTCGTAGAAAAGTTTAACATTCTTTCTTTCCATTTTCAGTAAAAATGAAAGAAATAATGCATTACACCCAAACCAATAAAGCTTGCATCAATTCAGTTCGGTTCTTACAATATTTCTGCATGTTCGGCTACTGGTTTTGGTATCTTGTATTGTTTGAGTGTTTTCTTTTCTCGGTATCTTGCTTTTTGTCTCGAGATTTTGCTATAATCTAATTTCTGTAATCCGTAAAGCTTGTCTAATAAAAACCAAGGCCTATTGATCGACTTCCCAAATGCTCTGTACGTACTAACCAAAACATTACCCTCTTTAGTATCTTCCTCCCTTCTCTCATTTTCATCATGCTGGAAATTTACAAAGTCCAACACATGATTTAGAAATTTAACTGGCTCACTGAAAAAATGATCTACCGTAGTCTGCGAAAATTCTACATCCTCATGTTCTGTGAGAACTGACACTTATGCCCAAGGTCAAATATTGGTGCACAAGAATTCTTTACCTTCTCGGTGTCCTTGTTTGGCCATCAAGAGAAGGGTAAAAGGATCAACCTCTCAACAGCCCTCCAAATCCTGCAAACCAAGATTCCTAAGAGAAAACTTCAACAACAAGTGAAGTTGACATCATGAGGAACAATGTCTCTGGAATACCATAATTTTACTCTCGAAATTGCAATTATCTAAAACTTTATTAGTTGATGGTTACAAATTTACCATCAAGCTAAGATCCCCCGGATCAGTGTTGTCGAATTTGGCTGAGCCTGAAATAATGATATGAATTTACTACGCAAAATCGCCGCCGATATTAATTATTTTCATTGTTTTTGGTCCCGTTTTATTCGTGAAACATTTGAGAAAGCAAACTATAAATCGAAAAAAACCAACATCGTTATGGATCACAACATCAAAATCACAAATCCCACCGTTTTGTATGCATCTTTTTGCTTCCCCAAAATCTTCACACTTAAAATTTACACAAGTAAAAGAATCCAAGGACCAACCAAAATATACGGACGGTCTCAAAAAACATATCGTTCGTTGAATCATAGACAAAAAAGAAATAATCGACGATTACAAATGTAACCCTGAATCTCTCGGCCTTTATAAGATGAAGTTCTTCTCCCAAATCACTAGTTCCTCGCTGTAAAACGATAAAAGAACTCTGAACCATAAAAAAACAACAACAGCTCTACTGCATCATCCCTGCAAATCCATGGCATATAATTCAAAATCATCATCAACATCCTCAATGTTTTAACATAATGATTTCTCCTCTTACAAAAATAATATGTTTTTGTCCTCTTGGAGTGAAGTTCTTTATCTGATTCTCAGGTTAAGAACTATCCAGTATGGACTATCCAGTATGGATTTATCTGATTCTTTATCTGATTCTTTATCTGATTCTCAGGTTAAGAACTATCCAGTATGGACTTGCAGAGATAATTATCTGAGAGAGCAGAATTACTTTGATACTTGCAACATTTTGTTGGAAGAAATGAAGAAGGATACAAACAGCAACTTGTTGAAGTAGATTTGAAGGATCAGGAGAAGAACAATGTAATTTTTTTTCTGTAATTTTAGTTTCCAATCTAGTTTGTAATCCATGCGCAACACCGGTCCTATTAGTAAATTCGGTTTTGTATGTCAAAAGAATGGTAGTTTGTAATGTCTATAATTCTAAAGACAGTGGGTCTGAATTTGCAATCTTGAGATGTGAATGTGATATTGTTTCATTGCAGTGAGAAAGTATAAATTTTGAACATCTGGTTGTTCCAGCCAGCAATGTCATGTAAAATATCAAGAACTAGACCAATTTCTTACAATTTTATTATCATTCAAAGATTGTGCCATTTAATCGTCTTACAGTAACACTTAAACAAAAGTTTGTTAGGCAAAAAATACTTGGCCTTTATAAGGCATCCCCCTGCAGTCAAACAATAATACAATATGAACTAAAACATAACAACTCAATATGCCGGGAATTCACAATAAGAAGGAATTTTAACAGATTTTCTATATATCGATGCAAAGATTCAGGAAGTGCCAAGGAAAAAATAAAAATGGCCCTTCAACATTTGGTTGGATTATAGTAAGACTTTGACTCAGAGCTAATGGTTGAAAATGTACAAACACACAATCTTGGCCGTCTATCAAAGATAAGTTGGTCAGTCTCAAAATGTTCATCATCCGTTAGATCATAACCCTAAAGCTCTCTGAGCCTTTATAAGAGGAAGTTGTTCTCCTCCACAATAACTAGTTCCTCTCCGTGGAGTAAGAAAAAAAACCCTAACCTAAAAAACAACAACAACAGATCTTTATTGCAAATCCATGACAGCATTTTTAAAAGGATCATAAGCAACCTCAGCACAATGATTTCTCCTCTCAAAGAATTATAATTTAGAAAACTCGTGAATCATGTTGATTTGCGGAAAAAGAATGTTCCAAGATGAGATCTGGTAGATCTTTTTGCCTTACTTTGAATGAAAATATAAGCCTTAACTTGCTGATCTAGATTTGAAGGATAAGGAGGAGCCGATGATGATGACGGCATCTCATATTGATTTTTCCCCTCTCAAATTGTGAAGCTGTTCAGTTCTTTTCTCAAATTGTAATTGCTTTATGATGTTTTTATTTTAGTTTCTACCTGTAAATTTATATGCATCACTATTCCTGCTTGTTGTATCAATTACCCAAATACAACTAGTTTAGCAAATACACGGATCAAATTCTACATGATCTGAATGGCCAAAAAGACTCTGTCAATAGCACAATGGTCATACAGGTAGAAGTAGAACTATCTATAAGGGTGTTAGAAACTGTTAAACCATCTTGATTTGCAATACTAGTACTTAAAGTTTTATATTTCAAAAGAATGTTAATCAGCAATAGTAGCTATTTATAATTGAATAAAATGTTAGAATTTCAATCTTGATGTGAATGCGATGTTTTAGAAACAAGAAACACATTGAGTCCAATTCCAACGTCAGTCAGTCTCGTAGAAATAAGAAAAATTGTTGTATGGTACTGAACCGTACCATACAGATAAGTTAAAACGACTAACTTCTACACGAGTGTTGTAAAGATTTTGGTAATGTCTATTACAAGATTTTAGATGTGTGGAAGAATTATGTGATGAGATAATGATATATAGAAATGTTAACGATCTGCTCGTGATGTGAATGCGATGTTTTAGAAACAAGAAACACATTGAGTCCAATTCCAACGTCAGTCAGTCTCGTAGAAATAAGAAAAATTGTTGTATGGTACTGAACCGTACCATACAGATAAGTTAAAACGACTAACTTCTACACGAGTGTTGTAAAGATTTTGGTAATGTCTATTACAAGATTTTAGATGTGTGGAAGAATTATGTGATGAGATAATGATATATAGAAATGTTAACGATCTGCTCGTGATGTGAAGCTGAACTTCAAACTTGTAAAGTTTTTGAATTTGAAATGCAAAATTAGCTACATCTTCTTTTCCGGTGTGCTAATTCAGTTGCGGAGTTTCTAATGCAAAATTTTAACGTGTAACAAGTGAAACTCTCCGACATATATAACATGAGAAGAAAAGCCTCTGAATTAACATTGTTGTTAGTTCTTGGTGGGATTCGAAAAGCCTAAACTTGCACTTTTGGCAGCCAAGTACTCCCGTTTTACTCGTGAATCATTTGAGAAAACCAAACATAAATCGAAATAATCCACATTGTTATGGATCACAACATCAAATCCCACGTCAGGTAGTTTATGGGATCCGGTAGCTCTTATGTGCATCTCTATGCTTCCCCAAAATCCTCACAATTAAAATTTACACAAGAAAAAATAGACCAACCAAAAGACGATTCCAAAAGAAATTGCACCCACATTGTGCAGTATTCACAAACTAATAACGTACACCAGCTTAATTACCAAATTCTCATCTCAGCATGCAAAAATGATCGAAAACACATGATGCACTTTTCCGGAAACACATAATGCACTTTAAGTTTCCTGTGGCCAAAGTGCCGGAAAATTCATAATAAAAAGGAATTAAAGAGTAGCAAGACCATGCTGATTTCTTTACTTAGGATGGATGTACTTGAACATACATCTCTATCAAGAATCGGCTAATGTTAAAGATTGATCCCTACACGTGTACTAAAAACATAATCATAACCTTCGGCCCCAAAATGCAAATTGTCCGTTGAATCATAGACAAAATGCAAATCCTATAAGAAGAAGTTCTTCTCCCCAATTACTAGTTCCTCACTGTAGTACGAAGAAAAAAAAACCTAACCCTAAAAAACAACAACATATCTACTGCATCATCACTGCAAATCCATGGAAGATTATTTAAAATCAACAACTAAATGTTTCAGCATAATGATTTCTCCTCTCACAAAAATAATATGTGTTTGCCCTCGGGAAGTGAAGTATTCTCAGTGAAAGAATGGGAAAGTGACTTCCAGATATTTATCAGAGAGAGCGGAATTTCTTTGATCTTTTTGCAACTTGTTGGAAGAAATGAAGAAGGTGATAAACAACAACTTGTTGAAGTAGATTTAAAGGATTAAGGATCTGGAGAAGAACAATGTAATTGTTTCTCATATACAATGTAATTTTTTTTCTGTTTTTTTAGTTTCTAATCTAGTTTATAATCCATGCGCAACACTAGTCCTATTATTAAATTGGGTTTTCTATGTCAAAAGAATGGTAGTTTGTAGTAACAGCTATAATTCTAAAGACATTGGGTCAGAATTTGCAATCTTGATGTGAATGTGATTTTGTTTCATTGCAGTGAGCAAGTATAAATGAATAAACATGGAATGGTCCAAACGGCATTTTGAACATCTGGTTGTTCCAAAGACTGTCATGTAAAAATTCTAAGAACTGGACCAATTTCTTAAAATTTTATTATCAAGATTGTGCCATGCATTTGATCGTCCTCGTAGAGAACGGATGAAAGTAAGAACTTATTCCTTGTGGTAGAAAATCTTGTATGTTAAATAATGGATAAGTTAGTGAAGTGTTCCAGAATGAGACCATCCGTTAGATCTTAAATGGACGACCAATATAAAACCCTAAACTAATCGGGCAGCTTTCTAAGCCTTATAAGAAAGAAGTAGTTCTCCTCCCCAGCTAGCAATTCTTCCCTGTAGAGTATGAAAGAAACCCTAACCCTAAATAGCATCTTTGCTACTACATCATTGCAAGTCCATAACAGATTTCTTTCAAGGATCATCAACAACCTTAATTTTTCAGCATAATAATTCTCCTCTCAAGAAATTACTTTTTCTAGAAACTAGGTAGGGATATTCATTATCTGATTCCGTGAGAGAGATATTCATCGAGACATACCGATATTCCGTAGATTTTTTATTTATTTTTTTTGCCAATTGCACGAACCTTATCTGAAATAGACTTCCAAAATCAGGAGAAGCCTGATGAGTGTATCTGCAACATCTTTTTCCAATGAAAAATTGACAAATCTATGTAATCATTTTCTAAAAGAATGAGATTTTATTTTCTTACTCTAGTTTATAGTTTATTTCTTTAGAATTATATGGCTATATAATTCTAAAGAAAATGGGTCATAATTTACAATCTTAGATGTGAATGTGATATTTATTTATTTTTTGACCACATGCAAATATTCTAAAGAACTAGACCATTCTTAGTATCAAGATTGGGCAATTTAATCGTCCCGGTAGAGAATGGATTGAGAGTGTACAAAAAGTTTGTTACTACCAGTTCAGCAAAGAAACTGGTTTTACGATGACCATCTCCGGTACATTTCTAATTCAGTTCAACATTAACTATTGTGAACAGCCAAAATCAATCTTTCTGACTTTGTTGCTTTTCTTGAAAACGGATAGAGGATGTATGTGTGTATTAGTATTATGCCTGCTTTGAAGTACTGTGTTCTGCAGCGGTTTGAGCATACATTCTTGGCATCAGCGGCTCTTTTTTGTTAAACAGAAAAGCAAAGCTTCATTCAACTTCAAACATTTTAATTTAACCAGGCTCGCGAAATCAAAGGTGGAGTGAAACATTTTATGCACCTGAATTGGTTTACAACGATGCATTTAGGCATCTAAAAACTCAAAAGTAAACTAGTTAACATCTGAAAGTAAACTGTTAGCAGGTCTTGGCAACATCATGCAGCAAGTGACACGCTGAGTATACATAATCCCATTTCACACTGATCTAATTTAAGTTGCAAAACCATCCGTCCCATGGTTATTAATATTCGGTAATGATAGTAATCAACCTAGGTTGTTCACTATAAAATTCAAAAAGATGTTAACTAGAGAGAAGTTGTACTAATTTGCCCTCTTTCTTAGCTTCCTCCCTTCACTCACTTGCAGCACGCTGGAGGTTTACAAAATCCAACATATGATTTAGGAATTAGACTGGATCACGGCAAAAGGCTCTACGGCCGTCTGCGAAATTTTCACATCCTCCTCTTTGAGAACGGGCATTCTTTACCTTCCGGGTGTCCTTATTCTGAAATACCATGTAATTGCACTAATTGATGTGTTCATTTTACTCTCGAAATGAGTATGATAATGCCTGATTAGATTACAAATATCTAAATTTAATTAGTTGATGTTACAAGCTTACCATCAAGCTAGCTCCCGGCTCAGTGTTCTCGAATTCGCTCCACGGACTTTTTTATAGCGTATGCTGAAGCCTGAAGTGATGATATTAATTATTTTCATTGTTGTTAGTTCTTGATGGGATTAAATAAAGTCTAAACTAGCACTTTATGTAGCAAAATAGTCCCTTTTTATTCGAGAAATATTTGAGAAAGCAAACTATAAATCGAAATAATGCACATTGTTATGGATCACAAGTTCACAATATCAAAATCCCCAATCCCACCGTTTCTTCAAGTAGTTTATGGGATCCGGTAGCTCTAATCTCGTGCGTGCATCTTTATGCTTCCCCAAAATCTTCACAATCAAATTTACACAAGAAAAAGAATGGACGGACCAACCATAATATACAGACGGTCTGAAAATACATATCGTCCGTTGAATCTTAGACAAAAAAGAAATAATCAACGATCACAAATGTAACCCTAATCAAACGGCAGCTCTCTCAGCCTTTATAAGAAGCAGCTCTTCTCCCCAGTTACTAGTTGCTCTTGTTCATTGTAAAACAAAGAAAAGAACCCTAACCCTAAAAAACAAGAACAACAGATCTACTGCATCATCCCTGCAAATCCATGGCATATTATTCAAAATCATCATCAACAACCTCAATATTTTTGCATAATGATTTCTCCTCTCAGAAAAATAATACTCGTATGTCTTTGTACTCATGAAGTGAAGTTCTTTATCTGATTCTCATTGAAAGCAAGGTCCAACATGGAGTTCCAGAGATATTCATCAGAGAAAGGAAAACTAGTTAGATCTTTTTTCCATTGATGTCGAACAAATGAACAAGGAGATAAATAACAACTTGTTGAAGTAGATTTGAAGGATCATGAAAAGAACAATATATGTAATTGTTTTATGTAATTGAAGTTTCTATCTAGTTTGTAATCCATGTTCAACACTAGTCCTATTAGTAAATTTGAAAAGCCTAATTAAACTAGCACTTTTGGTAGCCAAATATTCCCGTTTGAGAAAACAAACTATAATTCGAAATAATCCACATTGTTATGGATCACAACATCACCGATCCCACGGTTTTGTCAACTAGTTTTCTGGTAGCTCTCGTGTGCATCTCTATGCTTCCCCAAAATTATCACTATTAAAATTTACACGAGAAAAAAAAAGTGATCAACCAAAAGACAATTATGAAAGATTATCAGCTTAAATTACCACATTATCATCTCAGCATGAATGATGATTTTTAGAAGAAAACAAAACTGATTTAAATCATATCTTATTTCGCTATTTACACACACTCGTGGTCTTATTACATTAAAATGTAAAAACTCAGTGGCCTGCTAATGTGCCGGAAAATTCATAATAGAAAAGAAGCATCGAGTATCAAAGTTAAACAGATTTCTCTACTTCGTGGATGCAGGAGATTGAACATATAAAATCGCACTTCAATATCTCAGTATAAGAGACTCCAGGCGTATCGAACCCACAATCATAGGCGCCTATGAAAGATATGTTGGTCATACCATTAGATCATAAAATCGATTTGTTGCAGTTGATTCTCTTCAAAAGGATCATGTCATTTCCACATATTAATCCCATTTCACACTAACTTAAGTTTCAAAACCAACCGTCCCAGGATAAAAATAGTCGGCGTCTGGCAAGGTCTTTTTCTGATTACCAGATGGGCATATAAGTATTGTTGAGTGGTGCTTCTCTGCTTCCCAATTGTCTCATGAAAACCAAGGCATATCCATCGACTTCCCAATTGAAGAACATGGTCAGGAAATTGAACATAGATTTATCAAAGTGCAAAGAAAAAAATAAAATCGCCCTCAATATCTCAGTATTATAATAATTATCTCGGCTAATGGTTTAAAGAAAGGGTGCTCCTTTATATACCCCCTAAAAACACTAGCGGTACCCCTTTATCTGCCTACCCTCTGAGGTAATCTTTCTACACCATCATTTTTTTTTTTTTGCATACCCCCGATAAACTACCGATATCTTGTCATTCATTCTGTCTTCCACACTGGGTTGCTAGGGTTTTGGGCGAAGACCGGTGAGATTCATCTCATCAACCATATGAAATCCATCTATAAAACTCATCATAAAATTTATTTGCTTTGATTGATTAATAGTGATGATGGATGGGATTTTTTTCGATTAAAAATTGAAGTGTTGGACACACTGCCAACAAACACATATCAAAAGAACAAGCTTTCTTTCATCTTCATTCTCTATTTTCTTTCATATCAGGAAAAAAAAAAAAACAATAACAGAAGCAAAAATAATCCAAAAACATAAACGTATATATAGTTTTCCAAACTGATGTCAGGGAGTGTTTAACTTCTTTCAAACAAAGAGAATAATAAATAGAAATGAGAGCGACAATCTCCAATAATCCTAGTGTAATCCAAAAATAAGGAAGAAAAGTAGAAGGAATCCAACAAAGCCCAACATGAACGAACATGAAAGAACAAGTTTTTACGAAAATTTAAGCACAAGACCAATTTTGCAACTCCATCGCAAATTCATCTCCCGTCTTAGCTACACCTGGCCAAGCTCCACCAAGAATTCATGCTTCTTTCATTGCTTAGTGTGTCTGTACAGTAGTAAACATATAATCATGTCACTGTTAAAATAAATATAAGCCCCACAAATTTCAAATGCAGCATAAAAAAGTAAGAAATAACATAATTTCACTTACAATATTCAAGGCTCATCGAGATCTATGTCCTTTATAACCTGCCAAGTCTCGTCGAGGTCGATGTCCTCTATAAGCCGCACTCTGCGCACCATGGCAACCATGCCAAACCAAGCCGCATACTGCGCACCATGGCAACCATGCCAAACCAAGCCGCACTCGGCCGCACCGTGGCAACCATGCCAAACCAAGCCGCATCTTTGCGCACCATGGCAACCATGCCAAACCAAGCCGCACTCGCGCACCATGGAAACCATGCCAAACCAAGCCGCACCACTGCGCACCATGGCAACAACGCCAAATTCCAAGCCGCTATGCCTTTGGCCCACGCCAAACATAGCGCCCTAGGTTTGCAAGACTTGCAACTAGGTCAACATGGCCGCACGTGCCATTAGCACATGCCAACACGTGCCGCAAGCCATATTTCTAAGCCGCTATGCCTTAGGCCCACGCCAAACATAGCGCCCTAGGTTTGCAAGACTTGCAACTAGGTCAACATGGCCGCACGTGCCATTGGCACATGCCAACACGTGCCGCAAGCCATATTTCCGAGCCGCTATGCCTTTGGCCCACGCCAAACATAGCGCCCTAGATTTGCAAGACTTGCAACTAGGTCAACATGGCCGCACGTGCCATTGGCACATGCCAACACGTGCCGCAAGCCATATTTCCAAGCCGCTATGCCTTTTGGCCCACGCCCAACATAGCGCCCTAGGTTTGCAAGACTTGTAACTAGGTCAACATGGCCGCACGTGCCATTGGCACATGCCAACACGTGCCACAAGCCATATTTTCGAGTCGCTATGCCTTTGGCCCACGCCAAACATAGCGCCCTAGGTTTGCAAGACTTGCAACTAGGTCAACATGGCCGCACGTGCCATTGGCACATGCCAACACGTGCCGCAAGCCATATTTCTAAGCCGCTATGCCTTGGGCCCACGCTAAACATACCGCCCTAGGTTTGCAAGACTTGCAACTAGGTCAACATGGCCGCACATGCCAACACGTGCCACAAGCCATATTTCCGAGTCGCTATGCCTTTGGCCCACGCCAAACATAGCGCCCTAGGTTTGCAAGACTTGCAACTAGGTCAACATGGCCGCACGTGCCATTGGCACATGCCAACACGTGCCGCAAGCCATATTTCTAAGCCGCTATGCCTTGGGCCCACGCCAAACATAGTGCCCTAGGTTTGCAAGACTTGCAACTAGGTCAACCTGGCCGCACGTGCCATTGGCACATGCCAACACGTGCCGCAAGCCATATTTCTAAGCCGCTATGCCTTTGGCCCACGCCAAACATAGCGCCATAGGTTTGCAAGACTTGCAACTAGGTCAACAAGGCATTCCGCACATGCCATTGGCACATGCCAAATACACACGCTGGTAGCCTAACTTGCAAACCGTGCAACCTACCACCAAGGCATTCCGCACATGCCAAACACACACGCTGGTAGCCTAACTTGCAAACCGTGCAACCGACCACCAAGGCATTCCGCACATGCCAAACACACACGCTGATAGCCCAACTTGCAAACCGTGCAACCTACCACCAAGGCATTCCGCACATGCCAAGCACACACGCTGGTAACCTAACTTGCAAACCGTGCAACCTACCACCAAGGCATTCCGCACATGCTATTGGCACATGCCACACGCGCCACTAGCAGCGCCACTTGCACTCAAGATGCAACCAACACTCGAGACATCGACACAAACTGGGGGATGCTTCTTTATGGTTTTGGTTTGGCGGTCATAGCATGCAGCGTACACTACGCTCACATTAAGAAAGCGTGAAAAGGAATAAAGCGGTCAAATAAAAGAGGAAATAATGGTGAAAAACGTTTTCGCCCATTAAACCATGCGGTTACCACCTCCTCCCATTATTTCACCCTTTACTCTCTTCCTTCATGAGGCCAGGGTACGTTTCAATCTCGACTCGTATAAATAGGTCTTACCTATTTCCACCAGACAACAAGTCTCGGTCAGGAGAAATATACTACACTGACACTCTCAGAAAGGCAACTTTGCAAGCTCTCCCAAAAGATTCTATCTCTTGCAAGCTTCCTAAGCTTTCACTTTCTGATACGAGTCGAGATACTACTCTCCTCAACACCTTTCTTTGCTTCCCTCCCCAAATCAACCCTTCTCCTCCACTTTGTGACCGAAGCAAGTCTGGAACGACCATTTATTGGTTTAGGCCGGACTTGTACAGATCGATCTCTCGAATCTACAAAGTGCTCACGTGCAGCACATTTGTTTAGGGTTTGAATCAATTTCTCACTCACCCACCGAAATTACCGAAATCAGCAGAAACGATTTTCACCCATAAACAATAGGGAAATTTCTCAAAATCCATCTATTATGGTCTGCCATATCCCTTCTAAGTAGGGATACCCCTTCCCAACATTTAAAATTGTATCAGATCTGATTCAGGTAGTAGGGAGGGAGATGAGTTTCCGCGTAAAATCTTGCTTTATGGATACTCAGTTTCTGATACCATTACCAACTCTCAACTCATCTAGCACTTTCAACTCTCCCTAGATTTGATACCATTACTAACTCTCTTCTATCTCAATTAGTCTATCAAATAATCCTTTAAACTAGCTCAGCACATGCACTAAACTCTTTCCTTCTCGATCTACATTCACTAATCTAGTATCTATCATTCAAGAAGAAAATAATCCGTTAAACTATCTTAGCAAACTAAACTCTTTCCTTCTCTACATTCACTGATCTAGCATCCATCGATCATTCAAGACGACCGCAAGTATGTTACAAATTTGGTTAAGGTTGTTCATCTATAAATGACTGTAAATGTTAACAGTTGACACTAGATTATACCAACAGGGAAACCAGTTATGAACGACTATTTTATCTGGAAAAAAGATAAAAGTAAATAAATAATATGTTATTCATTTAAAATCCGGCCTATCAATGTAACGCAAGTCGCGCCAAAATGAACAACTAGCTTTTGATTTTAATAGTACCAAAAAATCAAAATTAAATATAATTTCTACATACAATCATAAATTCAAAAGATTAATATTATAATTAAGTTTAGTTTTTACCTATTTGGAGGTTTTGGTTTTGCTTTAGCATTCCCTATTTTTTAGAGGCAACTTTAAATAGAATAAACTTGAAACAAAAATTGAAGAAAAAATGATCGTATGTGGTGGTGGATTATGCAAAGGAAGTGGTCGGTGGTGGATATAGAAAAGCAAAAGTAACAAGTGATTTAGTGCTTTTTAGTTTAGTTGTTGGATGATTTTATTGTTGGGTGCAAATAAAAAGTTAAGAGATGGGATTTAGGATATATGAAAATTTATATGGTGGTAAATAGGATAATTGTGGATATGATTCATTTTCATTTAATTTTGGGAAACTATTATTTTGATTTTTCTTATCGTCTTCGTCATGTTCAACTAATATTCTTTATGGTTTTCCAGCTATTGTAGGTTAGTGATTTGACTCCCAATATTTCTTATTTTTTGGCAAATAAAGCTTATATTTTATTAAGAAAAAATAAAAGGTGATACATGTTGAGGATGATTTTGATCGGAGGATGATTTTGATCTTTTGTTTAATCCAACGTATCTTTTCATCAAGTCAAATCATAATAAAAGTCACATAGATGTGCGCGTGACAATAGAACTCTTTACTTATACCTTATTCAATGCTATGGATTCTTATTCATGTTTTGGACAGTATAATATTTTTCTTTTTGGAGTAAGTTAACTTTGTCTCAATATAAAGATGTTCCAATGATTTTGAATAACGGGTGGTGGATTTGAACACCAAACTAACAATTTTGATCATGCTTAGTGCGCATCATGGATTGCATACTAGTTATTGTCTAACTTTTAATTCGCAAATTTTGTGGAATTTATGTCAGGTATCTTTTTGAAAATCTTATTATTAAATGAAGATATAATCTATACAAAATCAGATACTACATAAATGAATTCGATTCCCTACGAATCATACACATCTTACGTATATATAATCTTATGATCAATCTTTTTGTTAACTATATTGCATTTGTGAATTTACTGAATAATTATAATGTTGAGATTTATTGACTTAGTACTTTGGCTTCTCGTATTAATAAGTCTCGCTCATGAAGAACTATAGACAACCGAGTCTCAATCATCCTTTGCTTTGTAATCACACAATACAGGTTAATTTGATACTTTCTTTTATTTTACATATTTTTCCTCATAATATATGTATTCAAGATTGTAAGAAATTCTTTACGAAAAAAAAGAAACTTCCTAAGAATTACCTTATTTTTATTGTCAAGAAACAGATGGCACCAAGTTCGTACCCGAAAGGAATGAAATTGGATAATTTTGGGACATTTCAACTTAAACAAACTTGGCATAAGTATGGATTATGTCCAGAAGGAACTATCCCTATTCGAAGGAAAGCAAAAAACTACGATCCCATACTTTTGCATAAACATAGACCTCTAAAATTATCACCTTCTAAGACTAATGTTACATCATCGGATGACGTTAATGGCGTCCATTCTCATGAGGTATATATAGTCACATATCATTGTTATTATTATTTATTTTATGTGCGAGCATATATAGTTGTAGTAATCCACATATATGTTTTTACAGTACGCAACCATTGATGTGGAGGGATATTTTCTAGGAGCACAAGCAAAAATCAATCTTTGGCAACCGGTTACCGAAATATACGGTGAAATGAGTATATCCCAAGTTTGGGTTACAGCCGGTCCTGACGACAATGTCAACACTATTGAAGCTGGATGGCAAGTAAGCATCCATCCAAAATAATATATAAAAGAATTTATACCCTCTTGTGGACCACCATTAAACTTCCACCTTCATTTTCAATTAGGTGTTTCGGAGACGACACGGTGACGATTATACCAGGTTTTTCATATACTGGACGGTAAGTTAATATCACCTCTCCAGTTATATGGAATCGCATGGTGATGAATATGTTTTGGAAGGCCATTGATTATTGTTTAGTATTGTTTTCTTCAGAAGATCCAGCCGTTAATTTTATTTGCTTTAGAATGACGGATACAGGAGCTCGGGTTGTTACGACCCTTTTGCATCAATTGCATCTTTCACGACCCAGATCCTAATTAGGCATAAAACATACGACCCTTTTACAAAATATCTCTTCTTTTTAATGTATGTGGTTTGCGCTCTGCCTTCAGTTTTTACATGTTCCCCTCTTTGCTACAATATACTCTTTTTCTGCAGTCTTTAAATTGAAGCTGCAGCAAACTCATTTTAAGTACCCATGCTTCTTCTTGTTACATTCTTTTCACTTCTGCTCATTTAGCAATCATTAAGTACCTGTGCTTCTTGCTGCCATGCTAATTATGGGTCCTTTTAGGTTCTTATGTTTCCTCAATGTATTATAATTTAGCTTAATTTTTTGGTTTGTTGGTTGTCAACAATGAGTAGTATAATATTGTTAATATTGAGTACTTGCTCTTTAAATTTGGAGTGGGTGATATTTTATTTGTTGTTTTTAGGTGCTTGAACAAGTGACTAGAATGGATGAAAAATTTTGGTCTCATGCTTCATAAGTGCAATGATGTTTTTACTTTTAGTTATTATCCATCCTCGTCTACACGTTGTTGTGTATTACTGGAATGTTTTTATCCTTCCGAATCCAACTACTGACGAGTGTAAGAAAGTACCAGTTCTAACATTTCATGCAAATGGAAAACACTTGGACTAAGTAGAGTATGGAATTGGTTATAGTTCTCGGAAGAAAGATTTTAGAGTGGCAAGTGTTGGGAATTTTTAAGGTACTTATGAGTAACAAGGTATAGAAATCGGAAACTAAAGAACTTGGCCCCGGAAATTCGATTTTCAAACAAACAGAAAATTCACAATGGGACCGCAATTCTTCACCAAATGAGCAAGTATGTTTGTGTGTTGTGGAATCATTGGAACACTCTTGCTCGAGATGTGTTCTTTGAGTCAGCATTGGGGATTCCACCGCTTTCAGATTAAGGAACTGCATCCTTTGATCAATTTGTCATAATATAAGCATACGACATCCCCATTATTCACAGTTACAGCCACAATTAGTCGGAATTTTAACAGATTTTCTATATCTCGATGCAATGATTCATGAAGTGCAAAGAATAAATAAAATTGGCCCTTCAACATTTAGTTTAATTTTATTGTGATTTGACTTAGAGCTGATGGTTGAAAATTAACGTGTACAAAAAACACACAATCATGGCCGTCTACCAAAGATAAGTTGGTCAGTCTGGACATGCATCATCCGTTAGATCATAACCCTAAATCTCTCAGAGCCTCTATAAGAAGAAGTTCTCCTCCCCAGTCCCTAATACTGTAACTAGTTCCTCCCTACGGACCCTAACCCTAAAAAACATTACCGAAAGATCTCTACTGCAAATCCAGTTTCTAAAAGCATCATAAGCAACCTCAGGATAATGATTTCTCCTCTCAAAGAATTAAAATTTGTTTTCCACACAATCATAGTCGATTAGCTGACACACAACGAGAATGTTCCAAGATGACATCTAACGATATTCATCATTCTTTGCAACATTTGGTGGATCTTTCTCTGCTACTTTGAACCAGAATATAAGCCTTTCAGGATCCGACTTGCTGATCTAGATTTGAAGGATCATGAGGATATGATGTTGATGACGGATCTGCATTTCTTTCCCCTCTCAAACTGTGAAGTTCTTTTCAACTAAAAAAAAATTTGTAATTATTTTCTCGATGTTTTTATTATGGTGTCTACCCAGGTGTTTGTAAATCTATGTGCATCACTAGTCCTACTAGGTATGTCAAGAAAATGTTAATCATATGATGGCTATAATTGGAAACAAAATGGGTCAAAATTTGCAATATTGATGTTGTTTCGTTGCAATGAGTATGAACAAACTAGGGGTGGCAACCAAACAATCACATTATACAAACTTTTACACCTTCATTAAATGATAAAAATGAGAGTAACCAAATGAATCATGCATATCCTTCACCCGAACCCCCGAGTAAATTGTGTACCTTGTTTAATAAATCATGTATTTCTACCCCTTAAAAAAAACAGCCCATTATCAATCTCTTACTCCTTTATCTTCTGCATCATTCTTTGCTATTTCCTCCAGTGACCCCACGCTGAGTCCAATTACATGTAGGGCAAGAGAAGTAATAAGTTTGTTAGCAGCACCAAGTGCTTAAACAGAAATCCAAGCAATTGAGAAAAGTTTGTATGGTGTTTGAGGGATCAAGATGATTTTTGGTTTTCTAGCTAAGCTAACTAAACTCACCCATCTTCATCTCTCAAACAAAAACTACTGATCAGTATCAATTTTGGAACACTTATTGACCAAAGTAACATATCACCTCATCTTTAGACTACCTTAATTAATTTGTTACCCTCTCTTTTAGAGCGCAAGCATCTTCCTGTGCCCTGCAAATTAGCAAATAACAAGTTTCCCTGTAATACGAACACAACGAAGAAACCATGTATCGTTCTAACATGAAACACAAAAACAGACACAAAACGCACAAATGAAGAAAGCTTTTCATACAAATTACCATTTTTCTTTTCAAATAAAACTTTAAAAGCAATCAGTCGAACAGACGAGACTTGCCGGATTGACTAAATTGAGATATCTTTGTCAACCAAATCATAACTTTTCAAGGCACAGTAACACTTACTATTCTACTTTGTCTATCAATAGGTTTGATAATGGAATACAGATATACAATTACCAGTCTTAATGAAGGAAGTATGCACAAACTACTAAGCATGACAAAAATGATTGAAAATATATCACATTTTCGCTATTTATACACACTCGTGTTCCTATATTTAAACATAACAACTCAATATTGCGCAGTACTATCACCTTGTACAATTCCTAGCCTGGATGAAGTATGCACACACTAATAACGTACACCATTTTAATTACCTCACGGCTTGAATGAACTTGTACAAACACACAATCATGGCCGTCTATGCCTGCTTGTTGTACCAATCATGGCCGTCTACAACTGGTTGAGCAAATAAATGGGTCAAATTCCACATGATCTGAATGGCCAAACAGAGACTTTGTCACTAGCACAATGTTAGAAACTGTTGAAACATCTTGGTGCGGAACATTAGTACTTTCAATTATATATGTCAAAAGAATGTTAATAATTGAATGTGATGTTTTAATTGCATAATGTGATGTTTCAGTAGTGGCTATAATAATTGAATAAAATGGGAACGACTAGTCGAATTTTCAATCTTGATGTGAATGTGATGTTTCATAGAAAGACCAACTTCTACACGAGCGAGCCTTGGGTACACTAGAGGGGAGGGATGCTAACGGGAACTGATCTTTGCATGTAGTTCCTATTTGAGTAAACATGCCTCTAAAGCGGTGGATAATCCTACCATTGTTCGTTCATGTATTTTCTTAACGTCTTGCTTTTTTGAATTTAAGATTTGTTGCAGTAGATTCTCTTCCAATGGATCATGTCGTTTCCACATATGTAATCCCATTTCACACTAATTTAATTTGCAAAACCAACCGCGCATAAAATCATGATTTTTGGGTGGAATTCACGGTTCATAGACGCGGCCAATTTAGATTACGCACACCTAAAAATAGTAAGGTCTTTTTTCGATTACCATGTTGATGGGCATATAAGTATTGTTTGAGTGGTGCTTCTGCTTCCCAATTGTCTCATGAAAACCAAGGCCTAAGCATCGACTTCCCAATTGAAGAGCATGGTCAGGAAATTGAACATAGATTTATCAAAGTGCAAATAAAAAAATAAAATCGCCCTTACTATGTCAGTATAATACACTCGGCTAATGGTTTAAAGAGATAACCACCACGCGTATCGAACCCACAATCATAGGTGTCTTTGAATGATATATGTTGGTCAAATAAATACGGTCAGTTTCAACATACAAATCATCCGTTAGATCATAGATCGACGACCAAAATAAAACCCTAAGAAAAACCGGGCGACTTTCTAAGCTTTGCCTTATAAAGAAGTAGTTCTCCTCCCGGTTAGTAATTCCTCTGTGTAGAGTATGAAAGAAACCCTATCCTTAAATAACAACAACATATCTCTTCTACCCATGCAAGATTTCTTAAAAGCATCATCAACAACCTTAATTTTGAAGCATAATGATATCTCCTCTCAAAAAATTAAGTTATTATGTTTATTTACAGCGAATAAGCCTAAAGGAGAAGTTCATATGAGAATACCCTTGCAAGGATTATCAACTGAAGTTTTGTTCTGTGTGGTTGATGTGGAGTCCCCTTATAATGCATTGATTGGACGACCATGGTTGCATGAAATTCTGGGTGTAGCGTCGACATATCAGGGAGACATATCAGGGAGACTGGATGGAAGGACAAAAATGTTATGAGGTTGACGTGGAGAGTTGCGAAGAAAGAGCTACAAAAAAGAAGGGGTGGAAGCAAAATATAAAAGATAAACAAAGAAGAGAAAGGTTGATGGTGGATACCATAGATACAAGAGGAGAAGACACATTGCGAAGTAAATGCATGAGAGCAGTTGAAAATTGTGATGAAAAGGAATCCTCAAGAGCTTTGAATGATGCAGAGATAGAAAATAGTAGGGTCAAAAGGTGTAAGAAGTGAATAGTCAATGTTATCAAAATTAGTGACAAAGGCATATCAAGAGTAGGAGGAAGAAATCATAATTGAAGAAGAAATGTGCGAGAAATTAGTGACAAAGGCACATCAACAACAGATCTCTTCTACCCATGCAAGATTTCTTAAAAGCATCATCAACAACCTTAATTTTGAAGCATAATGATATCTCCTCTCAAAAAATTAAGTTATTGTGTTTATTACCCATGGAAGTTCTTTATGTGATTATGTTTGAGGAATCAGGGACTTCATGGACGTGCAGAAAATTAATTTATTAGGTTCTTTATCTGATTCATCAGAGAGATCTTTTTGCTGCAGGAGCCTTACAAGAAATAGATTTCCCAGATCAGGAGAAGCCTAATGAGTGTTTCTGCAACTTCTCTTTCCAAATGAATTTTCCTCTCAAATTGACAAATCTATGTAATCATTTTATGTAAGAATGAGGTTTTAGTTTTTTTCTCTAGTTTGTAATCGGTGTGCTGCTAGTTCATTCAGTTTTGTAAGTTGGTAATATAATTCTACGGAGAATGGGTCAGAATTTGCAATCTTAGATGTGAATGTGATTTTGTTTTGTTGGCCAAATGACTTTTTGAACATCTGGTTGTGCCAGCATTGTCATGTAAAAATTCTAAGAACTAGAACAATTTCAAAAACAAAATTTCATAACTTAAAATTCATAAGTTTTAATCTATTCAATCAATTTAAACTTAATTAATTAATCTAATCAAAATTTTAGTGTTAATTAAACGAGGGCAATTATGCCATTTTGAAAATACAAGGTTAAGGGGTGGCTTGGTTTTACTTCAAAATGACCCTATTTTGTCTTATTGGGTATACCCCAATCTCGCCAGGTTTTTTTACACTAAATTTTTTATTTTTTTCTGGGCAAGAAATTGTCCAATTAGACTTTGACTTCTTCGGGCCAAAATCAGAGGATTTACATGGAGTGAAAATAAATGAAGAAGAAAACGATGGTTGCATTGTTATGCACTTAACTTGGGTCGGTAAATAACATTTTTTAATTGTATTGCTACTGTTGTTAGAGAGTTCATACTCTTTGTTAGATTAGAGTCGTGTACATGTTCGTATCAAATGGATTAAAGTTTCTTGATTATGTGTGTATGTTATTCTTCAAATTTTTTGTATCATGTGAAACTTGAAATTACATTTCTTCATATTTATAACCTTTTAATGGTTTACAAAGTGAGTATTTTTTTTATCTTAAATTCTTCATGCATAGTCAAATAATGGTTATATGCAGTTGACATCTAAAAATAGGTATTCTCTTAAAAGATCATCTTAAATTCTTTATACATAGTCAACCATCTTGCTAATACTGAAATTTAAGAAGCCTCAAAACAAGCAACGCGGAACTGTCTTATTGAAACTCACCTATAATCTTTAATTTTCTGATTTCAATAGATTATTTTTAAGCAATGAAGAAAGCGGTTTAGGTAGCAATACAATAATACATTTTTTTTTTCTGCGGGATGCGTCACTAAATCTATAAGTGACGGGACTACACAAATTTTCATTGCATGCATTTTATCATTGATGCAAATGAAGAAGTTTTGGTATTCCAGAAAGGTACAAGTCTAATATTTGCTAGAAGATGTGGTTCATATGCACATATGTGATTACGATGACTAAATTGTCGAGTTTTTTTTAAAGATTATCTTGGTTTAAGAAAGCTTAGTGCATAGGAACTCATCTACATTTTTCATCTAAAAATACCATGACTAATAATTGATCCATTACCTATCTTTTACTATGTGGATATCATCTAATACTTGAACTTCTTTTATTTCATTGAAGATACCAAGTAACCAAAGTCGGTACAAATATCTTACACTTTATAGAAGTTGATTTAAAAAATATTTGAATATTCAATTGTATTGTCATGTTCATTTTATGCTAGCAAATTATATCACTAATATCCAAGGGAATGTTGTAGGATTTAATGTTTTACATTTTATTTATTTTTTTATTTTTATTTTTTTGTGACGCTGTAAGCTGGGTGTTTTTCATATGTTAGTTTAAACCATAAATATATAGTTATCATTCTTTATCAAGAGGTTTCATATTACAGTATAACGTCTCTCAAACCTAGAATATTGTAGGGAATAATGACGTTTAATGGCCGTAAAATGACTGGCCGTAAATTATATTATCCCAACCGATTAATTTTTTTTTACCATTAGTTCAAGTATTACTAATGTGTAACCATGCCAATTATACATTGATACAAGCACAAAGTCAATATTCGTATTTTAAAACTGTTAGCGGTTCCAAAATTAATGTAGATATAACACTTTTTAAGGATATGAAAGAAGGATTCCCAACTCAGATTCAACTTTTTGAATTTCGAAAAAAAACTACTAAACCTTTTTTTTAGAACAAAATGACAATCTATTTAAATGATGACTGAACTGCATTTATAATTTGGAATGCAATCGACAAGTTACTTTTATTCAAACCTGGAATTTCTACGTGTTCCCTCTTGGGACATTAGGTTTTCAAGTTTGTTAGTATTATTTGCAACAACTATGAATGGATGGTTATCTCAATTACCATAAATGAAAACGGGTGCAGATCCCATTGTACACACTTACATTGGATATCTTAATCACCAAAAAAAAATATACTTTCTGATGTATATATGTCAGTGTAGATTCATGTGGACATCATAATCGCCATTTAACAAGAAACCGATCCGGTTGATGTTAATAGTAACGATCAAGTTTCGAATTTAGTTTGACAAGGATTACAGTTTCCCCAAGGTTCCCACGCTTAGCTCTTGGTAGTCTCACAAGAAAAAAAATATCTAACCAACACAAAAACAACTCATAGCCCCGTGCCGTGATATCATAGGTAGTAATTACAGTACAAAGGAAATTCAAAATTTACAAATAAAAAAAGGAAACTAAGAACTCAATTTGCTCCGGCGATAAGGTCACACATATCTTTGATTGCGCTTATTTATTCTGGCCTTCCTTTTATATATTTTGTTTGACAATTAATTTGCTATAAAATCTCTGTTATTAATGTACATTTAAGATATTTGTTAAATAATTAGCTATAAAATCTCTGCAATATCTTTTATTAAGAAAATTACCATCAATATCCGAAAGAAGAGAAGATCCAAGAGAAAATATTTCTCTGTAAAACGAATTTGGCGCCTTTGGAGCTTAATCTAGCGCCTAAGCCTTCCGCGAGGCGCCTAAAGCGCTATACTCGCTCGCCTAAGGCGCTAGTGCATGAAGTAGTCTAAGATATGGTTCCTCGGGCGCTGACCCTGCGCTTAGTGGGCCTTTGGCGCCTAGGCGCTCCAGGCGCTCGCCTTTTACAACATAGTATTATATATATAGATAAAAAAATAGACTTGGTTTATAAAAAATTTGAACAAAATGCGAGATAGCAAATCTTGAATTGTTAAGAACTGTATTGTACCATAGTTGATTAGTTAACGAGTTGGTAATCTCGTCAGAATATCTTGGATCAAATCCTAAGGAAGATCGTTACATGGAGAGGGAAGATCCACTATCATTCACCTCCATTTTTGCATTTCTACATCAATTTCAACATAACTTTGTAAACATAAAAATATTGATGCAAATTGAAAAAGAAATTGGGAAGCCGCCTGGAGGCACTGGCTGGCACTGTAACCTCCCATGTACTGTTTGGGTCCGGAGGTCACCCATAGCATGTTTAAATTACCCGACCTGCCCAATAACCGGTTTCATTACCCGGCCTATATAGTTGCCCGCTCCACCCGACTATCCATCTCTATAAAACCAAACGAAACCCTAGGATTTCAGTAGAAGTTTTACACAAGAGAAGAGAGTGAAATTGGAGACTACCAGAGTGAGGTGCCGTTAAGAAAAACCAGTAACCTGAGTTCTGCTAACCGATTCTAAAATCAGATGGGTGCTATGATCGGAGTTTGAGTTTTAAGTGTGAACCTTTGCACAGTCCTTGGAGGAGAGACAAAGATCTTTGAAATTGTTGTTATAATGACTTATCCTCTCAAATCTATGTAGTTGGCGATCTTCCTTGTCCCATATTGGAGATCATCTTGTTTCTTCTGGTAAGATCTGTAAAACAGTGGTATTTGATTTCATTATCTTTCCCAAAACACTAACATCATTTTGTGGTTTTTCTAAGCAGAGACTCCAACTAAACTTTGGCTTCAACATCAGTAGTAACACTACAGCTGCTCATTTACAGACTCAGCCGGAGAGATAGATCAGTTCCAGACTAGTTACCTTACAACCAACATTGGGTGTCCGATTGAGGGAGGTGAATGTAGATTCGCTGAGGTCTTATTTTGGTAATTATTAAACCAGAGAATCTTTAAGTTTTTCAGGGTATCCAATTTGTTTTAGAGCTTACATTTCAAATGTTGGAAAAAAAATTCTTTGCAAGTACAATTTAGATCTATGAATGATAGTTACATTACATGCATACTCACTTTGATGCTTGATAGAAACCTGGATCACAATAAAATAATACAAGTGATGATAATGCTAGCCAATTACCAATAAAAAAAAAAGACTTACACGGTTGCTGATCAGTTTCAAATGCTGTTATCTCTATATATCTTAAAGCTATTTAGGCAAATATCTCCCCATTATTTTGTCGTTGGTTTAGTTTTGTTTCCAATTTTTAAAATGCCAGTGAAATCTCGTAGATTTTTTTTTTTTTTTTTTTTTTTGTGTATGGATTGCTATATTCTGGCATAGAGTCTTAGCTGCTTCTGTAGGAGAGGTATATGATACACTGTTGCTGTTCCTGTCTAAGTACCCATGCTTCTTCTTGTCCATGGTTCAGTTACCTTGTCAATGTCTTGGTGACTAACGTTGAACTTTTGGCGGTTGCTACTTCTGTTTTCACTTCAGTTCATCAACCTGTCCATGCACAAATAGAAACTCCAGTGATAATGCTTGTCAGTAAGATTTTGCTATAATCTAATTTCTGTTGTCACTTCAGTTCATCAACCTGTTTTCACTTCTGTTTTCTTTTCTCAGTATCTTGGTTTTTGTCTCGAGATTTTGCTATAATCTAATTTCTGTAATCCGTAAAGCTTGTCTAATAAAAGCCAAGGCCTATTGATCGACTTCCCAAATGCTCTGTATGTACTAACCAAAACATTACCCTCTTTAGTATCTTCCTCCCTTCTCTCATTTTCATCATGCTGGAAATTTACAAAGTCCAACACATGATTTAGAAATTTAACTGGCTCACTGAAAAAATGATCTACCGTACTCTGCGAAAATTTTACATCCTCCTGTTCTTTGAGAACTGACACTCATTTTCTTACAATTTTATTATCATTCAAAGATTGTGCCATTTAATCGTCTTACAGTAACACTTAAACAAAAGTTTATTAGGCAAAAAATACTTGGCCTTTATAAGGCATCCCCCTGCAGTCAAACAATAATACAATATGAACTAAAACATAACAACTCAATGTGAAGGGGATTCACAATAAGAAGGAATTTTAACAGATTTTCTATATATCAATGCAAAGATTCATGAAGTGCAAAGGAAAAAATAAAAATGAGTGCAAAATAAAAAATAAAAATGGCCCTTCAACATTTGGTTGGATTATAGTTGGTCAGTCTATCAAAGATAAGTTGGTCAGTCTCAAAATGTTCATCATCCGTTAGATCATAGCCCTAAAGCTCTCTGAGCCTTTATAAGAAGAAGTTGTTCTCCTCCACGATAACTAGTTCCTCCCTGTGGAGTAAGAAAATAAAACCCTAACCTAAAAAACAACAACAACAAATCTTTATTGCAAATCTATAACAACAATTCTAAAAGGATCATAAGCAACCTCAGCACAATGATTTCTCCTCTCAAAGAATTATAATTTACATACCCGTGAATCATATTTGGTTTGTGGAAAAAGAATGTTCCAAGATGAGATCCAGCGAAATTCATTAGCTACAACAACATTTGGTCGATCTTTTTGCACTACTTTGAAGGAAAATATAAGCCTTTAAAAGATCCGACTTGCTGATCTAGATTTGAAGGATCGGGAGGAGCCGATGATGATGACGGCATCTCAAATTGTGAAATTTTTCAGTTATATTCTCATATTGTAATTGCTTTATGATGTTTTTATTTTAGTTTCTACATGTAAATTTATATGCATCATTATTCCTGCTTGTTGTATCAATTACCCAAATACATGATCTGAATGGCCAAAAACACTCTGTAAATAGCACAATTAGAACTATCTAGAAGAGTGTTAGAAACTGTTAAACCATCTTGATTTGCAATACTAGTACTTTCACTTTTATATGTCAAACGATTGTTAATCAGCAATAGTAGCTATTATAATTGAATAAAATGTTAGAATTTCAATCTTGATGTGAAATGTGAATGCGATGTTTTAGAAACAAGAAACACACCGAGTCCAATTCCAATCGTTAGTCAGTCTCGTAGAAATAAGAAACACAGTGTTGTATGCTACTAATGCAGCAAGTGGCAAATAACCAGAAATGCGGTGATTGAAGTAAAATAGAGAATGAGAAGATATCAAGTGCACTGAAAGAAGTTAAAATATCAATTGAACCGCAACATACAAATAAGTAAAAGCGACCAACTTCTACACGAGTGTTGTGCTAGTATTCAACCGGGCTAAGGATTCTCAAGTAGATGGTAAGATTTTGGTAATGTCTATTACAAGATTTTAGATGTGTGGAAGAATTATGTGGTGAGATAATGATATACATAAATGTTAACGGTCTGCTTGTGATGTGAAGCTGAACTTCAAACTTGTAAAGGTTATGAATTTGAAATGCAGAATTAGCCCCTTTCAGAAAAATACATCTTCTTTCCGGGTGTTCTTATTCAGTTGTTAGTTGTTACCTGTACCAAAATTTTAACGTGTAACAAGTGAAACTCTCCGACATAACGTGTAACAAGTGAACTTCAAACTTTAGATGTGTGTGAAAGAATTAGGTGATGAGGATTTTCACAGAGACGTTAATATGAACCTCAAACTTGCAAATGTTTTGTATTTGAAATGCAAAATTTGCCTTTTTTCAGAAGATACATCTTGCATCTTCTTTTCCTATGATGGAGTGTGCAGAGTGCTAATATACAGTTGTCAATTGTTGGTTGTAACAAATTTTTATCATGTTGAGTTTTGACAAACCTTGGTTATAGTTTCGTTTTTAAACCTTATGATCCAGCAGTAAAAGTTAGCCTTCCTGTGTCACAATGGGCAATTGTGATGTTTATGGTGTGTGCAGCATATGCTTGTACTTGTATTCTATGTTGTAAAAGGCGCTCGCCTAGGCGCCAAAGGCGCACTAAGCCACTAAGCCTGAGTCTCAGACATTACTAAGTTGCAGAAATCAGCAAGGGATAGATGTTTATTGTTTCCGAATTTCCGGTCGACCCCCCACTGTTGTAGCAGTAATCTAGTTAGAGACCGGTCAATTACACATATAAAGAGATATGAGTACCAGTTAGAGAATTCCCTTTTAGGCCTCTGCAACAAAACAGACTCACATGATAAGAACACAACAAAGTTATAACCCACTAAAAATATGATATATCCAACAAAATTATTTTAAGGCAGGAATGTACTCACAAACACTTAAACACTTCATCCCATTAGATTAACCTAGGAATGTCACCAGTTAACTACAAGCATCAAAATATAACATGAACTGCATAAATCATTCAAACTTATCATAAAAATTAATCATTCAACCCATATACAAAAGCAATTCAGGAATAATTCCTGCGAAGATTTATGCAGTTTGAATGATTAATTTTATGATAGGTAGAGGGTTCTGCATAAATCAAAATTGTGCCATTCATCCATGTTTGTTTTTGCTTCAAAATAGGTAGAGGGTTCTACATGGAGATTTACCTCTATCCATATATAAAAACTACTACATAGTAGATCCAGAATTTATGTTTGTTTCATCACTATCTAATAACTCTATAAATGTCATCCATATTTTGAATTTGTATTTCACCTATATAAACATTTCAAATTCCATGAAAATCCATTCCATCCCATTAATCAAAATACAAAAAATTTGAAATTCATAAAGTTTAAACATGGAATTCAAAATATACCAGAAATTCTATAAAATTCTTTTTTCTTTTTTTTTTTTACTCAAACAAGCTACTCCGACATTACTAAGTTGCAGAATTTAGCAAGGGATAGATGTTCCAACAAAGGCATAAAACTATTTGGAAGCTAGTTCGAATAGCTTATAAAGTTGGGATGTGGTGTAAGATACATCCTTTGTTTCACAAAAATAAATAAAAGAAGAAGAACAAAAAAAAAAAAAAAAAAAAAAAAAAAAAAAAAAAGATCACAGGCCCTTCCTCCATCTTACAAAATTGTAAGTACTAAAAGGGACAGCTCGTGCCTTATGGTATTCCTCTTCCTAGCTTTACGTCAGACCACTTTTTTGCAAGATCCATCTCGCCATCACGAAGCAGTTGAAAAAATACTTCTTCCAGCTTGTGAAATCCATCCTCTACATCCCACCATGTCTTATAATAAGTAGAGGAACGTCTACATAGCAAAACCAGGTCATTCTTCATACCAGAGATTTCAGACTCGAGCTCCTCGAACTCTCTCATCTTTTTATCAATCTTGTCAGCATGAGTATACCAATCATTCTGATATTTCATGAAACGCATGCACTTTTCAACCGTTTGTTCACGTATTTCCCTCTGAGCATCCCTGCCCAACTGATCAATCGGTACCTCCCAACCCAATACAAGACACCCTAGGGATTCTGAGCGAAGTTCATCGTATTTATATTCAATTCTCCGTAACTGATCATGGATCCATTCTCTCTGCTGATCCTGAAGTTCACAGACTAACAGGTATGGAAATACACAAAGCATCTCGGCCTTGACATACATTGCGTAGTGACAGATATACTCATCAACATAGGTTTCAATAAAAAGCCTATCTTTTCCCTCTACCAACGTTTTATGAAGAGCCTTGAAGGTTTTATAATCTTCAAGTACTTCACTTGCACTTGTATAACCGTAATCAGAACGAGACTTTCTAATCACTTTAGAGACATAGGGTGCGACAGTATTTTTCACCTCTTGAATACTTGTCCACCCGATCAAAGCCGACCTATTAAAATCCCTTATTTCTTTAGTTTTCGAGAAAGAAGATTCCGCCGCCATCGTTTTTCTTTTCCAGGCGATCTGTGATTTCTCAAGACAGGCCGAAGGAGGAGGAGGGGAAAGGATATGCTTGTAGCTTTTATACGTAAACCTAGATGAAATCTACAAAATTCTACAAAATAAAAATAACTCGATTAGTTGCTGTATTTATCGAAAAGTAATCTCACCGTCTAAGAAAAAAACCATAAGTTTACACGTCCATAAACAATTTCTTTCCAATAAGTACCTGACACGTGGCGCTGTACAAGGTGGAAAATAAAATTACGAGCGATCTCCAGTTTTACGCCATCGGTCGCTCAGTTTTTGTTATAAGGACATAAGTGTCAATTTCATATTTGTATGGGGACAGGTTGGACATTTCAGCATCTAATAGAGGTATTATCCAAAGAAACTCGTTTTACCTAAACTGTGACCATCTCCATTAATAGAGGCATTATCCAAACCACTGCCTTTGTTTCTGTTCTTGGAACGGCAAGAAGACGTATGTGTGTTGTGTTCTGCAGCGGTATGAGCATGCATTCTTGGCATCAGCAGCTCTTTTTTGTTAAACAGGAAAGAAAAGCTTCATTCCACTTCAAGAATTTAAATTTAACCAGGCTTGCGAAATCAAATATGGAATGAAAATGCATGCACCCCCCTGACAGTAAACTGATGGATTTAGTCATCTAAAAACCTAGGCAATGTATCCTCCTGGTTCATCAAGTGCAAACCTGAAAGTAGACGCCATATCCTCTGTTTGCATTAGCTTCAAATTTGTATTTATATCGCAATCATAAACTCCAAAAAAAAAACATCCAAAACCCTGCAGATGTTTCCATCAGTTTCAAGTTTTAAAACACTGCTTTCTTCCTTGTTCACAACTGCAAGTATCTTTTTTTTTTCCATTTTCGCCAGATAATGTGCAGCTAGAGACGATGGGTCTCTCATCTCTCTTAGTTTTTTCTGTCTAAGTTTCTAAGGTGATATTCAGTGTTTTGCTATTTCACCTCAATTCCTCCTCTGTCCGTCAAGTGCGAACTTAAAAGTACCCGACGCCACGTCCTCTGTTTGCATTGGCTTCAAATTTGTATGTATATCACATAAGCTCCAAAAAAGCATCCAAAACCCTGCAGCAGATGTTTCTATCAGCTTGAAGTTTGTATCCAAAACCCTGCAGTAGAAGTTTCTATCAGCTTGAAGTTCCAAAACTCAGCGATTCTATGTGAGATCCCTCAAAACATAACATAGTGATTGCTTTCATCAATGAGCACCTGCCCATCTGTGACGAAATAAAAGGTGAGGCCATTTGAGCATCTAAGACCCAGCAATTGTGTGTATTATCTTGTTTTCAAGTTTGTATATAATCACACCCATATACTCCAATAAAGCATCTTAACCCTTCAGCTACCATTACTGCAGTCAAGCAATAATACAATACAAACTAACCAAAAATACAGATTTTCACTGAGTTTCTATTCTTCCCGTGAACACATATCCCATACCAGGATTTTTGTCAAGAGCACAATTAAAATCATCATAACAATTAAATTTACTAGTTTCAGCTCCTTTAGAGATGAAAGTTTTTAGAGAAACCATGTTTTCGACTTGAGAACACAGCTGATAATCCATGTCCCTGGGATAAATATCATGGCGGCCTGAGGGAATCAAACGAGAACGGTTAGACTATGCAGGAATTGGCGAAGAGTACATTCAGTTGGGAATCGAATGAACTGAATCTTCTCGGTGTGGAGGTCAAATAAGAGAAGCATTTCGGAATCAATTATTCGAATCAATTTGAATCAATCTGAATATTCTCGCTGTGAAAAAGACCGATAGTAATGAAATGCATTCCAAAAATGTAGCCGAAGTGCATTTGACAAAAAAAATAAAATACCAAGCCTAAGATGATCCACGGCCACATAATGGCCTCTTCGCCTCCCTTAGGTGTTCGAGGTTCATCTATGCCAAGAAATATACTCGGCATGAAATCCAGTAGATGGCACACAAGTCCTCAAATCAAGAAATCTAAGAGATTAAACTACATGATAGAACCCTCACCGTCACACTTTTTGAACACTGAAGATCACACAGAGAAATGAAAGAAAAACAAGGTTGGATCACTGAAAATTTTAAGGCAGAGAGAAGCTGTAGAATTAGGATTGGAGGCGCTAGTGAAGGCTCTATAGTTACATTGGTGACTCGATCTATGGAATAGTCACATCCTTAGCCATTTACTCAATGAATAGGCAATCCTTCAGCATTTTAGGTTTTTTGGTTGACCATAAAAGGAGTAGAGGAGCTCAATCTCTATATGATCTATGACACAAGTAATAATTGTGTGAATCATTCTCCACTACGGGAAAAATCATCATTGACAACACTAGATAAGAGTTGTAGTACCCCTACGACAACTCCATTTCATGCATTGTGGAACGGGGGTATTGTAGAAAGTCCAAGCTTTTCTACAATGGTTGACAAGGGTTGTAAAGGGTGATGTGATTCATGGTTCGACAATATTTTGCCAAAGTTGTGATTCTCTTTCGATTTTTTTTGAAAGCCTAACACAACTCTTGCTTGTGTTGTAGGACTATTTTACACAACAAAGGATGCGTATCGTAGAAATATGTAACACAACACTTGTATAAGTTGAAGGACTATCTTAGACAACCTAGGATGTGTATTGTAGAAATATGTAACACAACACTTGTATAAGTTGAAGGACTATCTGAGACAACCTAGGATGTGTATTGTAGAAATATGTAACAACTCTTATTACTATTATGAATAAGATTTGCACGACACTTGTTAGAGTTGTAGAACTATATTGGACAACACCTAGTTATGTCGTAAAGACATTCATTCACAACCATTGGTTTGTGTAGTTGAAATACGGAACACAACTCTTATTAGAAGTTGTGTGCATAAAACTATTTTGAAAAAAAAAAAATATAGCTAAAACCAAATTGCCGAAAGTATTTCACATTCACATTAAGTTGCCAGTATAACACATTTACATTCATTCAAGTTAACATGCCACTCCAATTGCATTATCTAGCTAACTTCAAATCACCTTGTATGAAAGTGTTTTGCGCAACAAAAGAAAAGAAAATGATAGATTTTTTTACATATAAATCGTAAAACGCAGATATTGGCCTCCCGCAAATATGGCAGTAGCATACATTTCCTTGGCTTTCTCCAAACTACCCAGAGATTTTCGCTTTGAAACTTTATCTCCATTCAACTTCCCTAAATATAATTCCATTACTCCAACCAATTCCTCCCCTACAATGTTTTCCTAGAATTCATCTAATACATTCATTTCAGCCTTCCCTTCAGCTCTTGCTATCACCCATTCAGCTCATCAGACTCACACTTTGTTCAACCCTTCTTGCACAGCCATCTCCTTCAGCTCTGCCTCAAGCCATATAGCTCGTCAGCACGGCACTTAGTCTGCAGCTGCAATGTAATTCTCAGCTCAAACCTTTCAATCTCACACTCAACAGCAACCACCACAACTGATTTCTTGGCCTCAATCTCTTCATTACCAGGACTTCAATTTCAACACTCCTGCTGCAATACTTAACACCACAGCATCTTCCTGTAGCCTTCACTAACTTCCCAGCAAACCATTCAATTCATCTCACCAACATCACCTCACTTTCTCCCGTGAGTAAGTATAAACCACTTGACCAAAATCCAATAAGGGAATCGATGGATACCAAGTCATCCACAATTGTCATCATAATTTGCAACTTCTTGATACCATATCCAACTGCGACAAGTTTGGTTGTGATAGAAATAGGAGAGAAACATAAGTACGTTAAGAGGAAGGTAAGATGTTTTGACAGAATCAGTTATTTGAGAGAAGATACTTACACATTCCCCATGTGAGGCCTTCCATTTGGAAACTCCTCACGGTTTCCTCAAGCTTTGCCATATCTATCTCGTCATCCCATGGCTTCACATCCAACAAAATTGAAGACTTTCCGACTGAGAGAAAAAGTTAAAATGATGAGTTATATATGGTTCTTGGCAAAACCCACAAGACCATACACAAAACTAATCGCCTTAGTTTCAAAAGCACAATTTAAGGAGAGCATACTCACATTCTTTCTTTTTTCCAGAGGCTTGGACAGCTGCTGCACGTTCTTTTGAAAATTCATCTCCTTAATTTTGAAAATGCTCCGAACTGCTCGTCAAAAAGATGATTCTTGCAGTTCCAAATATCCACAAGTTAGTCTAGAGAAACAGCCTAATAATGATTCAAGTAAGAAAGGTCAATATCTTATAATCACCTTCAACAAAGTATGTATTGGAAACATCTTGATCACAGGCCCTAACCTTTCACTCACCGCGAAGAAAATCATAAATAAAATTCAATTCACAATGGAAACCAAAAATGAAATGAATCATCTACTATTATGAAGTTCCAAATAGGCCGATTCGAGGTTAAAAACGAACCATTTAGAAAGTTCCATTAAAATCACATTGACCATAACCAAACAGAGTTGACATCGTTCTTCACATCAAAGAAATAAAGCGACTACGGCAAAATCACGAAACAAAAGCCACAAATGACATTAAAATACATATGGACCTGATTTAGAGATCGCAAGGAGATGAGGTAGTTGAACCATAACCATCAACTAAAATCTTGGATTTGACTAAATCATCCTCAAGATTGTGTAAATACCAAGTATTAGGGGTTAAAAAAATAGCCAACCGTAGGTTATATGGGCATTGAGTTTTCTAACCCGCATCTCAAAACATAGAGGGCCATCACAGTAGTTGCATTTTGGAATATCAGCTTTAGAAGGACGTCCACTTGCCATGGGCCAAAGTGGTTTTGCCTTTGAGTCTTGAGTATACCCGTTGCATTGATAATACAAACCATGTTTACTTTGTGGTACTTGTATGCCTTCGATAGATAAAAAAAAATATGAAAGAGAAAAAAATAGCTAGAATATAGACATTATTTTGTGCTTAGATTCGCAAATCAAACCTTAATACTTGCTCAGGTGCGTTACCCACGCGCAATTGAAAAGTAGTCCAACTTCTTCTATCATCATCACCCTGTTTACCAGATCCAATGAAGTTTTAAGAGTTACAAAAGATAGAACATTGCTAGAATATCAACAGGATTTCACATATTTTTTACCTCAAAATCACCCATCATTGCTTCAACAGCTTCATCTTTTTTTTTTGGAACAACCAATGAGCTTTAGTAATCGTTTTCGGATACCTCTGTATCGTATTCATATTCAGCCCCATCCTCATTAGAGATCTCGAACTCTGTCCAGAGGCTAGCTGCAACTGCTACACCACCAAAATTCTTAGTAATAAATTTAAAGGAAACCTGATTTGAGCCAATTACAAGACACAACCTTGGAGTGGCGGTGTTGAACTACCCGCTTAGTGAGAATCACTCTGACATGTCATAACTACTAAACCACCACAATACTTCCACCTACTTTATGTCCTTGATAATGAAAACATTTTAGGTCTCATAAAATGTGAGGATACATATTTTATATGAGGCATGCTAAAAGTAAATGTGGCTGTGTCTCATCACCATCCTAATAAAATACTAATTTTTCATTTGTAACTACTAACCTTGAGATGAGATATTTATCTGTTTACACGCCTGTTTATGCCCTGAACGCCAATGGACTCTCTACAACAGAAAAAGCCAACAGTTCCTCTTTAGGATTGACTTGGAAAATTAGCTAAAAGACTTCATTAACCAAAATTACCTGGTGTTCTTCAGAACAATAGCGCACAATCCGGCAATCACTGCAAACCTTGTCTCCTTTCCATGTACGACACCAATTACAGAGTAGATCTAACATGGCCAACAATAAAAGGCATGACATCATTAGATAGCAAAATAAGCAAATTCATATCCAATAACAACAGTTATTTTATCCAGCAAATTTGAGGGCAGACTATTTAAATTATCGATACTAAGCTATAAAATAGGATAACAAGTTACCTCCAACTCCAGGCGATCTGCTGGCCCTGTCTAATTGCGGAGGCTCACTAGAGTAATAAGCATTAGGTAGCTGGCACCGAAGAACCTTCACACTACATAAGCACTTTGAGTGTTACAACAGTAAGAATTTTTAAAGTAAATGTTGAATTAAGAGAAGAAGTGTCCTAAAAAGCACCTTCGGCACTGCCTTTCTGGTCGTCGTTTCCATTGCTGGTGTTGGTCTTGGAGAAGGCAGGTCATTGATGAACACATGAACAGAAACAAAGTTCCTATCCTCCCTACTTCCAGCAATAACTGTGTGTCATCTTTAAAATCAAGAACAACACCCTTGGCCATAATCCGAAAAGCTTCCTGATTCAAACGCAAGTCATTCAGCAAACAAAATTCAAGATATGACCAACCAATAATTGGTTAAGCAGTAGCTTCAGATTGCATCCTTAAAATAACCATGTATCAGATAGAACAATGTAAAATTATTCAGTTATAGTGGAATACATCAGACCTTATTTTTTAAACAATAAAATTTATTCAAGATGCAGAACAATTCTGGTCTTGGGAGGTGCTAGAGGGCCCCAAATCACCGCAAGACAGTCCTTGTTTTCTGGACTTTTAGTGAGAAGTTGATGCTGTCCATTTTCATTTTCCATGGCATAAATAACATTTGTCTGATAACGCCTCCAACCAGCCGAAATAGTGATTGGAACTCCTGACATCAACAAATTCATATGCCAACTATGCCGCATAAGTTTCACCTGAAAAAAGCACAAAAAACATGATCATACAAGCCGCTAAAGAAGATAAGGAACAGTATAAATGCCTTGCACGAGCTTATATTTAAAATGGAGGCTCTTTCCATTTTCTTTTGTAAGAATCCAACAGCATGATTAACGACTAACATGGTTCCAAACAGTGTAATTAAAATTTACATCCTACTTTGCAATAGTAAATAAAACTTAGAAACGACTCCTATCCAGAGAACCGGTTGTTCAGGCATTTCTACGAACAGTGTATGTGCATCTCATCTGGTAATGGGGAAGGCTCTGTTGGTACTCATCTTCATCCTTATGAGTTATCCCTGTAACATGATTACAAGCACAATCCATTCATTCAAAGCTATAAAACACATTTATTCAAAGCTCTGAAGGACCAGTAGTAGTACCTTTGAAAGCCACGGCAGAGCTGGGTAGCATCTTCTCGAGGGGATTGCAACACAGGAGGAACCATTAAACTCGACATGATTCTTATGATGATAATCAAAAATTTTTAAACCCTTTTTCTTCTTGATTTGAAATCTCTGGATAATTTGTTTTGACGTAGTAGAAAATGAGAAATCGTCTTCTTTACTTTTACTGATGAGAATATATGACTAATAAGAACTGTTGGGTAGAGCTGGGTAGCATTTCCTAACCCATGCTGCTAATTCCTAACGCACCAGCAAAATCATCCAATTCACAGCTCAAAGTCATTGCAACCACCAGCTTCAAACCCTAATTTCTATTCTTAACAGCTCAAAGCCATTGCAACCACCAGCTTCAAACCCTAATTTCAAATCGTCTTCTCCGTAGAAAACCCCGATTGAACCACCAAACCCTAATTTCTATTCTTAACAGCAGCACCAAATCCACCTCCAATTACAGAAAACCCCCAATTCCTTCCGATTGACTTCTCCGCTGAGTAACTCCACAAAATCCTCACTAATTCCAAACCTAGATCAACCTCAGACAACAACTTGTTCTTCTCAGATTCAAATCTAAACCCATTTAATTCACGGCATCAAAGTTAAAATCAAAACCCCACATCGAACCAAAGAATCGGTAGCAAAGACAATTCATGTCTTCCTGAGTCTGTGTTCTTCCCGACCAAGACCTAACCTAACCTAGGAGAACCATAGAAAGTAAATGGTTTGATTTTATGTAAAAGAATTAGGGTTTTTGAAGAGATTTGGTGAATCAAGTGAAGAGAGGGAGAGGAGATGGCGATGATGAGTAAAGATGGGTTGAGTAAATTAGATTTTCTCAAGTAATGCCGCCGGTCATCTGTGGAGTGTGGAGGAGACGAAGAGCAGAGGAGGAAAAAAAAAGAGCAGAGGAGATGAGCAAAACAGATAGAGTTCGAGTGATTGAGGAGGGTTTGGTGAAAGAAAATGATGGACGGACCAGATTTCGTTTGATCCAGTCATACGGATTGAGAAAAGAATCTGACGGTTGAGATTGTATTTGTGATACTCATACGGATTGAGAAGCATTTGTGTTTCGTTTTGTGCTAATACGAACTCATGTATTCGGTTTATTATCAACCTTCGACATGAAAAAAAAATCCAAAAAAAATATTAATAAAATTAGGACATTATTATCGACATTCTGATATAAAAAAATCCAAAATATATATAAGAATGAAGCTGAAAAATAAGAAGTGAATTCGATAATTGGTGTGTTTCTTTGTGCTTTCTCTTTATGCTTCGGGTTTGAATTTCGACTATTCACATAGGTCACGAAGTAAGTTCGTAGCTCCGGGAGGGTTCCAGAGTTCAAACTTAGCATGATATATCATCGAAATTGATAAATATGAATCCCAGTGTCGATTCTAACTTCAAATGCGGTATAATGGCATACAAACTATGAAGTACGAAGCTCCGGGAGAGTTCTGACTTCAATAAATATGAATCTCAATATCCATTCGAACTTCATAAAGATGGAGCTCATGTGTCACTTCTAGCTTGAAGTGTGGCTCAACGGCATACGAACCATGAACTCTCAGTGTCCGAAGTGGTTTTTATCTCCAAATTTAGCAGGATATATCATTGAAACTCGTAAAGATGGAGCTAATGTGTCACTTCTATCGGGATATTCTTCTAAACCTTAAACATATTCTTTTTTGGAAACATCAATACTTAACCTGGATCTGAGATCGAAACCTGGCCCTGAGTTAACTACTTTAAGCCGGAAACTTCAAAAAAACGATGAATCCATCGATTCATATGTAAGATTCAATCGGAATATTCCACGGAACCTTGAACACATCCTTTTTTTGGCAACTTCAAGACTTAACCTGGATCCGAGCTCAAAACCTGGCTCTGACTGGACTACTATAAGTCGGAAACTTCGAAAAAACGATGAATCCAACCATTAATAGGTAATTCCTTCAGAATATTCACAAAAACCTTAAACAAACCCTTTTCTGGCGACTTCGAGAAAGAAAGTGTCTCCGAGCTTGACACCTGGCCGGGATTAAAGTCGGAAACTTCGTATGATGACAAATTTGAGCCTCTCCAGGTAAGATTCCGCCGAATATTCCTCGGAAACCTTGAAAAACCCTAATTACGTCGACTTCTAAATCAGAAACTTGGTAAGAACGACGAATCCATCAATTTACAGGTAAGAATCCTTCGAAATATTCTACGAAGCCTTAAACAAACCTTATTTCTGCATATTGTATGCAAATCAGGCTCAGAGATCGAAACACGGCCGCGAGTTGACTACTATAAGTCGAAACTTGGTAAGAACGAATAAACCATCCATTTACGGGTAAGATTCCTTGAAATATTCTACGAAACCTAAAAAAACCTTATTTCGCATATTGTATGCATACCAAGCTCGAGAGATCGAAACACAGCCGTGTATTGACTACTATAAGTCAGAAACTTGGTAAGAACGACGAATTCATCCATTTACAGGTAAGATTCCTTCGAGATATTCTACAAAACCTTAAAAAAAAAATCTATTTCTGCATATTATATGCGTACAAGGATCCGAGATCGAAACCTGGCCGTGAGTTAACTACTCTAAGTCCGAAACTTGGTAAGAACGACGAATTCATCCATTTACAGGTAAGATTCCTTCGACATATTCTACGAAACCTAAAAAAAAACCCTATTTCTGCATATTGTATGCGTACCAGGATCTTAGATCGAAACCTGGCCGCGAGTTGACTACTCTAAGTCAGAAACTTGGTAAGAATGACGAATCAATCCATTTACAGGTAAGATTCCTTCGAGATATTCTACGAAACCTTAAACAAACCCTATTATGCATATATGTATGCATACCAAGCTCCGAGATCGAAACCTGGCCGCGAGTTGACTACTCTAAGTCAGAAACTTGGTAAGAACGAAGAAACCATCCATTTACAGGTAAATTCCTTCGAAATTTTCTACGAAACCTTAAACAAACCTTATTTCTGCATATTGTATGCATACTAGGCTCAGGAATCGAAACCTGGCCGCGAGTTGACTACTCTAAGTCAAAAACTTGGTAAAAACAACGAATCCATCCATTTACAGGTAAGATTCCTTCGAGATATTCTACGAAACCTTAAAAAATCCTATTTCTGCATATTGTATGCGTACTAGGATCCGAGATCGAAACCTGGCCGCGAGTTGACTACTATAATTCAGAAATTTGGTAAGAACGACGAATCCATCCATTTACAGGTAAGATTTCTTCTAGATATTCTACGAAACCTTAAACAAACCCTATTTCTGCATAAATGTATGCATACCGGGCTCTTAAATCGAAACTCTGGCCGCGAGTTGACTACTCTAAGTCAGAAACTTGGTAAGAACGAAGAAACCATCCATTTAAAGGTAAGATTCCTTCGAAATATTCTACGAAACCTTAAACAAACCTTATTTCTGTATATTGAATGCATACCGGGCTCCAAGATCGAAACCTGGCCGCGAGTTGACTAATCTAAGTCAAAAACTTGGTAAAAATGACGAATCCATCCATTTACAGGTAAGATTCCTTTGGTATATTCTACGAAACCTTAAACAAACCTTATTTCTGCATATTCTATGTATATAATGCTCCGAGATCGAAACCTGGCCGCGCGTTGACTACTCTAAGTCAGTAACTTGGTAAGAACGACGAATCCATCCATTTACAGGTAAGATTCCTTCGAGATATTCTACGAAACCTTAAACAAACCTTATTTATGCATATTCTATGCATACCATGCTTCGAGATCGAAACCTGGCCGCGAGTTGACTACTTTAAGTCAGAAACTTGGTAAGAACGACGAATCCATCCATTTACAGGTAAGAAATATATCGAATTGGATAAGAAATATATCGGAATTGAACATCCCGAGGTTCGAAGATTACCGAGTTAAAATGACCATATTACTCTTACTAGAAATAAAGGTAATAAATATTACGGAGATTGTGAAAATTACTAAACTATCCTTATCCGAAATAAGTAAAGTAAATATTACGAGATAGTGAAAATGATCATATTACCCTTCATGGAAATTTGTGCACTAAATATTACGGAGATTCGAAAGTGACGACTACCCTTATCGAAAAAAAGTAAAGTAAATATTATTGCTTGTGAAAATGACCATATTACCCTTCTTGGAAATTAATGCAATAAATATTATGAAGACTATGAAAATGACCAGACCACGCTTATCGGAAAATAAGTAAACTAAATATTATAAATTGTTAAAATCACCATACTACCCTTACTAGAAATAAAGGTAATAGATATTATGGAGACTGTGAAAATTACCAGAGTACCCTTATTTGAAGTGAGTAAAGTAAATATTACAAATAGTGAAAAACGTATGTAATTATTTACGAGAGAAGGCGTGTATGTGATTGTTTACTGAGAGAAGGCTTCCGTCTTTGTTTGCGGCTCGATCACCCGAGCATTATTTTTGAGCATTACATTTTTGTTTTACAACTCTTATGAAGGGTTGTCATAAAGTTAGTGTATTAAAGAACCACAAACTTGGCGAGAACATGTAATAGTGTAGGTATGGTTAGTGGTGTAGACTTCCATACGGGAGGTTAAGGATCAAATCCCCCCATCCTCATTTCTTCTAATGTTCTATATTTTTACTTCAACAACACTTATAAGTGTTGTTATACATTTTTATTAAAAAAAGAAAGAAAAAAAAAGCCAAAACTTGTGAACGGTAAGGATGGTTGATGAGCTAGACGTCCATGCAGTAGATTCATGTTCGAATCTCCCCTATAACCCGATTTTTTCCAACATTATATATTTTTACTTCAACAACACTTATAACACTTGTTGTAGGTTTTTATTTAAAAAAAAAAAAAGAAAAAAACCGAAACTTGTGAACTGAAAGGGTGGTTGATGAGCTAGACTTCCATGCAGTAGGTTCATGTTCGAATCTCCCCTCTAACATTTTTTTCATTATCATATTTTTGTGTTCTTCAACAACACTTGTCGAATTGTGATAGGCTAAGTCACTACATATATGGAACAGAGTTGTTATAGCTAAATGTCGTCACTGTTTTGTTTTGCTTAAGGAGTTGTCGTTTGTTTTCTTAGCGCAACTCCTTGTTTCCTAAGGGTTGGCAGTGATGATATACGACAACTCTTCCTTTGAAACCAGTTGTAAAACATAGGACTTTCTACGATGTTTAGAAAAGTGTTGTAAATCTCCAGTTGTAGATGTATATTTTTCCCGTAGTGCTCCTAGACTGTTGCATGATGTCCACCTTTAAACTGTCTCTCTAAGCCAATCCCAAACCCCTTGAAAGTCCAACAGGTTAGACTATGCAGGAATTGGCGAAGCCACAAGCAGAGAAAGTAGCCTTTAGCTTAGCTTCTTAGGCTCTAGATTCAGAAATGAAGACAATGCCAGATTTATGTGCTAGGCACAACTTGTTCAGGTGAGAATCAGTTGATTTAGAACCAATGCCCTGACAGTTCCAATTCCAAGAGAGTATAATCATGATGACAAATGAAGTAAGAAGACAGTCCAAAATAACAAAGAACAGTTCAGAAATTTCTATGATACTAACAAGCTTGTCCTAAAAACAAATCAATACGAACCTAAAATTATGAGATTATAGTATACCTACAATCTAAAATTGATGAAAATCAAGCAATTTATCACAAAGGGGATAACTATGAGATTATAGTATACCTACAATCTAAAATTGATGAAAGTCAAGCAATTTAACACAAAGGGGAAAAACAGGTTAGCGAAGTTTAAGAGAATAAAAGCATACTTACAAGCAGCCCAACAAGGGTGTAAAGTGAACCCTTCCATGTTAAAATTATTACCTAAAGCATAAACTAACACCATGGGTAATGCCAAACAGTGGTTTCCAAGAGAACTATTAATCAAACCATATAATCATATATGAACTTCAGAGTTAAGAGAAATATGAGAAGCAACGGTGTAAATTAGCATGAGTAATTGGATAAATGATACGTGGATACCACATCCATATGGTTGTCTGGCCGCTCCCAAATGAATCAAATCAAGCTGGTTTTCAATTTCTACATCATTGGTAAACAAAAAGTGCAAAGGAGGATGCATAGCCTTCACACTCGGTAAAACCCAATAAATGCAATATTCTAACAAGAAGATGTAGTAAAATACCTAACTCGTTATCCAAACAAACCTGCTAATCCAAACAATCCTTCCGTGACCGACCGTGAGCTGGATCTTTCAGTTGGTCCGTGAAACATGAAATGAACCCTCAGTCTAAAAAGAACCCACGGACTACAAATCCAGACCTTGCTTCAATTTTATGTTGCCCCACGAGAGCCCTCTCTCTTCTTAACCACTGCCAAGAATCACAAACATAAAAGGCTAAAAACTTGAATTTTCCATTTACCGGAGAAAAAAGGTTAGAATTAACAGGAATGGGATCCCCGAGCCTAAAAACTTGCCCAGTACTGATCCTAGGGTGTGACTCAGAGATGAGACCCATGGACCCAAAAACCCAAGTATTTGATTTTATAAAATCTCACATTACAAGTATCCAAAGAAACAGTGAGTATCCCACCCGCCACCCCCCTGAGAGATCCAACCCACAGTCAGTCTAGCAAGATTGGCTAAATTAAAAATCCAAACAATGCTAGACCTACCGTGAGTTGGATACAACAGGTTGTGTTGTCCTGCTAGAATTAGAGCAACAACAAAACTGGGGATGGCACAAAGGAGAAACATACGAGTCAATCGTCGCATAAACATGACACTTCTATTAGCAATAGCATGAACTTGATATTCAATAATTACCAGACTATCATGAACTTTTTTCATGCACCACAGACACAAATTACTGAATGAAACTCCAAACTCCATGTACTGTGTAATAGTTCAAGGAGCCTAACGAATTCCAAACTATCACTATAGTCATCTTCTGACACAACTATGGTACCAACATGAACCAATTTGCTTTGTCGATGATGACAGAAATCTAATACCAAACAAAGGGCAAAAAGGGTTCATTTCCATCAAAGTCAAATCCAGAATTTAAGTAAACAGATTATATTCCAATTTGTCATACATCCAACAACATACGATATTGTGTTACTTGCTGTCAGATGGTACCTAGAAGCACCCAAGTAGTGGCAACCTGAGGCTCAGTCCCGCGTTAGACCCCAAGTAATGTGAATGTTGGGATTAATTAAAAAATTTAGCCCGCTGTGAATGTTGGGATTAATCAAAAAATTTAGTCCGCAGACGAATTTTATTTCCAGCATTCCTGGGTGCGTCCATGGTCCAAAATTCAGAAACAATTTCTTTGATCACAACCAGGGACGGACCCAAGAGGTCTGAAAAAGAAAATCTTACCTGCAGCTAAATTAAATTAAGCTTAGCATTCACCTACAACTTAAGAAATTAGGTTTACAGACTTGAGGGCTAACCACGGCTTGAAACTCAGATAGACCCTGCAAGTCCCTTCCCTATCACTGATTCACAAAGGACTTGTCCAAAAGCCCTGCACTGAATAATTTCTGGTTCAACAAGTTAGATTTTCTACTTTTAAAATTCAACAAGTAAGATTGAACATCCAAACAACATTGAGTGTCAACTGCAACCAAATTTTCGAGTGATTTCAAAATCAAGAATAAAAATATTTATGAGTTCCTCTCTAACAAATGCCTCATTTAACATCAAGGTTAAGAATAAATATATCAGTCTGGTCATCTATTTTTGACATCATTGAGAAACCCAAGATTTTGAATCTGAAATTCATAATAAAAGAGAAAAATAGATAATCAAAAGATTATAATATTCAATACCTAGGAAAACCAAAAACAGTTATCGAGGACACACAAGATATAATATTAAAACTTTAAAACTAGGATATGAAGGAAAGAGAGAAACATGGAATGATGTCATCTACAAAGAAATGTGGTTATCCTTTTTATATACCCGAACTCTAATGTGGATGTTTTTAAGTTAGAACAAGTGGGTGTCATTATTTCTTTGATAATTGTAAGACCCAACTCAAAAGGGAGACTACTTCTTCAGAACAACCATGTAAACATCTACTCCCTCCGTTCCACTTTAGATGACATTCTAGGAGTTTTCACGTAGATTAAGAAATGGAGAGATGTATGAAGATTTTCCAACTATACCCATAAGAAAAGTCTTCAAACATTAATTGTTATTAGTGCATTTTAAAAATAAACTTATAGTTCCAAGACAAAGTGTTAGGGTATTATTGGTAGTTTCGTGGGAAAATATGAAAACTTTCAAGTATTGTGGAACAAGAAAATAACCCTAAAACATCATCTAAAATGGAACGGAGGGAGTAATTTCCAGTAATTAAGTGAATGCATTGTAAGAATTAAATATTCAATACCTAGGAAAACCAAAAATAGAAATAACAATTACCTTGTTTTCCCATTCGAACTCAGCCCACATAGTTCTATATGCAACATCAGCACATGTAGCAGGAGAGATGTAATCCATAATGTCGATGTGTATGTCATTAAGAAGTACAACTGTTCGCTCCATCACATTTGAAGTCTCATACACAATGTTCCCGAATATAACCCCGGTTTCATTTGAAGAGACCTTAAAGTTGTCCCTAATCTGATTGCTAGACTCTGGAGCTAGTACATAGTTTTGGGGGCGCTCAACAAGTTTCAAATCACCCATGGTAGCCAACTCCAGACACAAATTTTGGGGGTCTCCTTTGTACGATTGATCACCGTGACATAGCCATATCAACCATAATCTCCCTGTGAGAAGTTTAGAGCTCATTTAATCGATCAAGCACAATAACTTAACATTGCTATCACTCTGAGATTGTAGAAGTTGACAGTAGGTGTTGGCAGCAGCTCTGATAGCCGTTGGTGCAGATGAAAGTGAAAAACAACCACATCAACAGCTGAAGCAACGTTGCTATCACCCAAGAAATCCATCAATAAATGAACCATGGTGCTGGAAACTTCAGGGAATTTTATGGCACAAGAATGAATAGCTTGAACAAGCATTTGACGGTATTCTCCATTCTTCTCAAGCTCGGTCCTCTGGGTCTTCAATTCTACCTTCTTCAGTGCTTGAACAACTTCATCAACGTATTGAGGAAATATCAGTTCAAGAGCAATGTCAATTGTCTTCCTTCGAACATCGATATTAGGGCTTGTAAGTGCCCTAAGCACATCCATGATCATTTAATCTCCCTGTGAGAAGTTTTGAGCTCATTTAATCAATCAAGCACAATAAGCTTAACATTGTTATCACTCTGAGATTGTAGAAGTTGACAGTAAGTGTTGGCAGCAGCCCTGATAGCCGTTGGTGCAGTCGTGCAGATCAAAGTGAAACTAGGGTTCCAGCACATTCGTATATAACAGCATTAGAAGGTGCATTTAGCAATCTTAATATATTTCCCCTTCTCTCCACATTTAGTTCTGCAAACCTTTCGGATCAATTCCAATATAACCATCTGGAGCAACTCTCCCCATTCAGGAATGCTACCAGCATAGGTAAAAATATAATTAATCGCAAGTTCTTGAGCACAAGTGAACAACATAAGAAAGGCATTTCTTTTCGCAGAGGGATCTTGCTCAGATCAAAGAGCTTTCTCAATCATCTCAGGTGCATCAACAAGAAGCTGCTCACCTAGAGGAAGTTTATAATCGACATAACTGCCAAAATTATTTCTTAGGAAGTTTATCACCAAGTTTGCCAATACACGGGATCAAAGGCTCGATAAATTCAGTCACACTCAAACGACAAAGAAATTTAAGTGTAACACCATGTATGTATTCATTTGGATGCTGAAGATTATTTCTTAAATTCTGACAAATCAAGACCATCTCAGGTAAAACTTTTCCTTTGGAATCAGTTTTATCTCTAGTTTCTGAATTGTATGATCTTCTGATGGTAAATCAAATAGTTATAAAGAGTTGAGGAAGTGTTTCACCATTTAGTAATAACATCAACCTTTGCAACAACATCGCTTCCTTCAAATGATTCTTTGATTTCATTATCAAGCGCCGGTGTTCCCTTGTCGAAATGAATCAATGAACTACAAGATTTCTCAATCTACAAAATCAAAACATAAAAAATGAAATTATCCCAAACATAATAATCCCTAATTTCACAAATTCCATACGCAAACATTGTTCCCTTCGACTAACAATCATCAAACCTATCAAAACACGAATCAACTTACTACAAAAAAAAAAAAAAAAAAAATCTAGAAATTGAACAATCGGATCTGATCAAATTTATACAAAATTCACTAACAATTGTGAAAAATCTCTGTAAACTCCAGTATCAGCACTCAAAACCTAACAAAAAAAATGTAATCAAATCGAGATCAAAACTGACGAAAACATACCTTGAATTTCGATTACCCTAAAAAATTGAAATCCGTCGCGAATGTAAACCAGATCCACTGATTTGCATATGAAATGCGCGATTAAAATAGAGGGAAATCTCAGAGCTGAGAATTTTGGGCGCCTGCGAGAGTATGGAGAGGTGAGGGAAAATTGGGAGTTTTCTCATGAGGTCTTGATACGGACAGTTACGCAAGAAATCGTTCGTAAATTCGAGGATTTTTATTTTCACACCCAATTATGCTTCTTTAATCGACACCATCTTTTCTCCTACACTTTGTTTACACCTAGGAGAACTTTTTTTTTTTTTTTTTTTTTTTTTTTTTGTTTGTGTTGATCAGAACTTACTAGTAGCATGGTAAATAACATTACTAAGAGCATCTCCAACAGTGGGTGCTGCAAATCCTACGTGGAATTTTTATTTAGATCCTTATTTATGGGGTGATATATATGTAGAAAAAAGAATAACATTTTTCACATGAACCATCTCCAGTAGTGTGGGGTGTTAGTTTTAGGATTTGATTTTTTGGATAAAGATAAAAGTGATAACTTTTTTTTCCAATTGGTTTAGAAAAATCTATTTAAAAACAATAATTAGAAAAATAGTGAAAAAGATGACATGGAGATCATTCCCAAGGTCTAAATAAGACTTTCTCTAAGACCTTCATATTTATTTTGACACCCTTCCTAATTTATAGGACCTACTGTTGGAGATGGATTTAATCTAAATGAGGGTCTAAAATCCTATGTGTCAACTATAAATAAAACTTTCGCCCCCTGTTGGAGATGCTCTAATGAGCCTCTCGTGAAGCAAATTACAAAATGAACAACATTTATTACTGTTCAACTATCTTCATTGAATCGAAGAAGACTTAACGTCTTCAACGTCCCAAAGCATTCTGGATATGCTTAAAAACACATGACTCTCTCATAATCAAAAAGTTTCTCTCTCTCTAGGAAAATACTATCAGAAACGAAAACCCCTTTACCTTAGCGCTTCCCTGCTCAGATCGACTCCTTTTTGAGCTGATCTGAGCGGATCAGTCACCATTAAAACCCTTTTCTCCTGGTTTTAATTATCATCTGTGGTTAGTAGATTTAATCACCGTTTGGATCTTATTTTTTGCCCTGGTTAGGTTTTATTTTTTGGGGTTTTTTCTATCTTGGGTTTGTGATTGTTTGTGTAGGTATGTGTTGTGTTTTTTCTCAATCAGGAAACCAATACATATCATCAGCATATATACTCCTAATCCTTGACCCAAACGAAGCAACATCAACAGTTTTAACATCGGATTCATCTTCACCCTATCTTCATAGATCTGCAAATTTCTATGATTCTGGTCGTGATTGGCCTTTGGCAGAATCTTTACTTGTTATGTTTTTAGTTATTTCTGTAACTTGTTCTAGTTTTAAAGTTTTAATGCTTGTTTTGAATTTTTTATATTTATATCTTGTAATACTTTCTCTTGCTTAGACTTTCTGGGTTGTTGTCAGTGAATTGTTTGATGTTTGTTGCAAGTCTGGTGATTTTCTACTTCAAGTGGGTTGTTTCCCCATTCTAGAGGATGAAATTTTATGGAAAGAAGTAAAGCTCCAACGAGTTGTTTCAACACCGTCGGCTACTACTGAAGAGTTTTCCCAAGAGAATTTCTGGCAGGTAAAGATGCTCCGGCGAGTTTCAACTTTACCGGCTTCAAAAATGAGAGACAACAACAACCCTTTGTTGTGAAACAAAGACATCAACAACCGAGATCAAGATTATGACCAAGTTCTCATATTTCTGCAACTATCAACAAATCTTCCATGCCGATTCAGACCGATTCGTTCTGATTCAGACCTTTAAAGACCGAGTCAGATATCTGATGCTACTTGAGACACTATTGTTACCGTTACTCGAGACAACATTCTTTATTCTGGGAGAGACTATTATTCTGCTCTTTTGTTACCTAAATTGCATTAGGCAATTTTATTTAAAAAACCTAAGTTCATGTTTTTACATGTTCTTTCAAACACTGGGTTGGATTCGATCCAATCATTTGCTTTATGCGATGATACATATTGATTTTTCTTCAAAATCACTTTGGCCCTCTGTTGATGTTTGGTCCTGTCTCTTTCTTTTGAAAGAGTCAGATAAATGGTGTTCTGAAGTAGTCTTTATGTTTGAAGGATTCGAATTGTTAGTCAAGAATTAGGGAAGATATATTAGCTTGAAAGAATGTATGATGATCTTGAAAAATTTATGTAAGGTTTCCGACTTCCGAAATCGGCATCTTGAATGTACAAGTTGAGGTTCGCCTCTTTTATGAAAAAAAAAATAAAATAACCGACACCATCTTTTCTGAAGAAGGCAGTATGGTATCAGAGCTAGGCCTCTGGCCTGTATGTGAAGTAAGAACTGTAAGACCCGACCCATGAAGAAGGCAGGCATTCATGCAGCGGTCCACGTGGAGGGGGCATGTTATGGATTAGTCCCACATTGCTAACCTTCCTAAACCAGATCCTCCTTATATGCATGAGGGCCTCTCCACTCATTATCAATTGTTTTTGAGTTAGAAGCCCAGGTGCAAGTATGGTATCAGAGATAGCCCTAAGCCCTGTATGTGAAGTAAGAACCATAAGACCCGACCCATGAAGAAGGCGAGGCACTCATGCGGTGGTCCACGTGGAGAGGGCATGTTGTGGATTAGTCTCACATTGCTAACCTTCCTAGACTAGACCCTCTATATATATACAAGTAAACCATGCACTAGTTGTCTAAGTATATCATGACAAAAGTTCTGAGATGATGTGTGGATTTCTCGTAATGTAAACTTATAGTTAAAGGCTAACTTTTCATCATTCTTAGTTTTTTTCTTGTACTCTCTCAAAGCAAACTAAATTCCGACAAATATTTACCAACATATTCTATTAGTAACTCTTAAAATATTATATGCCTCATCCGATAACGGTTGTACAAAACCTAGATAAATCTCCCCAAGGCCAAGTACTATGGTGCATAATTTTCCTCCTTTATTTACAAAATATAGGGAAATTTCTCCAAATCCATCTATTATGATCTGCCATATCCCTTCTAAGTAGGGATATCCCTTCCCAACATTTAAAATTATATCAGATCTGATTCAGGTAGTATGGGGGAGATGAGTTTCCGCGTAAAATCCTGCTTTACGGATACTCAGTTTCTGATACCATTACCAACTCTCAACTCATCTAGCACTTTCAACTCTCCCTAAATTTGATACCATTACTAAGTCTCTTCTAGCTCAATTATTCTATCAAATAATCCTTTAAACTAGCTCAGCACATGCACTAAACTCTTTCCTTCTCGATCTACATTCACTAATCTAGTATCTATCATTCAAGAAGCAAATAATCCTTTAAACTATCTTAGCAAACTAAACTCTTTCCTTCTCTACATTCACTGATCTAGCATCCATCGATCATTCAAGACGACCGCAAGTATGTTACAAATTTGGTTAAGGTTGTTCATCTATAAATGATTGTAAATGTTAACAGTTGACCCTAGATTATACCAACAGTGGAAACCAATTATGAACGACTAGTTTATCTCGGAAAAAAGATAAAAGTAAATAAATAATAAGTTATTCATTTAAAATCCGGCCTATCAATGTAACGCAAGTCGCGCCAAAATGAACAACTAGCTTTTGATTTTAATAGTACCAAAAAATCAAAATTAAATATAATTTCTACATACAATCATAAATTCAAAAGATTAATATTATAATTAAGTTTAGTTTTTACCTATTTGGAGGTTTTGGTTTTGCTTTAGCATTCCCTATTTTTTAGAGGCAACTTTAAATAGAATAAACTGGAAACAAAAATTGAAGAAAAAATGATCGTATGTGGTGGTGGATTATGCAAAGGAAGTGGTCGGTGGTGGATATAGAAAAGCAAAAGTAACAAGTGATTTAGTGCTTTTTAGTTTAGTTGTTGGATGATTTTATTGTTGGGTGCAAATAAAAAGTTAAGAGATGGGATTTAGGATATATGAAAATTTATATGGCTGGTAAATAGGATAATTGTGGATATGATTCATTTTCATTTAATTTTGGGAAACTATTATTTTGATTTTTCTTATCGTCTTCGTCATGTTCAACTAATATTCTTTATGGTTTTCCAGCTATTGTAGGTTAGTGATTTGACTCCCAATATTTCTTATTTTTTGGCAAATAAAGCTTATATTTTATTAAGAAAAATAAAAGGTGATACATGTTGAGGATGATTTTGATCGGAGGATGATTTTGATCTTTTGTTTAATCCAACGTATCTTTTCATCAAGTCAAATCATAATAAAAGTCACATAGATGTGCGCGTGACAATAGAACTCTTTACTTATACCTTATTCAATGCTATGGATTCTTATTCATGTTTTGGACAGTATAATATTTTTCTTTTTGGAGTAAGTTAACTTTGTCTCAATATAAAGATGTTCCAATGATTTTGAATAACGGGTGCGGGGATTTGAACACCAAACTAACAATTTTGATCATGCTTAGTGCGCATCATGGATTGCATACTAGTTATTGTCTAACTTTTAATTCGCAAATTTTGTGGAATTTATGTCAGGTATCTTTTTGAAAATCTTATTATTAAATGAAGATATAATCTATACAAAATCAGATACTACATAAATGAATTAGATTCCCTACGAATCATACACATCTTACGTATATATAATCTTATGATCAATCTTTTTGTTAACTATATTGCATTTGTGAATTTCTTTGAATAATTATAATGTTGAGATTTATTGACTTAGTACTTTGGCTTCTCGTATTAATAAGTCTCGCTCATGAAGAACTATAGACAACCGAGTCTCAATCATCCTTTGCTTTGTAATCACACAATACAGGTTAATTTGATACTTTCTTTTATTTTACATATTTTTCCTCATAATATATGTATTCAAGATTGTAAGAAATTCTTTAAAAAAAAGAAACTTCCTAAGAATTACCTTATTTTTATTGTCAAGAAACAGATGGCACCAAGTTCGTACCGAAAGGAATGAAATTGGATAATTTTGGGACATTTCAACTTAAACAAACTTGGCATAAGTATGGATTATGTCCAGAAGGAACTATCCCTATTCGAAGGAAAGCAAAAACTACGATCCCATACTTTTGCATAAACATAGACCTCTAAAATTATCACCTTCTAAGACTAATGTTACATCATCGGATGACGTTAATGGCGTCCATTCTCATGAGGTATATATAGTCACATATCATTGTTATTATTATTTATTTTATGTGCGAGCATATATAGTTGTAGTAATCCACATATATGTTTTTACAGTACGCAACCATTGATGTGGAGGGATATTTTCTAGGAGCACAAGCAAAAATCAATCTTTGGCAACCGGTTACCGAAATATACGGTGAAATGAGTATATCCCAAGTTTGGGTTACAGCCGGTCCTGACGACAATGTCAACACTATTGAAGCTGGATGGCAAGTAAGCATCCATCCAAAATAATATATAAAAGAATTTATACCCTCTTGTGGACCACCATTAAACTTCCACCTTCATTTTCAATTAGGTGTTTTGAGACGACACGGTGACGATTATACCAGGTTTTTCATATACTGGACGGTAAGTTAATATCACCTCTCCAGTTATATGGAATCGCATGGTGATGAATATGTTTTGGAAGGCCATTGATTATTGTTTAGTATTGTTTTCTTCAGAAGATCCAGCCGTTAATTTTATTTGCTTTAGAATGACGGATACAGGAGCTCGGGTTGTTACGACCCTTTTGCATCAATTGCATCTTTCACGACCCAGATCCTAATTAGGCATAAAACATACGACCCTTTTACAAAATATCTCTTCTTTTTAATGTATGTGGTTTGCGCTCTGCCTTCAGTTTTTACATGTTCCCCTCTTTGCTACAATATACTCTTTTTCTGCAGTCTTTAAATTGAAGCTGCAGCAAACTCATTTTAAGTACCCATGCTTCTTCTTGTTACATTCTTTTCACTTCTGCTCATTTAGCAATCATTAAGTACCTGTGCTTCTTGCTGCCATGCTAATTATGGGTCCTTTTAGGTTCTTATGTTTCCTCAATGTATTATAATTTAGCTTAATTTTTTGGTTTGTTGGTTGTAAACAATGAGTAGTATAATATTGTTAATATTGAGTACTTGCTCTTTAAATTCTGGAGTGGGTGATATTTTATGTGTTGTTTTTAGGTGCTTGAACAAGTGACTAGAATGGATGAAAAATTTTGGTCTCATGCTTCATAAGTGCAATGATGTTTTTACTTTTAGTTATTATCCATCCTCGTCTACACGTTGTTGTGTATTACTGGAATGTTTTTATCCTTCCGAATCCAACTACTGACGAGTGTAAGAAAGTACCAGTTCTAACATTTCATGCAAATGGAAAAACACTTGGACTAAGTAGAGTATGGAATTGGTTATAGTTCTCGGAAGAAAGATTTTAGAGTGGCAAGTGTTGGGAATTTTTAAGGTACTTATGAGTAACAAGGTATAGAAATCTGGAAACTAAAGAACTTGGCCCCGGAAATTCTGATTTTCAAACAGCAGAAAATTCACAATGGGACTGCAATTCTTCACCAAATGAGCAAGTATGTTTGTGTGTTGTGGAATCATTGGAACACTCTTGCTCGAGATGTGTTCTTTGAGTCAGCATTGGGGATTCCACCGCTTTCAGATTAAGGAACTGCATCCTTTGATCAATTTGTCATAATATAAGCATACGACATCCCCATTATTCACGATTCTGACCACAATTAGTCGGAATTTTAACAGATTTTCTATATCTCGATGCAATGATTCATGAAGTGCAAAGAATAAATAAAATTGGCCCTTCAACATTTAGTTTAATTTTATTGTGATTTGACTTAGAGCCGATGGTTGAAAATCAACGTGTACAAAAACACACAATCATGGCCGTCTACCAAAGATAAGTTGGTCAGTCTGGACATGCATCATCCGTTAGATCATAACCCTAAATCTCTCAGAGCCTCTATAAGAAGAAGTTCTCCTCCCCAGTCCCTAATACTGTAACTAGTTCCTCCCTACGGACCCTAACCCTAAAAAACATTACCGAAAGATCTCTACTGCAAATCCAGTTTCTAAAAGCATCATAAGCAACCTCAGGATAATGATTTCTCCTCTCAAAGAATTAAAATTTGTTTTCCACACAATCATAGTCGATTAGCTGACACACAACAGAATGTTCCAAGATGACATCTAACGATATTCATCATTTCTTTGCAACATTTGGTGGATCTTTATCTGCTACTTTGAACCAGAATATAAGCCTTTCAGGATCCGACTTGCTGATCTAGATTTGAAGGATCATGAGGATATGATGTTGATGACGGATCTGCATTTGTTTCCCCTCTCAAACTGTGAAGTTCTTTTCAACTAAAAAAAAATTTGTAATTATTTTCTGATGTTTTTATTATGGTGTCTACCCAGGTTTGTAAATCTATGTGCATCACTAGTCCTACTAGGTATGTCAAGAAAATGTTAATCATATGATGGCTATAATTGGAAACAAAATGGGTCAAAATTTGCAATATTGATGTTGTTTCGTTGCAATGAGTATGAACAAACTAGGGGTGGCAACCAAACAATCACATTATACAAACTTTTACACCTTCATTAAATGATAAAAATGAGAGTAACCAAATGAATCATGCATATCCTTCACCTGAACCCCCCAGAAATTGTGTACCTTGTTTCATAAATCATGCATTTCTACCCCGCAAAAAAACAGCCCATTATCAATCTCTTACTCCTTTATCTTCTGCATCATTCTTTGCTAGTTCCTCCACTGACCCCACGCTGAGTCCAATTCCATGTCTGTCTCGTAGAAAAAAGAAACATGTGTTGTCACTTGTCATAAAATGTTAACTGAATATAGAACTCCACTAGCAGTATTACTAACTTGTCCCCTTGAAAAAACCGAAACCAAATTTAGCTTCAAATATTCCAAGTAGTTAATTTTGATTACCTTTTGTAGGGCAAGAGAAGTAATAAGTTTGTTAGCAGCACCAAGTTCTTCTTCAATAGAAATCCAAGGAATTGAGAAAAGTTTGTATGGTGTTTGATGGATCAAGATGATTTTTGGTTTTCTAGCTAAGCTAACTAAACTCACCCATCTTCATCTCTCAAACAAAAACTACTGATCAGTATCAATTTTGGAACACTTATTGACCAAAGTAACAACATATCACCTCATCTTTAGACTACCTTAACTAATTTGTTACCCTCTCTTTTAGAGCGCAAGCATCTTCCTGTGCCCTCCCAATTAGCAAATAACAAGTTTCCCTGTAATACGAACACAACGAAGAAACCATGTATCGTTCTAACATGAAACACAAAAACAGACACAAAACGCACAAATCAAGAAAGCTTTTCATACAAATTACCATTTTTTTCAAATAAAACTTTCAAAGCAATCGGTCGAGCACGAGACTTGCTTAGGATTGACTAAATTGAGATATCTTTGTCAACCAAATCATAACTTTTCAAGGCACGGTAACACTTACATGTTCTACTTTATCTATCAATAGGCTTGATAATGGAATACAAATATACAATTACCAGTCTGAATGAAGGAAGTATGCACAAACTACTAAGCATGACAAAAATGATTGAAAATATATCACATTTTCGCTATTTATACACACTCATGTTCCTATATTTAAACATAACAACTCAATATTGTGCAGTACTATCACCTTGTACAATTCCTAGCCTGGATGAAGTATGCACACACTAATAACGTACACCAGCTTAATTACCTCACGGCTTGAATGAACTTGTACAAACACACAATCATGGCCATCTATGCCTGCTTGTTGTACCAATCATGGCCGTCTACAACTAGTTGAGCAAATAAATGGGTCAAATTCCACATGATCTGAATGGCCAAACAGAGACTTTGTCACTAGCACAATGTTAGAAACTGTTGAACCATCTTGGTGCACAACACTAGTACTTTCAATTATATATGTCAAAAGAATGTTAATAATTGAATGTGATGCTTTAATTGCATAATGTGATGTTTCAATAATGGCTATAATAATTGAATAAAATGGGAACGACTGGTCTGAATTTTCAATCTTGATGGCTATAATCCATTTACTTTAGCTCTGAGTCAAAGTCTTACTCAAATCCAACCGAAGGGCCGTTTTTATTTAGTCTTTGCACTTCTGAATATTTGCATAGAAATATAGAAAATCTGTTAAAATTCCGACCAAGTTCTTCAAGTTTACTACTGCTCTGTCATGCTGAAATATTTTCAATCATTTTTGTCATGCTGAATTGAGTATTTGATGATTAACGTATGGCCACGCATGCCATTGGAAAGGATCCGTGACCCTAATGGCCACGCATGCCATTGGAACATGGCAACACGCATTAATGGTTGAAAATGAACTTTGTTTATAGGTGAAAATCGTTTCTGCCAATTTCGGTAAATTCGGTAGGTGAGTGAGAAACTGGTTTAAACCCTAAACAAATGTGCTGCATATGAGAACTTTATAGATTCGAGAGATCAATCTGTACAAGTCCGGCCTAAACCAAGAAATGGTCGTTCCAGACTTGCTTCGGTCACAAAGTGGAGGAGAAGGGTTGATTTGGGGAGGGAAGCAAAGAAAGGTGTTGAGACCAGAGTAATTCTGGGAGAGTAGTATCTCGACTTGTATCAGAAAGTGAAATCTTAGGAAGCTTGCAAGAGATGAAAGCTTTTTGGAGAGCTTGCAAAGTTGCCTTTTCTGAGAGCGTTGTATTTTTCTCCTGACCGAGACTTGTTGTCTGGTATGGCTGGCATGATTTGCCATTGGCATAGAGATGCGGCTAGCATGATTGGCATGCTTCGGTGCGTTTGGTATGGCTGGCATTATTTGCCATTGGCATAGAGGTGCGGCTAGCATGGTTGGCATGCTTCGGCGCGTTTGGTATGGCTGGCATGATTTGCCATCGGCATAGAGGTGCGGCTAGCTTGGGCTAGGTGTGGCTGGCATGATTTTCCATTGACACGGAGGTGAATTAGGGTTTTGTTCATTGTAACCCTAATTTAAAAAAATACCCCCTATTAATTACTGACTACCTGCATTGAATGTCCTAATAAATGTGTCACTGGCGACATTAGGTTATTTGGGGTTTTACGATTTTATCCTTTGTTTAAAAACCATCATCAAAAAACGTATAGAAACACACAATCGTGTCCGTCTATCAATGATAAGTAGGTCAGTCTCAACATGCTCATTGTCCATTAGATCATAACCCTAAAGCTCCCCGATCCTTTATAACAAGAAGTAGTTCTCCTCCCCAGTCCCGAATAACTAGTTCTTCAAGTAACCCGAACCCTAAAAGACAACAGCAGCAGATCTCAACTGCAAATCCATGGAAGATTTTCTAAGAACATCATAAGCAACCTCAGCATAATGATTTCTCCTTCTCAAAGAATTAAAATTGCCATGCTCCATGGAGGATTTCTTTGAAGAGTATGTTTGACATCCAAATGAAATTTATCATTGCAGACCACATTTGGTAGATCTTTTCATACAAATCTGAAGCAAAATATAAGCCTTATAGGATCCGACCTGCTGATCTACATTTGAACGATCAGGACGAGAGGATGATGATGACGTCATCTGCATTTATTTCTCATATTGATTTTTCACCTCTCAAATTGTGAAGTTCTTTTAAATTCAAGAAAATATCCCATATACAATGTAATTACTTTCTGATGTTTTTATTTCAGTTTCTACCCTAGTTTGTAAATCTATGTGCATCACTTATCGTACTAGGTATGTCAAGAAAATGGGTCCGAATTTGCAATCTTGATGTTGTTTCGTTGGAATGAGTATGAACAAATTTGGGGTGGGAACCAAAATCACATTATACAAACTTTAACAACATGTAAATGAGAAAAATCAGAGTAACCAAATAAATTAATGTAAGAACTAGTGTAAAAATGTTAATGCGGCATTATAGGGATGAGCATATCCTTCACCTAAGACCCCCAGATGTTGTGCACCTTGTTTCATAAATCATACATTCCTATCATTCTTTGCTAGTTCCTCCACTGACATGTTGGATATTTTCAATAACATAGAAAATAAAATGGTTTTCGTTTTTGGTTAGCCGCTACGACTGGGGAGTGTCCTGTGTTGAATAGACACAATGGATGTTAGTTGGAAATCAAGAGGCACCTCTAATGGGTGTGATGGTTCACAAAAGACACAACCATTCCCATTAGACACCTTATGTGTCTTTTGGAAATGAAGAGGCATCTCCAATAGGCATGAGTCCCCTATAAGTAGTGATGATTGTTTTCATTCATATTATGAAGAACATCTTAACTCTCTCTGTTTTCTTTCTTACAAGCATCATCAGTAACAAAACCAGTGTGTTCCTGGTTGGATCAAGGTCGTACAAGCTTTGAATCCAACATCCGTTGTCAGGGCTTCAAGTATCCGACGGCAATATTCATTGATTTTGTTTGTACTCGCCAAGACAATTGGGAAATGGTCGAATAATTGTCGAAAAGAATCTTTCATAAGAGCCTTGAACCCTAGTACCACATTCTTTTCTTCACCCTGTTTTAGTGTCAATTTTCCAACAGTTTTCGACAATTAATTTTTTCGACAATAAAGGGTGGAACGTTCGTGGATTCCAAGGAGATTTTCGGGTTATCTTGGAACCAAAAAGCTACAGCATCGATGAGTCATTTTGGGAGATGTTTTATCTGCAGAATTGCAACAGAATTATTTGGATTCTAATTTTATGTTACATCCTGTCTGTTAAAGGATAAACACTTTTGGTTTTAAACAGACAGAAGTTGGGATTATCATTTTTTCCTCGTTTCTGTGCTTTACCTACGTTTTTAGAACAGAAAATAAAACTTGAAGAACTTTAAAGGAAAGAATCCAGATAGACAGCCGTTTCGAATGCTCCCAATAATGTCAAACGATGTATCTCAAGAGATAAGAAAATCTTTAACCAAGAGTTAAGAGATTGATGCGCTACACATGGCCTGGTTGGATGAAATCACTAGTGGAAAATGGGGTTTCTATGACCCACATCGGAGACCCTCAGTGATGGTAGCCGGTACGCTGACCAAACACAACGGTCTCTGATATGGTAAAAATATGGAAAAAATCCGAGAGCTTAATAAGCCGTCTCTGAATTGAGACTTTTATTTCTTGTTTTGCCATGATGGAATTCGATCAACGACCCTCTATCTCTGCGATGTAGATCGATGATCGATTCGGGCCCCACACTTTCTATGGTCATGATTTGTTAAACTGAGAAGAACGGTAAGAGATGATATTGACTGGGCCCATACTAAGGAATGATTCCTCTTCCACCGCATTTCTTTCTTTCCATCTCATCTCCCTCTCACCTCTGCTCTTGGTCTTCATCGATAACCCCAGATGCCTCTCTCCTAAAAAAACCATCACCACAGAAATTCCTTCCCTTGTTTTCTTTATTCGATCAATAACCCCGAGACGCCTCTAATTCAAACATGCTAGCAAACCCATCTCTTGATTCTTCATCTCGAAATCCCTCAAGAAGATCTCAATTCTGCTTGGAAATTAATTTACCTCGGTACTTCTTAATTTGATCTATTTTCGATTGAATCCATGTTTTTATGTTTTAGTTTTTAGGGGTTTCGTTGAGATCTCTAACAACTTCTTTTAGAATAATGATTCTTGTTAATTTTTCGTTTTAGGGTTTGAGAATCTTGAGATTTTCTTTGATTTCTTCGATTTATTCGAATTAGCTATTCATGTTTTTGTTAGGGTTTTCGGCTTTTACTTCCCATTCTTCAATGCGGGAAGATTTAGATTCTAGGATTTCATTCCTTGAGATAGATTGATTCAAGACTCTTGCAATCTTTTTCCATTTCAAAAATCTCGTTGATAAATAATCTTTCATATCACTTCTTTAGTAGTTTTCTTAATAGATTTTTCTCAAAATTTTCAATGAGAAACCCTAAATTGATTCTAAGAATGCCTTTTAGAGTTGTTGAAAGTTCATCTTCATCACAAATTACGAGGTAATTACAAATTTTAATTCACGAGGTTTTTGATTTTGGTTCCAGGTTCCTTTGTGTATGTTTAAGGTTAATAATTGTTGGTACATTTGAATTCGTCGATCTTATGTGACTTCTTTGCTACTTTCCGATTTTATCAAATTTGCCTCCTTTATTGGTTCTGAAATCTAAATTTCCTTTGATTTTGTAGGTAGGAATAATGAACATTCTCTTCCTCTAGCTTGTACAATTTTGGGTATTGTAGCCTAATTGTCTTTTTATTTTGTTTTCTATGTATGTCATGTTTTCATTGGATACAAACTGATAATGTCGTTCTGTTAATTGTGAAGACAATGAAGATGTTATCCAAGTAATTGAGGTATATTGTAATTGAGACCCTGTTCTGAGGGAGAACCCCTTTCGAAGCTATATTTCAAATGACATCAATGGATCTAGGCATTTGAGGCATTTGGGTTTTCTATCCGAGTTTGAATTTTTAAGTTAAGTAACTTAAAGTTTTGTGATGAAACTCTTTGTGGACTAGAGTTTGATTGGGGCACTTCACCCTAATATTTGATTACAAACCCTTGGTTGTCCGAGCACTTTTATACATAATATAATAACTTTCGTATTTACTTGTGTTTATTGCCATGTTGATGATGATTTGTCCAATCACCCGAGACGTAGTGGGCCGAGACCATTGTTTACGGGGAGAACCCCTTGGGGAAATTGCATTTCGCATGAAATTAAGGGATAAGTCTGAGGCATTCGGCTAATGTAGTTATTTTGCCTTTTTAAGTTTAGTTTTGACTCTTTGCTTTGTTCATCATGATTGAGTTTTAATTATTCTACATTTCACAATAACTGGTTGACATGTAGTTGAAAAAACTCATAAAGTGTGTGTAGTCTATCAACTTATTTCAAAATTTACGAGACATGAGTTCAACAAGTACTTGTTCTTTTTTTATAGGTATTTATTTTCGATTTTTTCTTGTGAAGGATCCTACTATATGTTGCGGATGGAGAAGTTGTATTCACTATTGCCTCCCGCCGCCGATTGGATGTACTCTGGTGATGCAACCAATTTGATCAAAGAGTGCGATGAGAAGATTGCAGTGTGATTATATTAAGTTCAACTTCGTTCGAGGCAAGTTATTACGAGTCATAAAGGAGTTGTGCACTAAATTTTCAAGTATTAATATAGGATGAAATTGTAGTTGAGGTCTTTTCAAATCCATGTTTTTCACAAGGAATTCTTTTAGGTTTCCATTATCCTGGTGTTGTTGTGTTTTTCGGAGGAAGTTGCTCAACTTTTAAAACAATTTGTTAGAATTTTTTAACAATAAACGCACTGCTCGTTCCATCTAGTTCATCACAAGTAGCTTTTGTTATTGTTCGGGATGCTAAGCCCGGCAGAGCACCTCCACCTACTCCTAAATACGAGGTAATTTTTCTAAACACTTTACAGGTAATTTTCTAAACACTTGATTTTGTTTCATCATTGGACAAAAGTAAGCCTAATGCAATCTGCTATCATGTTTCTTTTTTATTTACGTTGTTGGTGGTCATATGCGGATATGGATACTACGAGAATCCGGAGGAAGTGGTTGTGACCATAATTGCAAAGGGTGTACCAGCCCAAAATGTTTCTGTCGACTTCGGCGAACAAAGTATGTATTCATATATGTGACGCATACCATGATTTTTCTTGTTGCATGCTTGGACTTCGTAATGAGCATTGATTGTTGATTGTTGATTGGTAAAGATAGTTGCGGGGAATTAATGAGAGGGATGTTTGTGGGTTTTTAGGAAAACTAGACATACATGTTTTACATCTTCCTTAATGAATTTACCGTTTTTGTCCTTCAAAATTTATAACATACATGGGATACAAGCGATTTCCTATTGTACCCGATGTCCGAATCAAGACCTTGATACCCGTCTTCAAAGTCAAAGTTGAGACACTGTTGATTGGGATACGCTAGAAGCACAAGTAAAGAAAGAGGTATGATTGATTGCAGTTTAAAGTTTTTATATTTTTAACTTTTCTCAACATTCTCTCTGTTTGTTCTTTGAATCTGTACCCTTGATTCTATTTTTCGGGAGAAAGAAGAGAAGCTAGAAGGTGATGCATCATTGAACAAGCTCTTCTCGACATCTACAAAGATACCGATGATGACACTACCATGAGGAAATCTTTTGTAAGTCTGATTTGTGCCTTTCTTATTGATCGTGTATCGTAAATTACATGTTTGCGAGATCCTTCAACCTAACAACAAATTCTAAAATTCTGCATATTGTGATGTAGGTACGCTTGATGTCATGTGTACGTTTAGGGCTTATACTAGACTAGGCGCTCTAAAGGCTTTTATTCGCTTCTTTCTGTTTGGCAATCAGGTCACAACTAACATGACCAATTTGTCCACAAACGTATTTCTAACGTAAACTTGTTTTGTAACTAATGAACTAGTTACTACATGAACACTTCATTCCCAAAGTATTAGAAAGATAATCTAGTTGTCACACGATTGTTTGATCCCCAAAAGTAACTGTTTGCTCATATTGTAATTGGGCGACTTTTTGCGATAAGGAATTGCAAGGTTGTGGAGGGGTACAAATCTTTGGCCTAGCACTAATTTACCTGTGATAAGTTTGGTTATCTTTCTCCATGGCTATGTTACGATATTGTGTCTCGTAAATTTCATCTTGGATTATTATTTGCATTTTTAAACTGTTTTGCCATATGCTTACCCATGTACGATATCATTCGCAACTGGATGGAAGATCGTACCATCAAGAATTCTCCTTACTTGACAACTTATGTACCCTTAGTTTCAGGCTCGCAAGACACAAGATCTTCACAAGAAATATTGTTAGACCTTTTCTTTAGCTTATTCTTTGATTTACTCTAAGGTCTATTCCCATGTTGATAACCATCATGAGTTTAAACATGTGAAATAGTCTTATCAATTGTTCTTTGAACTTGTTATAGGCGAGATAAAATTACTAAAACCGTTATGTGAGTGATAATTTATAATATGATGAGAATATGAAGTGTATAGTAATACTTTTTACATTATTATCGAAGAGGTCTTATTTGTGGATCCATAAAGCTCTTTATGCATCACTAATGAAGTTTCGTGCTTAGGGCCTGCGGTGATGTCTTGAGATTCGTCATGGAAAGTGGTGACAAGGGTTGCGAGGTTGTTTTCTCAAGCTGCAGAGTAAGCTGTCATGTGATTCTTTGAGAGTAAGTTGTTCATCTTTGCAACTTGTATTATTCAGGACTATTACCTATCCCTTATGAGTTTTTGTGTTTTGATATGTAGGTTCTCTTGATATCCTGGTTACTTTAGATCTTACACCATAGTGAGAGACATGGTAGTCTCAAGGCATTTTTATATGTTTCTTTTGGTTTGGCATCAACTCTGCAGACTTTAAAATTTCGATTCTTGCCTATCACACATTATCGGAACATCGTTTATTAGTTTAGCATGTTGTTGTTAGAAATTACTAGCTAGCTTGGACATGTTGTTGAGCGAATTCATTGTCTTTGTTGTTAATTTGCTTTGCGGGAACTACTTGATATCATTTATGAAGTATTGGCTAAGTTCATCGTCATTGGAGGAGCTTATCGTTTTGTTGTTTAACATGTTGTTTTAAGATTATTGTCTATTAGTTTAGCATCTTGTTGTTAGAACTTGCTAGCTAGCTTGTACATGTATTGTCTTGAACCAGAATTTCATCTTTTTTGTGTAATTTTAAACCCAATGTATAAAATGAATGAATGTGGAATTCTCAAGTTTAGGTTTAAATTTGAATTTCAGTTTGGGTTTAATTTGAGTTCTATTTGACTTGACTTTGACTTTGACTTGACTTTCTTTGACTTTCTTTGAGTTCCATTTGACTTGAGTTCCATTTGACTTGACTTGAACTTGATGCGGTCAGATTATTTGGTTGACAAATCTGAATTAATATTTTTATATTATAATTTAAATCGAGACTCACGGCTTAGGGTGCGTACCTCGTTACTCTTAAAATCGAGTCGTTATTTTGAGACACACGGCTAAGGGTCATACAAAGCGGCTACGCTTTATCGGAGACCCCAACGAGACGGTTAAAACTAGTCGTATAACTCGTATATATGACTTGTCCTGACGGTCGCGGAACTTCTGTTTTCCACTAGTGAATGAAAAGTGGACAAGGGAAAAACGGTTAGTTGGGCCGACCGAGCGAAGCGAGGGAGGACCTTTATATGGCCACTTTTTTGTAAATCTAAGTGATCAATTACCACAAAAAGATTGAGAATGGTCCATGCTGAAAAACCAAAAATATCCCTCTCTTTTAGTCCAATTACTATAACTCCTTATATATCCTATTTTTTTAGGGGTATAATTGGAAAGCAAACTTTAATATAACATATCTAAAAATCCGTGCCTTGGAATTTTACGAATTTTATCTTGTTGGAAAGCTAATAAAAAAATCTATCCAACGAGCACAAACAACAATATCAAATTTGGAGTTCTTACGAAAAATTCGGAGATATATATCATTTTAGGCACAATTTTAGAAAAATTAAATGTATATCCATTATGCAAACCATCACAAAGGATGTACTTAATGGCTACATAATACTTTATGTAGCAAAATATTGATTTATGCATCAACTAATTTTCCATTGCAACTAATAAAACGATGTACTCCATCCATTTCAAGAAAATTGATACTATCATTTTAGGCACAATTCTCGAAAATTGAATGCATAGCCATTACGCAAACCACCACAAAGAATGCCTAACACATCATGCAACCATATTTTGGTTTATGGATCGACTAATTTTCCGTTTTTTCAAAAATAATACTTTCACATCCCGTTTCAGGAAAAATGATACTATCACATCCCGTTTCGGGAAAAGTGATACTTTCGCTCCGTTTCGAGAAAAGTGATACTTTCGCTCCGTTTCGAGAAAAGTGATACTTTCGTTCTGTTTCGGGAAAAGTGATATTTTTTTCCTTTTCGGAAAAAATGATACTTTCGCCCCATTTCAAAACGGGAAGAAAGTATCACTTTTTCCGAAAAGGGGCGAAAGAATCACTTTTTCCGAAACGGGGAGAAAATATCACTTTTTCCGAAACGGAGAGAAAGTATCACTTTTTCTGAAACGAGGCGAAAATGTCACTTTTTCTGAAACGAGGTGAAAGTATTACCTTTCCTGAAACGGGACGAAAGTAGTCGTGGACAAACTCCATCTTCATATTCTTCTTCGGTCGGCCCTCCCACCGTGGCAACGGTCGTACTAGTATAACTGAATTTATATACTTATCATAGATGCATGATATGGTGTTTCGATGATTTCTATTCATCTCATCGTCTATATGTCAAATCCATGTTGAAATTGCATATGCATACACACAGAGAGATGTCAGCATTTCTTATTATGGATTTGAATTTCTTTAAATCATGTGGATAATTCGAAATGCATATGAACTGTTTGATACTATTTCTGGTGGAAATAATGTTCCTGGACTAGTCTAATTTCATATTATTAGTGAAATCAATCTCTAGAATTGAGGTTGGACTAGTTCAGAGGAAGGATAATCAAGTCTCGTGTCATTTATATACCGTGCAGTTTTGTTTGTGGCACAAGTTAAGCCTTGTGTCGTTTTATCCTCTCGTAGTGTATTGCATGATATATCTACTATATTATAGGGATGCAAGTTCTTTGTCATTTTATTGCGTGAATTCATCATTTGTAGTCAGGTCAGTACGTCATTATTAAGTGACTTAATTAGTACTGTGTATGTGTATGGATTAAGATCAACCATTTTCAAAGGCATGACACATTAAATGGCAGTAGTACGTAGTTAAGATCAGTGTTGAATGAAAACGGTTACTTCCTCTCTGTTGGATGATTTTGTCTATCCGATTCCAACTAAGAGACATAACTCTTGTCACGGAATGTCATTTCAATTACAAAGAGTTTTTTTCTCTCTTCCTGAATCAAGTAGGATTCAAATGTGTGATTTAATGACTGAAATTTAAAGGACAGAGTTATTAATAATGCGTTGATGATCGGAAACTTTCTGTCACCAATGTTTGATCAGGGGACCCAGTGAAGGTGGGGTAAAACATGATCAGAAGATCATTAAGTGTATTGGGATGAAAGTGTGCAGTTTTCCCAAACTCGACACCAGCGTGATTTAGTTGGATTAACTTCTACGTGGTCAATTAAATCATGCTAAGACAGCCTTTGCGTTTCTAGCAACAAAATTCTGAACGGAAGTTATGAATGACTTCGCAGCATTCATTTGGCCGGAAATTATTAATGTGCTTTGGCATGTTAAGAAAATGAATGTTGCACTCAGTATTAAAGGCTACTATGCTGTTTGAATTACCCCATTCACTGAAACAGTGGGGAGTTACACCTGTAACTAAAACCGTTAAGTCCGATTAAACTATACTACTATAAGGAGTTGATTTTATAGCAGTGGGTGGACTAAGTTTGTAATGTAAATGTGCCAACACTTACTAGAAGTCTAGAAGGTATGCAACTGAGAGCCAAGTCCAAAGTGGTATCTGTACCAACAAAAAAAATGTACTGGATTTGAAGATTTCCTTCTTAGAGGAATTAGTGAACATGGATTGGTGAGGTTTATGTGATAATGCCTTCTTTAGTGATCTGGTTGGTTTTTCCAACCAATGTAGTAAATAACAGGGACATAAACAATCCACTCTAATCAATCTGGATCATGACATGTCTTCAACGTACTGACGGGCATTGAGACTACATTTTGATTTCCAGCCGCGATCATACAAAAGTTTCGCAACACGGCTGACGGATTAAACATATGTAATCATTTATAGTGTGATCAAAATGTACGTACCGACAAAACGGAGCCAAGTCCAAAAGATTGGATTTGAAGATTTCTATTTAGAGATTATGTGTGTCATGGAAATTCGCTTGTACAGTTTTTGCACTATAGTGTGTATAGGAGATAGAGTGAATAAATTATTTTGAAATTGAATATATGATTAATTGCATTATAATTGCATAGATGTCACTCTATACCTTAGTTTCTTATGCCAAAGAAACACATGTAGACACCCACAGTATGACTAAGATCAGTGTGTGGATTAATACTAGTTGTATAGTTGCTATTCTTCTTTTTGGTATCATGTATCATTTGTTATCGTCGACAAGAGGAAAACCTTATTTGACTGCTGCAGACATTAGCATCTAAGGAATTAGTGCAAAAGGCAGAAATTTTCAGTGGATACGTGTGGTATTCCATGGGACAATGACAGATGCTAAATTCGCGAAATGGGGGGAGAATTTATATGATAAATTCTCCTAGTGTGGCGAATTCATTGACAATGGTTCAGTGTGCTGGAAAGCTAACCTCTGTGGCCACCATTTTAGCAGTCAAAGAGATCCAAGTCCAAAAGGATGGTACTCCTCGTACCGGTGCGTTGGGTTTGAAGTTTTTATTTCTACTAAGAAATATTGTGCACCTTGTTTTGGCTAACATTGACACATACCGTACTTGATACATATAAAATGAAAGAAGTATTGTTAAATGACACATTTTTGGTCGCATGACATTAGAAAAGTATTGTCATGAATGCTCTAAGATTAGAGAACCAAAATGGAGATCGCCATTGATTGTTGAGACTACAATTTTTGGTACGGGTATAATTCTTACGGTGGGAATTATACATTTAGAAGTATGAAATCATAATTCTTTCATTAAGAATTATATGGTTCCAAATTTTGAAAAATGGGATGTCTTAAATGATATCAAGGGAAAAGTGGAATTCCGGTTAATATGTAACGTATTGGAAATTGGGCGGCCGACCAAATATCCAACAATGAGGTGTTACGGTATTACCGATGCATAAATTATGAACATTTGCATTACATAATGTAAAATGTTAAATAGACATTGTCTATGTATTTGGGTATAAATTTGTAGAAGATTGGGCATGAGCAGAGGAGTTACTCATCGTGATGATGTGCTTGTTGAAATAGCAAGTAAATTGCCTACAAATTTATTATGCCTCTAGTGAATGCAAGTCTATAATGACTTAATGACTTCTTGTGAATTAACTGTCAATGGTAATTATGATTCCTAGAGAAGTTACAATTATTTTGTAAAATCAAATAAGAACATTTTAATAATGTTGTCAAAATTAATTGCATAAGTAGATGCAATTAATAAATAACGAGGAAGAATGGCTTGGAAACTAACTTGTAGAGATCCCATTTTGGAAGAAGTCATTTCAAGTGGTCTTGATTAATTGTGAGAATCAAGATATGAATCTATAATATCTCTAATGAGAGTTATAATGAAAAGTCAAGATATGCGCAAGTCTTAGACATTGAACGGTAAGTCAACTACTCAAGAAATGAGTAATTGCAGTTAGCCATTGAAACGGAGAAAAACTTGGTAGACCTATTTATGAAGAGTCTTCCAAACGAAATGTTTTCAATGAAGTATAAGGAGATGGGACTCAGGTCTGTGAAAGAAGTTCGATCACCGATAACGGAAACCCAACTTATGTTATATTTTGAAAAGATAAACTTAAGTTCAATGTGGTACTAACAAGTTATTGCAGTGGTTATGGTACACTAAACTAAAATTTCCCATTGTCCTTCTAGTGTAGTGATTCCCGCATGATCTTAGGGATGGATGAAAATCCTTAATAAGTCTAACTATTATCACAAGGTGTCTCATGAAACACCTTCGAGACTTACCTATATGAGTATTTGGAAATCAGGCCGTTTCCTATGAGAATAAGACCGTTCTCGAGAAAAGGACTCATGAATCCGGGAGAAAGCACGGGGCCATTAATGTGCGAGCTACGGAACACACTACTTCTTGAAATCAATATGTGTGGAGGTTAGGCTTTATCACAAGGGGTACTTGGTTCAAGATAAAATTCACCATAGGACCTCGATGAAGCTTTGAATATCTTACACTAAGTGGAGGTTCAAACCCAAAAGGTACCTATCATTTATGTATTGGTTTCCACGATGATGCTTTGTCTCAACTTACCTTGAACTACGCTGGCTTGATCCCACTCGGCACGTAGGCGATCACTTGAGTGATGCAGCCATTCTGTTTTATAAGTTTTACTTTATTTTCATGTTTTTGGTTATTGAAAATAGGGAGAGATTGTTGGATATTTTCAATAACATAGAAAATAAAATGGTTTTCGTTTTTGGTTAGCCGCTACGACGGGGAGTGTCCTGTGTTGAATAGACACAATGGATGTTAGTTGGAGATCAAGAGGCACCTCTAATGGGTGTGATGGTTCACAAAAGACACAACCATTCCCATTAGACACCTTATGTGTCTTTTGGAAATGAAGAGGCATCTCCAATAGGCATGAGTCCCCTATAAGTAGTGATGATTGTTTTCATTCATATTATGAAGAACATCTTAACTCTCTCTGTTTTCTTTCTTACAAGCATCATCAGTAACAAAACCAGTGTGTTCCTGGTTGGATCAAGGTCGTACAAGCTTTGAATCCAACATCCGTTGTGGGGCTTCAAGTATCCTGACGGCAATATTCATTGACCTGTTTGTACTCGCCAAGACAATTGGGAAATGGTCGAATAATTGTCGAAAAGAATCTTTCATAAGAGCCTTGAACCCTAGTACAACATTCTTTTCTTCACCCTGTTTTAGTGTCAATTTTCCAACATGACACACTGATTTCAATTATCTGCCTGTATTTTTAGTTTGCAACCTCGTTACTACAACTCTGTTGTTGTGAGCAAAGAAAAATAATTCTACCATGTACTGGTCTACACCTCTTATTTTCTTTAAAAAAATAAAAAAATAAAATAAAAATACTTTCATTAAAGTCTTTGCTAGAGAAAAGATTGATGATCACAAAATGGAGCTCAATATTCGGAAAACATAACATCAAAATCCCGCAAAGAAGTAAGAACATTTTCTAGTGCGCAAGTATTAGCCAACTTCCTCATGAAGGCATGTTTTTATACTTACAAAAAAACGAAATGTAGTAAAATTTTTAAAACACACGTTGCAGTAAAAGACTCGATAGTGAAATAACAGGGCCCCCCCTGCAGACCGATGTCCATTGGAATTAAAGGGCTTGTTTATTGCACCACACAAATATTCTTGATATAAAATCAAACGAAACCCTAGGATTTCAGTAGAAGTTGAGAGTGAGGCGCTATTCCTTGGAGAAACCATTAACCGATTCCAAAATCAGATGGGTTGTTATGATCGGAGTTTGAGTTTTACGTGGGAGCGCCTTTGCTCATTCCTTGGAGATCAAAGATAAACGAGAGACATATCTTTGATAGTATTTTTATAATGGCTTATCCTCTCCAATCTATGTAGTCGGCGATCTTCCTTGTCCCATATCCGAGCTCATCTTCTTTCTTAGGTAAGATTCGTAAAATAATGGTATTTGATTTCAATATCCAGCCCAAAACAACGACTTTCATATTTTGGTTTTTCTAAGCATAGACTCGATTTCGCTTCATCTTCAAAACTCGAGTCATCTTCATCGGTGATGGACCATCGACCTTACAACCAACATTGGGTGTCCGATTGTGGGATGTGAATGTACATTTGCAGAGATCTTATTTTGGTAATCATTGAAATTGAATTAGAGAATTTTTTAAGTTTTTCAATGTGTCCAATTTGTTTGATTGGATTTCTTTTTTAGGATTCATTCATAATGATTGCTTATTTTTGTTTTTTGATGTGTTGACCTATCTGGTTATAGTCAAGTTTTGAATTGTTTGCAGTTCATTTTATGGTATATATGTTAGACTAATCTTTCTATGCTGTCTTCTATTTCGGTTGGTTAGCTTGGTATAGTCCAAACACTTGCAGTCATGGTTAAATTTTTGTTTTGTCACTGTGAAAAGCAATTCTGTTTTGTTTGGATGAAGTTAAAATTTGTAGTCTACTAGTGGATTCTCAATTTTATGGTGGTGTAGCATATATTGGGTCAACTGAATTTTGTAGATTCACGATGTGTCATTGTTCTCATGTTCTGTGCACACCAAATTTAGCCATGTATCGTTAGTTTGTAGCTTTTTTGTCTCGAGATTTTGCTATAATCTAATTTTGTGATTGTAAAGCTTGCTAACTGTGAATGAAGTTTGGTGTCTGTTGCAAAAGCTTCAGAGTCCCAATTCAGTTTCTACAAATTTTAAGTTAAGTTGCATTGGGGCGGAGAAGAAAAATTTGTGTCCTTCCACAATTTGTTAATGGGGAGGAGAATAATAGGTTTGTCAAGCTTGGTCAAAATTTACCCAATCTACAAACACACAATCATGGCCGTCTATCAAAGCTAAGTTGGTCAGTCTCAACATGTTCATCATCCGTTAGATCATAACCCTAAAGCTCTCTAAGCCTTTATAAGAAGAACTTGTTCTCCTCCACAATAACTAGTTCCTCCCTCTGGAGTAAGAAAATAAAACCCTAACCTAAAAACAACTACAACAACATATCTTTATTGCAAAATCATGACACCATTTCTAAAAGGATCATAAGCAACCTCAGCACAATGATTTCTCCTCTCAAAGAATTATAATTTATCATACCCGTGAATCATATTTGGTTTACGGAAAAAGAATGTTCCACTACGGGAAAAATCATCATTGACGACACAAGATAAGAGTTGTAGTACCCCTACGACAACTCCATTTGATGCATTGTGGAACGGGGGTATTGTAGAAAGTCCAAGATTTTCTACAATGGTTGACAAGTGTTGTAAAGGGTGATGTGATTCATAGTTCGACAATATTTTGCCAAAGTTGTGATTCTCTTTCGATTTTTTTTTATAACCTAACACAACTCTTGCTTGTATTGTAGAACAATCGTGGACAACATAAGTAGCATATCGTAGAAACATATGTAACAACAATTACTAGTATTATGAATAAGATTTGCACAACCCTTGTATGAATTGTCGAACTATCTCGGACAACACGGACTTATATTGTAAAGTAAGTGTTTCACAATATCTAGCTTATGTAGTTGAAACCGGAAGACAACGTCTATTAGTATTGTGAATACTCCTCTCACTACACTTCCTTGAGTTGTATAACTATTCCGAACAACTCCCGTTGCGATGTTGCAAGATTTGATTTTACAATGATTGTCGTGGGTAGTAGAAATTTTTAACACAACACTTATTAGTATTGTGAATATTATCGTATACTTGTTAGCATTGTAGAAGATTTGTTTTTACAATCATTGTCGTGGGTAGTAGAAATTTTTAACACAACACTTACTAGTATTGTGAATATTACAGTGTAGAAGATTTGTTTTTACACTTGTTAGCATTGTAGAAGTACATTGATACAACTATACTATGTGTAGTAGGACTATCTTTGACAACACATAGTTATGATTGTAAATAAACTATTTCGCAATATTTGTGAATAAGACCCTACATACATATTTCACTTTTGTCACTACGTTTATGTTGTGAAATGTAAAGAAACAACTGGATTAAACTGAAAGATTCATTCAAATTAAACCAAACCCAGAGTCATAGCATTGATGTACCAATGTAATATACACAAAAAGTGGCAGCATTCACATACCAATGTGATATACACAAAACATACGAAAAAGTGGCAGTGATATGTTTGTTACCAAAAGTTAAGTCTCCAAAAAGATCAAAGATAAGTCTCCAAAAAGATCACAGAAAATCAAGAAGTCTACTGGTAGGATATTCTATCCTTGGGCCATGTGATAAAATTTGAAACAAAGATCATGAACAGTTCTGACTTGAAGTAGCTTGGTAGACAAGAGCATCCTCCACATAAGCAACCTTCACACATACAGTGTAGGCTCCAAGACCGATTGGCCTTCCATGTATCGCCTTACTTGGATCTGTTTCAGCAATTTCAGCCTCCGCAACCACCTCGTCCTCCTTGTACCAGCTTAACAGCTTGCAAACTTGGAATCTCTTTGGCACTTGAACCTCATTTTGTCTCCTGACATGACTTGGAGTGGTATCAGTTGAGTCTCTTTCATTACAAATAATATTCCTGCTAGTGCTAGCCTCATGATTGTTGCTGGGACTTGACATGCGAGAGGGTAAGACTCCATTGCAGACACATTTTGATTTCATTCCCTATATTAAGACCAATCAGCAGTATGAGGGGCATTATCGAGTTTGAATTCATCAAGAAAAGGAGACCTAATAGAAGACAAGTTAAATTCTCACCTCTAACTGCACCACTCGATCACTCAGTGCTTTATAAGATTCCTGACACTCTTTAATCATCATCTTATAGTGGGACTGCGTAACAACCTTTTTACGTGTCGCTCCAAAACCAATTCCTTTAAGTCTCCCTTTAGTTTTCTTGTCCTCGCCAAAGGCCTTTGCAAGAATATCATCTGTCACGGATGATCCACAATCAGCACCATACTTTTCTCGAGCTTTTTCAAGTTTTTCCTGTGTAAGTGTGTAAAACATCAGGTATTTTTGCATTTTTCAAGCACACATAAACAAAACAAAGGAACAGGAGAAGATTTCTTACCAAAGCTTCTACAACACCAGGATGTGGTTTCTTTCCTTTGCGCTGTTTATGACCAACTTTCCAGATTACATCTCTATCAATCTCTTTGGTTGTGTTTTGCTCTTTTTGCTGCCAAATAAATGTATCAATACATGACAGTCATCAAGAATAGCATAACAACATGGTATTAAAGTCTTGATACATGCTTAGAAGAAACTCATAATATTTTTAACGATGCAATAGCTTTCACATGGTGAATATCAAGAATGTAGAACATACCAATTTCACCTCCAATCGGGCGTAACCTTCTCGACTTATGGTATGTGGGGTGGTGTGTTTTGAACGATTTTCTTGCATTTTTATTCTTCTGACCTGAATAGAAAAGTAAAGAAATCATTAGACAGACTTTTAAGTTTTTAATACAAATATATAGTCATTCTATATAATATAAATTACTTACTCTGAATTCAATAGAGTCTACATGTTTCACAAACTCTTCCCACTCCCTAACTGTCATGGTCCTGGGCATTAACTTCTCCAACCGTTTCTTTTGTTCTTCCCCTTGTAGCCGATCCAAAGCGTCGAGTACCAAACCAGCTTTCCTTGACCTTGCTTCTCTAAGATAAGTTCCCATTTTGCTGAAATAATAGTCTTTGTAACACTCAGGCACAATGAATCGATTCTACAAATAGAATTAAATAATTTGAATTAGAATACGCTATGAATTAAATAATTGTTGACTAATGAAAAGAGTTAAAGAGTTATCAATTGCGTACCAAGACTATCTTCCATATGTTTTCTTTGGCTTCATAAGGGACAAGTCTCCAATCCTTGAACGTTAATGGAAGTTTCCGAACAAGCACCCCTAGCACACTGGCAAGTTGCACAGATGGATCACCAATCGGTTGTTCATTAGCATTGAAGGAAACTTTTCTCTTCGGATCAGCAGAATCTAACTTTAGTGCATACATCTGGGTTGGACCACGTGGAACATATTTTCTTTTCTTCGCTTCTTTTCCTTCTTCACCTTCCTCATTATCAGAACTATTACCATTCTTTAATTCATGTTCATCATCATTACCATTATCATTTTCTTCTTCCAATTCAGGCTCATCACCATTACCATTCTCTTCTTCCACATCATGCTCCACATGATCAGAGTTATCCTCTTCCACAGCTTCCTCCTCCTCCTCCTCTTCCTCTTCGTCTTGAAAATCTGCGAGAGTGTCGTGTGGATCCCGAAGTTGAACATTCAGACATGGGCCTGTGCTGCTTGTGTCAAGTTTCCGCTTTACATTCTTTCTCCCCACTCCAGAATTTTCATTATCTCCTTTAGAGCTTTTAGATTGGGACTTTGTAGTTGTTGACTGTGAAAGTTGAGCAATTTCAGATTGCACATTCTTCTTCCTAGTAGCCTGCCTCTTTGTAGTTGGTGACGACAGTTTAGCACTTTCAGGTTGTCGACAACGCTTTGGAGTTGTTGCACACTTAGTTGGAGAAGAAACAGCAACACTTGGTTCTAACTTCTTGTTCCTTGGTGATGATCGCCTACTTTTAGGTGAAAGAGATGGTTCTGCGGACTTGGTTTGAGTCGGGGTTTGCAGCTTTGAAGTGAGTGAAGCACTTTCAGTTGGGGAATGTTGAGTGTTCTGCTTGTTTTTCATCTGCAAAAACTGTAGCTTAGTTAAAATGAGAAGGTAAGTAGTTTGTTATGAAATTGAGATGAAAATTCTTTACCTTTATCGCAAACTTCTTGATGACCTTCATCTTTAATGTATCCTTGCTAGTCTGCAACTTTGAAGAGAGTTGAGCACTGTCAGATGGAGATGCTTTATCGCTTAACTTCTTGTTCCTTGGTGATGATCGCCTACTTTCAGGTGGAAGAGATGGTTCTGCAGACTTGGTTTTTGTAGGGGACTGCAACTTTGAAGTGAGTGGCAGAGTATCTTTAGATGGAGAACCTTTATCAGTTTGGGACTGTTTGTTTTTCATCTGAAACAACAATGCATATAGGTTAGTTAAAATTATTTGGTGAAGAAATTTTTTTACACTGAAATTGAGATGAAAAGTTTTTACCTGTATCGCCAACTCCCTGACTTCTTCTTCTTTCTGTTCCCTTGTTAGTCTTCATTATTGCAGAGTATGCCTTGCAAAAACATAACCCAATTATCAATATGGCTCAAAAGCTAACACAAATGAATGCTACTAAAGGCAAACAGAATTCAAAAACATCTTGCAGTGATGCTTACTAAACATGATGATCATCATTAACCAAAGAGAAAGAAAAAAAAATCCCTTGTCGCAACACCAAGAAAACCAAAGAGAATTCTAAATTCTTACGAATTCTAAATTACTCACCACATAACACAATAGAAGAAAAAAAGGACTCAAATGCTAATCATGTTGCTGCATGAAAATGCACTAAAAAGATAAAAGAAAATGAAAATCCCTGAAAAGTGAGACTTGTAATGTTTACAATTTTCACAAAATGTATTCTCAAAGGAGGAAATACAGGGTCTAATGCCTGCAACTCCAAACACAAGGCATGCATCACAGTGGCTAAAAAATATGAATAGCTAAATATAGTTCATGCATCACAGTGGCTAAACTTCATGCTTTGGCAAAAATATAACCAAATCATACACCTAAAGAGAATAAGGCTACACCTATCAAGCTAGATTAACATAAATAAGCTGAAACTCAACCTAATAGCTACATATATCATGTTAAAGAAGCTATAAACAACATTAACCTAAAAAAACTATACAGAACATATTAAACATGACCAAATTTAATTTAAATCAAGTTTAACACAGACCTAAAATACTAGAACATGAGCTGCAGAGACAATCATCAAAAGACCAAAATTATGATGAAAATCATCATAAAAATCATTCACCAAAATTAAAGACCTAAAATCGAAAATTCACAAAATTAAATAGGACCCAATTCCAATTTCATCATGGAAACAACAAAACCTAAGTTGCATGTTAAGATCTAATTATTTCTGTGAAGAAAAAAAAAAACCCAAAATTACTAAAATAGAAAAGTGGAACAGAAAGAGATTTATACTCTTAAGATTTGAGAGTATGAGAGATTACCCTTCGTGAGATCCTTTTCTTGAAAATTTGTTAGGGTTTTCTTCAAAGTTGAAGAGATCTAAGATTAATAGATAGTTATGGTTTTCTGAAGAGTTTGAGTGATTGAGAGATTGTTAGGGTTTTTTGATGAGAGATTGAGAGATTGTTAGGGTTTTCTGATGAGAGATTGAGAGATTGTTAGGGTTTTCCGATGAGAGATTGTTAGGGTTAGAGCTTCACAGTTGCAGACATGGCGATAGGTGAGAGAGTTTTTTTTTTTTTTGGTGAGAGAGTTTTCTTATTTCGGTGAAGATAATGATTTTGGTGAGACGCGGTTTTCCAATGTGTGTGTGAAATTTGGGCGCGTTGTCTGAAAATATTGGGGGGAATTAACATCGAGAGGACACGTTGCAGTGGTCCAAAAATAAATATTGTCTGAAAATTCATTGGGCAGACACGTGACCAAATTTGGGCGGGCACGGGCGGGGGAAAATAAGAACTTTCCTATTGGTCTAAGCAAGAGCATACGGATTGGCAAACAAACACAATTTTTAACAAAGAAATACAAGCTTCCCACCGTTAGATTTAGTAGTGTTTGCTTCCCCTAACTTTGGTACGTTGGATTAGATAAAATTACAAAAAAACCAATTGGTGGTAACACTCTTAGTAACATAGATATAACCTGGCTCCGAGCTCGAAACCTGGCGGTAAGAATCGGTAAGTGGACTACTCTAAGTCAGAGACTTCGTAAATACGATGAATCCATCTATCCATAAGTAATATAGGTGCCATTGGAATATTCCTCCAACCCTTAAACCTGTCCGGTTTTGGCAACTTCGAGACATAACATGGCTCCGAGCTCGAAACCTGGTGGTGAGTGAACTACTCTATGTTAGAGACATAACATGGCTCCGAGATCGACACCTGGCGATGAGTGGACTACTCTAAGTCAGAGACTTCATAAGAACGATGAATATGTGGATCCATTGGTAAGATGCTTTCATAATATTCCTCCAACCCTTAAACCTGTCCGGTTTTGGCAACTTCGAGACATAACATGGACCCGAGCTCGAAACCTGGCGGTGAGTGGACTACTCTAAGTCATAGACTTCATAAGAACGATGAATATGTGGATCCATAGGTAAGATGCTTTCATAATATTCCTCCAACCCTTAAACCTGTCCGGTTTTGGCAACTTCAAGACATAACATGGCTCCGAGCTCGAAACCTGGCGATGAGTGGACTACTCTAAGTCAGAGACTTAATAAGAACGATGAATATGTGGATCCATAGGTAAGATGCTTTCATAATATTCCTCCAACCCTTAAACCTGTCCGGTTTTGGCAACTTCGAGACATAACATGGCCCCGAGCTCGAAACCTGGCGATGAGTGGACTACTCTAAGTTAGAGACTTCATAAGAACGATGAATATGTGGATCCATAGGTAAGATGCTTTCATAATATTCCTCCAACCCTTAAACCTGTCCGGTTTTGGCAACTTCGAGACATAACATGGCCCCGAGCTGGAAACCTGGCGATGAGTGGACTACTCTAAGTTAGAGACTTCATAAGAACGATGAATATGTGGATCCATAGGTAAGATGCTTTCATAATATTCCTCCAACCCTTAAACTCTGTCCGGGTTTGGCAACTTCGAGACATAACATGGACCCGAGCTCGAAACCTGGCGGTGAGTGGACTACTCTAAGTCATAGACTTCATAAGAACGATGAATATGTGGATCCATAGGTAATATGCTTTCATAATATTCCTCCAACCCTTAAACCTGTCCGGTTTTGGCAACTTCGAGACATAACATGGCTCCGAGCTCGAAACCTGGCGATGAGTGGACTACTCTAAGTCAGAGACTTCATAAGAACGATGAATATGTGGATCCATAGGTAAGATGCTTTCATAATATTCCTCCAACCCTTAAACCTGTCCGATTTTGGCAACTTCGAGACATAACATGGCCCCGAGCTCGAAACCTGGCGTTGAGTGGACTACTCTAAGTCATAGACTTCATAAGAACGATGAATATGTGGATCCATAGGTAAGATGCTTTCATAATATTCCTCCAACCCTTAAACCTGTCCGGTTTTGGCAACTTCGAGACATAACATGGCTCCGAGCTCGAAACCTGGCGATGAGTGGACTACTCTAAGTCAGAGACTTCATAAGAACGATGAATATGTGGATCCATAGGTAAGATGCTTTCATAATATTCCTCCAACCCTTAAAACTGTCCGGTTTTGGCAACTTCGAGACATAACATGGACCCGAGCTCGAAACCTGGCGGTGAGTGGACTACTCTAAGTCATAGACTTCATAAGAACGATGAATATGTGGATCCATAGGTAAGATGCTTTCATAATATTCCTCCAACCCTTAAACCTGTCCGGTTTTGGCAACTTCAAGACATAACATGGCTCCGAGCTCGAAACCTGGCGATGAGTGGACTACTCTAAGTCAGAGACTTAATAAGAACGATGAATATGTGGATCCATAGGTAAGATGCTTTCATAATATTCCTCCAACCCTTAAACCTGTCCGGTTTTGGCAACTTCGAGACATAACATGGCCCCGAGCTGGAAACCTGGCGATGAGTGGACTACTCTAAGTTAGAGACTTCATAAGAACGATGAATATGTGGATCCATAGGTAAGATGCTTTCATAATATTCCTCCAACCCTTAAACCTGTCCGGTTTGGCAACTTCGAGACATAACATGGCCCCGAGCTGGAAACCTGGCGATGAGTGGACTACTCTAAGTTAGAGACTTCATAAGAACGATGAATATGTGGATCCATAGGTAAGATGCTTTCATAATATTCCTCCAACCCTTAAACCTGTCCGGTTTTGGCAACTTCGAGACATAACATGGACCCGAGCTCGAAACCTGGCGGTGAGTGGACTACTCTAAGTCATAGACTTCATAAGAACGATGAATATGTGGATCCATAGGTAATATGCTTTCATAATATTCCTCCAACCCTTAAACCTGTCCGGTTTTGGCAACTTCGAGACATAACATGGCTCCGAGCTCGAAACCTGGCGATGAGTGGACTACTCTAAGTCAGAGACTTCATAAGAACGATGAATATGTGGATCCATAGGTAAGATGCTTTCATAATATTCCTCCAACCCTTAAACCCCGTCCGATTTTGGCAACTTCGAGACATAACATGGCCCCGAGCTCGAAACCTGGCGATGAGTGGACTACTCTAAGTCATAGACTTCATAAGAACGATGAATATGTGGATCCATAGGTAAGATGCTTTCATAATATTCCTCCAACCCTTAAACCTGTCCGGTTTTGGCAACTTCGAGACATAACATGGCTCCGAGCTCGAAACCTGGCGATGAGTGGACTACTCTAAGTCAGAGACTTCATAAGAACGATGAATATGTGGATCCATAGGTAAGATGCTTTCATAATATTCCTCCAACCCTTAAACCTGTCCGATTTTGGCAACTTCGAGACATAACATGGCCCCGAGATCGAAACCTGGCGATGACTCTAAGTCATAGACTTCATAAGAACGATGAATATGTGGATCCATAGGTAAGATGCTTTCATAATATTCCTCCAACCCTTAAACCTGTCCGATTTTGGCAACTTCGAGACATAACATGGCCCCGAGATCGAAACCTGGCGATGAGTGGACTACTCTAAGTCAGAGACTTCATAAGAACGATGAATATGTGGATCCATAGGTAAGATGCTTTCATAACATTCCTCCAACCCTTAAACCTGTCCGGTTTTGGCAACTTCGAGACATAACATGGACCCGAGCTCGAAACCTGGCGGTGAGTGGACTACTCTAAGTCATAGACTTCATAAGAACGATGAATATGTGGATCCATAGGTAAGATGCTTTCATAATATTCCTCCAACCCTTAAACCTGTCCGGTTTTGGCAACTTCAAGACATAACATGGCTCCGAGCTCGAAACCTGGCGATGAGTGGACTACTACAAGTCGAAAACTTGGATTAGCGTATCAGAGAAGCTTATCGGCATTTTTGGAATAATACATAATCTTTGTTCTGAAAGGTTCTATCTAAATTGGTGTCCAATCGTACGAGAAGAAGTGAAAGCTGGGAAAGAGTTAGCGTATCAGAGAAGCTTAGGGGTATTTTAGGAATAATATATATTTTTTGTTCTGATTTGAGTAATCCAACAAAGAGAGGGAAAATAAAACGTAGGGTAAACTTTTGCAGAACTAGACTTTAGCAGAATTGAGAAATCCTTTGCAAAAGAGACAAAATTTTGTCGTATCCCTAAGACAATCTTTCTTAAGAGTTGTGGAAGGGGGTTGTTGAAAAACTTCATCATAACCATCCATTTCCATCTACAGCCGTCCATTTAATTATTTTTTTTCCCTTAATTTTTTATAATAATCTTATTTTTAATATAACTATCATCACATCATAACCACCCATTCATTTATTCTTTAATTCTATTTCATCTACAACCGTTAAATATTTTTCTTATCTTTTTTATTTTCTTTAACATCATTCTCATTTCCATTCCTTCCTTATCCTTTTCTTTTTTTCCCTCAACTGCATCTCCCCCAGTGTGTTCGACAGAGAAACTTCACCTCAAACCACTGTCAACTTCGGTACAACAGCACCACCATCACTCAAACCCCAGGCAACTTCATCGTCTACGACTCCAACAGCTCCGTTCATTACCATCCTTTTCAACTTCATCGATCTCAGGAGATTTCTTCACCAACTTCATCATCATCACACAATATTGAAGATCGATCTGTAACCCATATCTCAACTAGCCACCTCCACCAATTTCCCAAAGTTGAAGATCGATCTGTAACCAAATCTCAATTTAGGGTATATTTTTTTTTTTTTTTTTTTGAATTAGGTTTTTTTTCAGTGCATTAAATTCTGTTTTTTGAGTTCAATTGCTCCATTTGTGTGTTCTAAGTTCAATTGTAGATGTGATGTGATTGCTTGTCATCATGAAATTGAACTCAAATAGTAAACATAACAAGTATTTGAAGCATATAACGTTTCAAATTGTGCATGATATGAGGAAAAGTTCTCCTGATTTGGCTGATTGATGTTATGTAAATTGCATGCGATCGTGTTTAGTGACTTTTACCTCGCACCGCTTGCCGAATAAGAATTGCCTGCCCAAAGTGTGTTGAATGTCTAGAATTAGTACTCACATCCGTAGTTAATTGAAGGGAAGTTGAACTGGATTAACTAGTATTGACATATGTTGTCTAAACAGTGCGAATAGTTTGTTTGAAGGACTTGATTTCAATTTGATTGGCCAGTTTGTCTAAAGCTTTTCCTGCGTAGGCTGTAGAGGCACTCTTAGTAGCAAATGGTTATACATGTGGCCTGATGTACTCAAGTTAGACAAGGTTGGTTATACTAGTTCGAAGATATGATCAATTAAACTGATTTTTTTCATCGTTATATACTGAAAAAGGTAGTTGAGTGGCCATTGTTCAGTTTCCCTTTGCTCCAAGTGTTAGTTGATTTGATTGGCCATGTTCTTGAATGTTTTTTGTGGATGCTGAGTGGAGGGAAAGATGGAAACCTCCTCCAAGGTGAAATCACTTCATCAAAACTTTCGTTTAAGGTACATGCCGTGCGGGGCTTTAAAAAGTCGAACTTGTGCCTTGATGCGTTGTTTACTTTTGTTTAAGGCGCACTCTTGTTGTTTCTGCGGAAGTAGATATCCTTGTACTTTATCTGGTCACCCCATCACATTAGATGTTTCGTGTTTCTCCATGAAAAATTAAAGGCGTTGGATTTTCTGAGTATGTTCACATAAGAGCTAGTAGAGAAATTTGCTTTCATATAGGAGAATGTATTGGGCTGAAACTTCAAGAACAGGGCAAGGCCAAAAAGTAGTATGGTTTAATGCGAATCCTTTTCAAAATGCTTCTGTGTTTTAGAAGAACTCATTATAGTAATCCTATGTAATCAGTATATAAGCATCATTCTCCAGTATGAGCTGACTAACTGGTGCAGTCTATTCCTTTATGTCATGTTCCATCTAGCTTTACTTTTGCGTACATCTATACCCCATCCTTGGACATTTTTCTGTTATGTAAGGCCGCCGTTGGTTTGTTATTGCTTTCTTAACTTTTACCAGCTTTGTACTTGCAGAGGTTATAACATCATTTGAGTTCCACCCTACTCATTGTAATACGTTAGCGTATAGTAGCTCGAAGGGGTCTATCCGGCTTATTGATTTGCGACCAATCTCGCTCTATGTGATACTCATAGCAAATTGTGAGTGGTATCTATCTAGCTAAATATTCATATCAGTACCTCACCCTGGAATATGTATTCTCAATCCCCATTTTTGTATATGTAAATATCTTACAATGTGTAACTCCAAGTTTGTAAGTTAAAAAGAAAAAAAGGAAAATTTTTAAGTTACAGCTTATGATTTGTTAATTCATTATGGTTACTTATGCTGGTTATCATATTTTGATTGCGCCAGGTGCCATTAATCTTTAATAAATTCAACATTCCAACCAAAGAAGTGGCTCTAGTGTTGGTTGAGAAGGGAAATTGAAAGGCTTTTTTTAACTGGATCGAAGAACTGAACATATTTGCAGATTCAAGTCATTCAAAATGATGAATAAAGATTGGGTTTATTGGCCAAGGTTAATATGTGTAGAATATTACATTCTTTACTTGGTTTTCCCTCTTTTATTGCGTTATTCCGTGCTTAATTATTTCGTCGTTCTTTCATGCAGGGGTGATCTTCCATATCAGGAGGCCTTGAAGAATTTCATAGATACTGTTTGTCAGAGACTTGGAAATCCTTTGGAGTTCAGTTGTCCTTGTGTTGATTGTAAGAATCTCGCTTTCCCACTTCCTCCGAAAGAAGTACATCTTCACTTGCTGAAACGAGGTATGGATCCTACATACACTGAGTGGGTTTTTCACGGGGAGACTATACACACTTCTACTGATGTACGCCACGAGGGAGAAACAAGGGGTTCATATCATGTAGATGCTGATGTTGAAGCTGATGCACATATCGATCAGGGACATGAACTTGTGCAAGACGAGGGGTTGGAAAACCATGTGGAAGAGGTGGACACGCCGTTATATCCTAATTGTAAAACACACACAAAGTTATCCATCACTGTTGAATTGTATCGGCACAAGACACTAAATGGTTTATCTAGGAAATCTTTTGACGAACTTCTCAGGACAATTGGTTCCTTGTTGCCGCTAGATCATTGTCTTCCTTGCTCAACATATGAAGTGAAGAAGCTGTTGAAATCTTATCAATTGACTTACCAGAAAATACATGCTTGTGTTAATGATTGTTGTTTGTTTAGAAAAGATTTGAAAGATGCAGATGAGTGTCCTAAATGTCATTATTCTAGGTGGAAGGCAGACACATCTAACATGGACGATGCTGACATGATAGACAAGCCGCAAAAGAAGATACCGGTGAAGGTGCTTAGGTACTTCCCCATTGTGCCGAGATTGAGGAGATTGTTTCAATCAGCGGGGCTGGCTGAGCAGTTGATATGGCACGCAACGAACAAGAGTAAGGATGGGAAGATGCGTCATCCAACAGATTCTTTGGCTTGGAAGCACATAGACAGAAAGTATCCCGAGTTTGCTTCAGATCCCCGTAATTTGCGTCTTGGGCTTGCTGCTGATGGATTTAATCCATTTGGTGATCTTTCCGCAACCCCACGCTTGTTGGCTGATGATGCTCGTGGTGAATAATTTGCCCCCTCAGTTGTGTATGCAAGGTGACAACATAATTCTGAGCATGCCGATTCCAGAAAAAAACAACCGGTAATGACATTGATGTATACTTGCAGCCTTGATTGATGATCTTATTGAGTTGTGGGAGAAAGGGGTGCAGGTATATGATTCGTTTACTAAAACAGATTTTAACTTGAAGGCATTATTAATGTGGACAATAAACGATTTCCCGCATATGGTAATCTATCCGGATGTACGTATAAAGGGAAGGCAACTGTCTCTCTTTGCGGTGAAAACACACTTTCAAACTGGTTGGTTGCCATTTAGTCGTAAAACTGTCTACTTGAATCATAGGAGATTTCTTCGTCATAATCATCCTCTTGGCAGAAAAAGACTGGTTTAATGGAGAGATTGAGAGGAAGGAAAAGCCAATTGTTATGTCCAGTGCGGCGGCACTTGAATGTCGAATAGTATTACAAATGATTTTGGGAAAGCGGAGAAGAACGAGGAGGAGATAAGGAAAAAGAAAGAGAAAAAGAAGAAGAATAAGGGCAAGAGTAAAAGCAGCAAGTGCAAATGTGGGTAATTCTAAATGTGGGAAGCGGAAAAGGGTGTTGTTCTTGATGCGGCTATTTTCGATGCAAATGATGATGAAACTGAACTTCGGGTGTTTAACAAAAGGTCGATATTCTTCGACTTGCCTTATGGAAGGTTAGTTCCATAACTTCAAACTTACTTGTTAATATTTAGCTATGAGTTCTTCTGCTTTGCACCGTGTTAGCCTCTAAACTTCACATTATCAACAAATGCAATATAAATGGCACACAGTCTTGGTCACATTAACAAAATTAATTACACTGCCAAATTAGCTTAAGTGAGAGAACACATAAACGAAGTTAATTACACTGCAAAATTAGCTTTAGTGAGGATTAGAATCTCCCAAAGACACATGAAAAATTAGCTTAAGGAGTAATTTCTATCTAGTGTCTCTGTTTTGGTGGCATTTAATGGGAAGTTTCTTATAATGAGATCATTAACTTCTTGCAAATGGTAAAGAGACTATTTGCCCTATTTTTCTATTCATTATAGGGATTGCATTTTATGAGTTCGAAAATTATTTGTTTTTTGTTTTCTATATAGAAAATTATATCTTTATATAAAAGTGCAGAACTAAGTCGCATTAGCGCTAGTGAAATCATTATATCTTGATTAATTGTATATTGTTCTTGCAAACATTATAATCATTGTACTCCAGTGACAAAACGTTTATTTTGGCTGTATAAAAGTTTGAATTTAGGTATTAGTCGATGATGCATCAATTTAAGCTAGTTGGCGTTTCCAAATCTTGCATTCCTCAAATGCCATGACATACTTAATTTAGGCATCTATACTTACCTAAGATTCAACAAAGATGACATTATAACTTTCACATAGATTAAATATCGATCGTTTACTTCTTTTTAGAATTAATTACTAATGTTAGGTTTTTTCCATCTTCCTAGGATTTATTACTACGGCACAATATTGATGTTATGCATACAAAAAAATGTTTGCGTAGAGTATCATTGGCACCATATTGAATATAAAGTCCAAAACAAAAGACGGTCTAAAGTCTCGCAATGATCTCAAGAGTATGGGAATAAGACCGAATTGCATCCAAAAGAGATAAATGGCAAAACAATCCTTCCACCAAAGACCATACTGTTTAAATGACAAGGAAAAGGCTATATTGTATAATAGGATGAGAAATTTGAAGGTTCCATATGGTTATAGTTCTGATCTTAGAAAGCATTTCTCGAAAGATGGTTGCTTAGGTGTTCTTAAGGCTCATGATTACCATGTTCTTATGCAACAAATATTACCTGTTGCTTTGCAAGGACTTTTACCCGTAGGGCCAAGGGAGGCAATTTTCGTGTTATGTTCTTATTTTCACGAAATATGCCAAAGGACAGTTGATCTCCATAGATTAATAGAACTTGAAGTAGAAGTTCTTTGAGACTTTGTGTATGTTGGAGAGGTACTTCCCTCCGTCACTTTTTGATGTCATGGTGCACTTGACAATTCACCTAGCTCGAGAAGTGCGATTATGTGGACCTGTACAATATCGTTGGATGTATCCATTTGAAAGGTATGCCAATTTAATTTATATTACTTTTTTTTTTTGGTTTCGTGTTGAAAGTTATGCCCTTTGTAGCTTAGAGATACTAATATTTAATTAATCGGTAAATCGTTGCATACGCGACTTTCCTAGGTATATGAAGACATTCAAAGAATATGTAAAGAATTATGCACAACCTGAAGCTTGTATAGCCGAGTGTTATCTTGGAATGGAGTGTGTTAGGTATTTTGATATTCGTAAGGCCCAAGCAGCTGAAACAGGAGTAAAGCAAAGGAATAACGAAAGCACTCAAAATGGTTCCACACCGGCAGCACGTCCTCTTTCTAAAGGTGTCCAAGTGCGTATGGATAGTGAGAAGTTAAAGATAGCTCACAGATATGTGCTTTTTAACACACCCGAAATTGACCCATATATGACGTAAGTATGACGTTCATGTTCATTAAAAATGGTCTGTCAATTAATACTTCATTTTCTAATTTTACTTTTGTCTTAGAATGCATATGTACGAGTTAAAATCTTCAGCGGGGAGGGCAATTACTAGTGAAGACCAACTCAATTCCATACAATCCGACACATTTGCAGATTGGTTTCAACAAAAGGTACGTTTAGCCCACTCTTAGTCAGATTATGCAGCTTAGTATAGTTTAAACACTTAGACATTTTGTCGCTACGGAAAACTACTACAAAAAACACAAATACGTGTGATTTTGTTTCATTCTCATCACTCAGAACAATCCATGTTAGGCACATCATCACTATAAATCTAACTTCGATGCTTAGATAGCAAATTTAGTTATATTCTTATGTTCGAGATTATACATTTGTAGGTTAAGATGCAAATCGAACAAGGCATGCCAAGATCACATACGGTAGAATGGTTGTCATATGGACCGTTAGAAAACTGCGTATCATATAAAGGCTTGCTAATCAATGACACTAGGTTTATTACGAAGGATGTTAAGAGAGTCACACAAAACAGTGGAGTTTCAATTGAATCAACAACCTTAGTTGCGGGACGGTCGAAACTAGTGGGTTCTACGGTGTTTTAGAAGAAATTCTATTGTTGGACTACAATCATATGTTTCAAATTCCAATATTCAAATGTGATTGGGCTCACACCAATTTTGGTGTGAAGGTAGAAGATGGATTTACATTAGTCAATTTAAAGCAAAAGATAAGAACCAATATCAGTAACGATCCATTCATTTTAGCAAAGCAAGCGCGACAAGTTTTCTATTCTCGAGAGTCAAATATATCTAATTGGTATGTGATGGTGAAACCACCACCTAGGGGTTTCCATGAATTAGAGGAATACAATGAAATGCATGACACAAATTGCCAACCCGGTGGATACTTCAATGCTTGGTTTCCAAATGGATGACGAGAGCGAGAGTTACGTAAGAGAAGATGGGGAATATATCATAGTGGTTCCGACAAAGAAGAAGAACAAAAGAAGAAGAAAAAGAAGTTCACAAGTTAGATCACTAGTGTATTCTTTTTTTGTGTTGTATTCTTACTTTAGTAATATTTGGTGTTATTTGCCTTCTCAAAGAATCTACTTCAACCGCTACTCTCAAGTTTTTTGCTACGGTGAGTGTGTAGTTCTCGTATGAGTTGTTAATTAATAGTGCAAGATCTTTCTTTGTGAAGTATGCTTCTACTCGTAATGAGTATGGAGCAAGAGCTGCTATCACTCGCCACTTTTATGAATATTTGATGTATCCACTACTGCCGCACATGGGGTGTTTCTTCGTCGCTATCAAGATTGCAGGTTTGTGCTATGTGATTTGCGTGTATTGGCGGTGTATTTCTCACTTATCAAACTCTATGTTCTACCGTTGGTAATTCGGGGCTTCTTTTGTTAACATCATTTGTGTGTGAATATCGATTTGGAGATGGTAATGTTTTCGAGAAAAGTGCAGAGTGCAGACCACTTTGTTCTCATATGTACAGTTTGTAGGTTGTAAGAATGCGGCTTGCATACTCTAGTTGTATTTTCTTTACTAATACTAGTATTTTTCTTGCAAAAGACGATTAACACTCCATTTGTGTGCTTAATTATAAAATGCTAGCTCTCAGTACTTTTATAACACCCTTTTTAACTCCGCCAATGTAAATGATATATCATTTCATTCATTAGGTCTCAAGCCCGGATGAAGGAGGAGAGAAAATGGGACATTTCAGTTTTTATGGTTGCTATATTGGCCCACTTAAATTCTGCCTTGGTCTCAACTTGTGCATAATTGCTCTACATATGCTTATATTCGTATATATATGCTCCCTCCCTTCTAACTTATAATCTGATGGTATACTTTTGCCATAATTCCCCAAACTTATTCATTTAGTTCATTGCAGGCATTGCATGCTTTGCTTAAAGTGGGTGGTCTTATAGAATGTATGTGATTGTTTATAGAGAAGAATGTATGTGATTACAAAGAATGCTTCGCGCTATTTTCGGCTCGACCACCGAGCATTATTTTTGAGCATTATATTTTGTTTTACAACACTTATGAAGGGTTGTCATAAAGTTAGTGTATTAAAAAACCACCAACTTAACAGAACCTGTGATAGTGTAGGTATGGTTAGTGGTGTAGACTTCCATACAAGAGGCTCAGGATCGAATCCCCCAAACCTAATTTTTTTCCAACATTCTATATTTTAAATTCAACAACACTTATAAGTGTTGTTATACGTTTCTATTAAAAAAAAAAAAAAAACCGAAACTTGTGAACTGTAAGGATGGTTGATGAGCTAGACATCCATGCATTAGGTTCATGTTCGAATCTCCCCTCTAACGTATTTTTCATTATCATATTTTTGTGTTTTTCAACAACACTTGTGAGGATTGTGATAGGCTAAGTCACTACACTTATGAAACAAAGTTGTTATACCTAAATGTCGTCACAACAGTTTTGCTAAAGGAGTTGTCGTTTGTTTTCTTAGCGCAACCCCTTGTTCGTAATTGTTGGTAGTGATGATATACGACAACGCTTCCTTTGAAACCAGTTGTAAAACATAGGACTTTCTACGATGTTTAGAAAAGTGTTGTAAATCTCCAGTTGTAGATGTATATTTTTCCCGTAGTGTTCCAAGATGAGATCCAGCGAAATTCATTAGCTACAACAATATTTGGTCGATCTTTTTGCACTACTTTGAAGGAAAATATAAGCCTTAAAAAGATCGACTTGCTGATCTAGATTTTGAGGATAAGGAGGAGCCGATGATGATGACGGCATCTCATATTGATTTTTCCCCTCTCAAATTGTGAAGCTGTTCAGTTCTTTTCTCAAATTGTAATTGCTTTATGATGTTTTTATTTTAGTTTCTACCTGTAAATTTATATGCATCACTATTCCTGCTTGTTGTATCAATTACCCAAATACAACTAGTTGAGCAAATACACGGATCAAATTCTACAGCATGATCTGAATGGCCAAAAAGACTCTGTCAATAGCACAATGGTCATACAGGTAGAACTATCTATAAGAGTGTTAAAACTGTTAAACCATCATGATTTGCAATACTAGTACTTTCAGTTTTATATGTCAAACGATTGTTAATCAGCAATAGTAGCTATTATAATTGAATAAAATGTTAGAATTTCAATCTTGATGTGAATGCGATGTTTTAGAAACAAGAAACACACCGAGTCCAATTCCAACGTCAGTCAGTCTCGTAGAAATAAGAAACACAGTGTTGTATGCTACTAATGTAGCAAGTGGAAAATAATAAGAAATGCGGTGATTAAAGTAAAATAAAGATGTTGAAATATCAATTTAACCACAGCATACAAATAAGTAAAAGCGACCAACTTCTACACGAGTGTTGTGCTAGTATTCAACCGGGCTAAGGATTCTCAGGTAGACGGTAAGATTTTGGTAATGTCTATTACAAGATTTTAGATGTTTGGAAGAATTATGTGATGAGATAATGATATACAGAAATGTTAACGGTCTGCTTGTGATGTGAAGCTGAACTTCAAACTTGTAAAGGTTTTGAATTTGAAATGCAGAATTAGCCCCTTTCAGAAAAATACATCTTCTTTCCGGGTGTTCTTATTCAGTTGTTAGTTGTTACCTGTACCAAAATTTTAACGTGTAACAAGTGAAACTCCCCCACATAACGTGTAACAAGTGAACTTCAAACTTTAGATGTGTGTGAAAGAATTAGGTGATGAGGATTTTCACAGAGACGTTAATATGAACTTCAAACTTGCAAATGTTTTGTATTTGAAATGAAAAATTTGCCTTTTTTTCAGAAGATACATCTTGCATCTTCTTTTCCTATGATGGAGTGTGCAGAGTGCTAATACACAGTTGTCAATTGTTTGTTGTAACAAAATTTTATCATGTTTGAGTTTTGACAAACCTTGGTTATAGTTTTGTTTTTAAACCTTATGAACCAGCAGTAAAAGTTAGCCTTCCTGTGTCACAATGGGCAATTGTGATGGATTATGGTATGTGCAGCATATGCTTGTACTTGTATTCTATGTTATAAAAGGCGCTCGCCTAGGCGCCAAAGGTGCACTAAGCCTCTAAGCCTGAGTCTCAGACATTACTAAGTTGCAGAATTCAGCAAGGGATAAATGTTTATTTTTTCCGAATTTCCGGTCGACCCCCCACTGTTGTAGCAGTAATCTAGTTAGAGACCGGTCAATTACACATATAAAGATATATGAGTACCAGTTAGAGAATTCCCTTTCAGGCCTCTGCAACAAAACAGACTCACATGATAAGAACACAACAAAGTTATAACCCACTAAAAATATGATATATCCAACAAAATTATTCTAAGGCAGGAATGTACTCACAAACACTTAAACACTTCATCCAATTAGATTAACCTAGGAATGTCACCAGTTAACTACAAGCACCAAAATATAACATGAAACTGCATAAATCATTCAAACTTATCATAAAATTTAATCATTCAACCCATATACAAAAGCAATTCAGGAATAATTCCTGCGAAGATTTATGCAGTTTGAATGATTAATTTTATGATAGGTAGAGGGTTCTGCATAAATCAAAATTGTGCCATTCATCCATGTTTGTTTTTGCTTCAAAATAGGCAGAGGGTTCTACATGGAGATTTACCTCTATCTATATATAAAAACTACTACATAGTAGATCCAGAATTTATGTTTGTTTCATCACTATCTAATAACTCTATAAATGTCATCCATATTTTGAATTTGTATTTCACCCTTATAAAAATTTCAAATGCCATGAAAATCCATTCCATCCCATTAATCAAAATACAAAAAATTTGAAATTCATAAAGTTTAAACATGGAATTCAAAATATACCAGAAATTCTATAAAATTCTTTTTTCTTTTATTTTTTTCTTTTTTTTACTCAAACAAGCTACTCTGACATTACTAAGTTGCAGAATTCAGCAAGGGATAGATATTCCAACAAAGGCATAAAACTATTTGGAAGCTAGTTCGAATAGCTTATAAAGTTGGGATGTGGTGTACGATACATCCTTAGTTTTACAAAAAAAAATAATAATAATAAAATAATCACAGCCCCCTTCCTCCATCTTACAAAATTGTAAGTACTAAAAGGGACAGCTCGTGCCTTCTTATATTCCTCTTCCTAGCTTTACGTCAGACCACTTTTTTGCAAGATCCATCTCGCCATCACGAAGCAGTTGAAAAAATACTTCTTCCAGCTTGTGAAATCCATCCTCTACATCCCACCATGTCTTATAATAAGTAGAGCGACGTCTACATAGCAAAACCAGGTCCTTCTTCATACCAGAGATTTCAGACTCGAGCTCCTCGAAGTCTCTCATCTTTTTATCAATCTTGTCAGCATGAGTATCCCAATCATTCTGATATTTCTTGAAACGCATGCACTTTTCAACCGTTTGTTCACGTATTTCCCTCTGAGCATCCCTGCCCAACTGATCAATCGGTACCTCCCAACCAAATACAAGACACCCTAGGGATTCTGAGCGAAGTTCATCGTATTTATATTCAATTCTCCGTAACTGATCATGGATCCATTCTCTCTGCTGATCCTGAAGGTCACCAACTAACAACAGGTATGCAAATACACAAAGCATCTCGGCCTTGACATACATTGCGTAGTGACAGATATACTCATCAACATAGGTTTCAATAAAAAGCCTATCTTTTCCCTCTACCAACGTTTTATGAAGAGCCTTGAAGGTTTTATAATCTTCAAGCACTTCACTTGCACTTGTATAAAAAAAGCAGAACGAGACTTTCTAATCACTTTAGAGACATAGGGTGCGACAGTATATTCCACCTCTTCAATACTTGTCCACCCGATCAAAGCCGACCTATTAAAATCCCTTATTTCTTCAGTTTTCGAGCTAGAAGATTCCGCCGCCATCGTTTTTCTTTTCCAGGCGATCTGTGATTTCTCAAGACAGGCCGAAGGAGGAGGAGGGGAAAGGATATGCTTGTAGCTTTTATACGTAAACCTAGATGAAATCTACAAAATTCTACAAAGTAATCTCACCGTCTAAGAAAAAACCACAAGTTTACCATAAACAATTTCTTTCCAATAAGTACCTGACACGTGGCGCTGTACAAGGTGGGAAATAAAATTACGAGCGATTTTGACACGTGGCGCTGTACAAGGTGGGAAATAAAATTACGAGCGATTTCAGTTTTACGCCATCGGGTGCTCAGTTTTTGTTATAAGGACATAAGTGTTAATTTCAGATTCGTATGAGGACAGGTTGGACATTTCAACATCTAATAGAGGTATCATCCAAAGAAACTCGTTTTACCTAAACTGTGACCATCTCCCTTATATCTCTTCTTCAGTTTTTAGCAGCAACACCACTTTTCCAATCCAAACCAACAGTTAACCGATGACTTATGATCATGTGCCCAAAATCAAGCCATATTTCTTTCATGGTCTAATAGTATATCCAGAAGTTCCAAAATCCAAACAGAAAAAACCAAAATTCTCTGAATCTTCTCTCAATTGTTATAACCACATAGTTGGTGTAGATGTAGAAAATCCTACCTCTACATCCAAAGGTAATTAAACATATACGCAAGGAAGCAAAACAAACAAAGGAAGTAGTAGAACACGAGATATACGTGGTTCGGCATGATTACCTACGTCCACGGGGTTAAAGGATGATCTTATTATTCGATTCAAGGTTACAAGGCGGGTGTTTCTCTCTCAATGCTATGAGTATGCTCTCTTTCCTCACTTCTTACTTAAGTTCTTCCTCTCTACATGGTCTCTATTTATAGTTACAAGTGATGATACATCGGTGCTATGATGTTAGGCACAGCGTAGCTTCCTCGATGTTCCTCTCGGGTGATCAGTCGATGCCTCAGCCGATGCTCTTATTTGTTCGGGTCGGGACGTCAAGCGGGTGATGTCCTCTTCTGCTATCTCGTCACCCGATGTCGCCCACTTGGTGGGGATGATCGATGTCGCCCTTTGGATCCTTGGCCGAGTCTTTCTTGACCGAGCTCTTCTTATCTTCTCACCAACTCTGTCAGCGCATTTATTGCTCCAGCGCCCGATGCCCATCGCATCATAACTTTTTCCCCCTTTTCGTCGACTTCTCGAGCTGTCTCTGCTCCTCTTTTCTTGCGCCCAGAGGTGATCCGGTACTCTAGATGCATACTTTCTTGGTACGCCATGGCTTAGGATCATTCCACTGTCCCGTGGATTATTTACACCTACATTTATGCCCCTTCTTTCACTCGTGTGGTCAACACATGGGGAAGAATAACCGCCTCGTCTTCCCACGTCCTCGGTCATGCCGGTTTTTACGCATGCTGTTCCCCACTCGCTTCAGTTACTGCAACCGGTTCACCTTCTCTGCCGGTCACCACAGGAGGGGTTTATAAGTCCGATGCCTAAACCTTGTTTCCCCCTCATTCCCTTCTCTGCAACTTCACTCTTTCTCTATCCTCTCTGCAACTTCATTCTTCCTCCATCCTCTCCGCAACTTCATTCTTCCTCCATCCTCTCCGCAACTTCGTTCCTTCCCCATCTTCTTTTCGTTGTTGCTGGCTATTTTCTCGACAAATCTCTTCCCTCTCTTCTCCGTTATCCGTCGTCTTCTCCGTCTCCGTTGCCGCTGCAACCTCCGGTTCCGGTCGTGTTTCGCTTCTCCTGCCGTTTTTCTCACTAGTTTGTATGGCATCTTCAACTCCTCAGATGACAGAAAGAAGGTGTGTGAGTTATGTGTTTTCCGATGAAGACGGCGTACCGCTTGATTCCCTGTTCGTCGTAGAGAGTCCTTCCAAGTATGATTATCGCGCTCTAGATTCTATCTTTCTGATAACCGTCTTCGTTTTCTTGTAGGGCTGACAAGAGGACTGCTAAGGACTTAACGGACGAGCAATATGTTCAGCAGCTGAAAGATGAATTCGGTCTTCACGGGTATGATGTCAGGCTCTTGTCAGGCCAGAGGGGTGTTCTGAAAAGGAGGATGTTTTGAGGTTTCCTCATTCAGCCGAGGCGACCATTGTCACCAGGGGCCAGCTAGAGCTCGGGCTGTGTTTCCCTCTATATGATCCTAGTCGCCCGTTCTTGTACGAGGCCCTTTCTAAGATCCGTCCGTGCCGTGCCTTGGCTCAATGGAATGGTAATACTTTTCATATCCTGTCCGAGTGGGAGAGGCGTAGTCGAGGCGAGTGCGCTCCTACTACTTGGTCTACCTATAATTCTTCTCAGGCGAGTGACTATACTCCTGCCAGCTTCGCTGATAATTATCGGAGCGGGACCACTAATAATGGCGATCTCGCCGGGTTTGCTGCCAGCCCTCATCGTCATAAAACTCTTCCCGAAGGAGTTAGGAGACTTCTTTTGGATGAAGACCCCGAAGGAAAGAGTTCCAACAAGCACGCCCGTCATACCAATGACACGGCTTGGGGACCAAGGGTTCCCTTGGCTATTTCCGGTCCTCTTTTGAGCGGCAAACTCCCTCCTCCGGCCGAATTTTATCCTTTCTGGGTAGTCAATGTTGATCGGGTCAGTGCATTTCTCTGTCTCTCTAGTTTGATTGATCGGCTCGGGCGACTTGCGGGGTGATGTTTTGTTTTGGTGTTTTTCAGACTAAGTCCCAGGGTATTCCTTCTGAGGCTTTCGTTCATCGGAAGAGGGATAGAATTCGGAGGAGCGAGGAGGATACAGGGAAGGTAACAAATATACTTATTATTATTTTTTTTTTATTTAACGTACATGTACGTGCCCCTATTTGTTGCCTTGCATGGATCTGATGTCGGCTCATGCACAGAAGTTGAGGGTTGACAAGGCTGCTGGTGCTTCGGCGAAGGACGGTGAGGATCCCGAGGATCGACTACCTTTGTCACATTTCCTGGGGAGGTCGCCTCAGAAGTCGTCTGACGATTCAAATGCGCCTTTGTAGGTGGGAAGCCCAAGGGAAGGGGTAAAGAACCTAAGGAGGATGTGTCTGCCCCGGAGAAGAATGTGCCCCGGGAAGTAGCTGGTGAAGGGATCGTTCTCGCCGATGGCACTGTGTATGTTGTGTCTGAAGGTGATGATGAAGAAGGTCTTTTTGATGATGAGGATGATGTCCTTGGTAATGAGGGGGAGTCGGGTCAGACGGAGAAGTCGGGTGGTGGTGGGAACAGTTTGATAAACTGTGACGTGGAGAATGTTGCTGTCGGGGGTCAACCGCTGAAGACTTTCCCTGCCGTGGTCCCGAACTCCAGTAGCAGTACTTCCTTCACCATCTCGGGCCCTATGTGCAACTCGCTTGGGGCACTTATCTCCCCCGATTTTGCCTCTCTGTCCGATGAAGAGAAGGTCAATGCCGTCTCTTTGTATGAAGCTGGTCTGAAGGGTACCTTTGATCTCCTGGTGAGTTAAACCGTTCGGGAGTTGCGTTCTTGTTTTCGTTTAGGGCTGACTATGTTGGTGTTGTTCTTAGGATGTCAACCGCTCTCTGTTGAATGCTGCCATCCAACGTCGGGAGGCCATCGAGAGGGAGGATCTTCGTCTCTTATTGCAGCAGGAGCGCGAACGGTCTCGAGGGTTGGAGAAGGAGTTGGCCAAAACCCAAGGTATTCGTTTTACTCGCAATTAGTTATGATTGATCTTGTAGTGCCAATATCCTAAGTTTAGTACTCCCTGCTTAGACGAATCCTCTATTGCGGAGGCCGACGCTGCCACAAGGTATCGTCATTGAAGAGGAAGCGAACATAGAACGGGATCACGTTTCGAACTTACAACGAGAGAATAGTTAATAAGGACGCTAAGACTGATCGTCTAGAGACCGATATTGAAGATCTTCAATCCAAACTTTATCGGTATGAGACGTTTGAGTATGTTCCGAGGAAATTGATAATCGAGGCGGACCTAGCTCATTTCCAAGGTATAGCGGCGAGAAAACATTATCGGCCGACAACTTAGAGGAACAATGCGGTCGGCTAAGACTCCGGAGTTCGAGATTTGCATGCGAGATCGCCTCCCGGATCCGGGGGAGAGGGACGCGGCCGAGAAGTGTAGCCGAGAGTCCCTCGAGAGGCTTAAGGAGTCCGTAAAGGTTTCGAGGGGAGTTGGATTGGGTTCGTGCTCAATTGTCGGGTTTGCAGCTGCCCACTCTCGGCGAGAGGGAGGAATGGAGTGATCACAAGAAGTATTGCCCCACTAATGAGTTTAATGAACAGCGATATCTAGAACTTTCTTCGAAGATATCTTCTCTCGAGTGTAGCTTTGTCGAGTCAGGAATCCATTAGAGTAATTGCCCCTTTGTTGGAAGGTGGTGTGCCTTGTGTAGTGCTTTCCGTGTTGTTGTTTCACCGTTGTTGTTGTGTGGTGACCGTTCTTGTTGTCTTGGCGGTAGAGAACGGAAGAAGGCAGCCTCATTGGAAGAAGAGATCGTCCGTTTAAAGGGGAGGAGGCTCATTTGCTCGATCGGCGGCCACTTCTTTGAAGCGGCATCGGAGCTTGGTGGCGCGGGATCTTGCTGCCGAGAAGGCGAAGTTCGGTGATGAGCTTGTCTCGAAGGTCAAGGCCGGTGTGAAGGCGGTCTTTGGATAAGAAGCGAGCCGATCTTTGCCGCCAAGAAGACAGCTCGGGTTCCACTCCCTCCAAAGAGTGATCATGTTTTTGTAAGCTTTGCGTCGCTATCTTGCCCTTCTTATCCGGGTTGTAATTCGTTTGAACACCTTTATTTTCTCGTAAACTTTAATTGGGGTGCTGCGTCGCCAGTTTGTTCGTTCTTCTTGCTACTGACACTATTATACTGCTGATGTTATTATCCTTATTTATGCTGAGTTGCCCGTGTGTGGTTTGCTATCGTAGCCTTGTTATGTATGCCTGTACGAATAGAAAGGTTAGTCGTAAATGTCGTTTCTGTCGAACACACTCAACAAGGAAGGTCATCGGGCCCGATGCCATGTCCTGATTGAGGCATCTCATCACCGTCTTTCGAGATCTAGTGGAAGGGAAGTGGGTCTTGCCTAGTTTCTATGGGATCGACACCCCAAGAAGTTATCGATTAATCTTCTTGGGCAAGTGATTTCGGCCACTTGCGAGGAGAGCAATGTTGATTGCTCATTGACGTCGAGTACTCATGCCCCGACAATCGGCCCTGGTTTCCAACCGCTGGGGCCCCTGGACTACCTTGGCACTTGCACAATGCCATCGCCCCGAGTTCGAATAGTCCGTGTTAGTAAAGTCGCCCAAGCACGTGCACAATGCCATCGCCAGGGTTCGAAACGACCATTCAGACGCACTTGTCGTATTTCCAACCCCACGCGGCCTTTCACAGAAATGGATGACAAGATATCTTACCTGATTTCATGGATGGTAGAGCTTTAGTCGTGTCGCGTTCCATGGTCGTGGCTCGGGTGTTCCGTCCGGCTTCAGTATCTTGTATGCCCCTTCTCCGACCTTCTCAACTATCGTGTAGGGTCCTCCCCATCGTGGTGCAAGTTTACCGCCCTTCTTGTCACGCTCATAGCTAGGTAGGTGTTTTAGTACCAGCTGCCCCGGTTGGAATTCTCTTAGACGGACCCGTTTGTTGTATTCCCGTTGGATCCTTCGTTGGTAATTTTCCATTTTTTGCAGGGCCATCTCTCTCGTTTCTTCTAAATCGTCGAGTTTAGCCAAGATAAGGTCTGCCGAGATGTTTCGCCTCCATGCTTCGGTCCTCGTGGTAGGTATCATCGCCTCCTTCAGGCAGGATGGCTTCGGTCCCGTATGTTAACATGAAGGGTGACAGTCCAGTTGCCTCCCTGCGAGTTGTCCTATATGCCCACAAGACGTTGTAGAGCTCTTCGCACCATTCCCCATATTCCCCGTCAAGTTTCTTCTTCATGTTATCGGCGATGGTCTTGTTTGTGATCTCGGCCTGTCCATTGCTTTGGGGGTATAGGGGCGTGGACTTGCTCTTTCGGATGTTGTAAGTGTTGAATAGCAGGTCGATGTTTTTGCCTTGCAATTGTTTCCCGTTGTCAGAGACGATTGCTGCCGGAATCCCAAAGCGGCATATGATGTGTTCCCAGATGAACCGAAAGACATCCTTATCCCGTATGTGCCTTAGCGGAGCGGCCTCAACCCACTTGGTGAAATAGTCGGTGGCTACAATTAAATACTTCCTTTGTCCTGATCCGACGTGTAGTGGTCCTACGATGTCGATTCCCATTTAGCGAAGGGCCAGGGACTGATGATGAGAGTTTAATGTTACGGCCGGCGCATGTATCTTCTTCCCAAATTTCGGCACTCGCCGCAAACGGTGGCCATATGTCTCGCGTCCTCATTCATGTATGGCCGAAGTATCCCATAGTTTTAGCTCGTGCCGCTAGGCTGCGGCCCGAGCATTTGTGGTTTCCCATGAGACCCATAGTGTGGTCGTTAAGGATCATCTCGCCCTCCTCCTTACTTAGGCACTTTAGCAATGGTCCTAGAGTACGATTTTCGGTATAGGGTGCAATCCCGAGATTAACGCGGCGGCTTTGCTCTTGATCTTGTTGATCTCAGGCCTCCCCTTGGGCAACCTTCCCGTTTCGAGGTATTCATGGAACGGCTTCCTCCAATCATCGGCCGGTATTGATCGGTAGTGGTTGCGCGACTTGTGCGCCGATATCCACGTTCTCGGAGTGCGAAGGCATTAGGATCCTCATGATTCTAATACCTCAATGCTTGAGTCATCAACATGGAAGCGATATATGCCGGGGCATCGAATGCCGATTGTCTTTTTCTGCGGATGTGTCGGAATTTGATGCTTGGTATTTGCCCGATGTAGAATTGGGCGATCTCCCGATATTTTTTGCAACAAAGGGTCATGTATGGCATATTGCCGGTGATTTCCGCACAACTAGTTGGGTAAGCATCGCTTGTCGGTCGTACCTCTTGGATGCCCATCTCTACAATCAAGCATAGGGCATGTATTACTGCTTCGTACTCCGTGACATTGTTGGTTGCTTTAAACTCAAGCCTAAAGGAGTGGACCATTTTCTTGCCCTTTGGCGTCGTGAAGACCGATCCTAAACCCGATCCGTCTTTATTGGATGACCGTCGACGAAGACCTCCCATCGTGTCGGTTTGTAGGTCTCGAGTAAATAGGGTGGGTCTTCTCGATCTTCCTCCATTCGGGGATGTCTTCTACTTCGTCCTCGTCCCGAGAGGAAGTGCGCAAAAAATCGGCCATTTACTGCGCTTTCACCGCAAGTCCTCATTTCATAAAAGATATCGAATCGCTTTATTTGTGCGCTCCATTTGGAGATCCGTCCCGACCTATTTGCATTGTCAAATCTTGACTCTATAGAGGACTTGGTAAGCACTCGAATCTTGTGAGTTTGGAAATACGTCAGGAGCACGTGTTGCAAACACTAGCGCTAGTATGAGTTGCTCGATTCTGGTGTAGTTCTTTTCCAGGGTTCATGGTCTTGCTAATGAAATATCTGGCTTTTCCTCTGCACCCTCGTTCTTAACCAACACGGCGCTGATAGCATGACTGGTCGCCCGAGATATAGTCAGGGCCGTCGCTGGCTATAGGCCAGCTTGGCAACGGCCTAGGGCCCCCAAATTTTAGGGGCCCCCAAATAATATGTTTGCTGGTATATAGTGTATGTTTCACGTCCTTGATTTCCATCGCACAAATTTTTTTTCCTTGTTTATTTGTCGGCAGTGATTGGAAATTTGGAAGATCATAAGGATATTCCTTTTTGATACCAAAACCCAAGCTTTAGAGGCATCGGTATTGACTACTGTCTCCAACCTTTTGTTTACTCTTCTATTATCACTCACTATGGAAGTTCTAGGGTTTCCTCCGACTGATCGTTAATCAAAAAAGAAGAAGAAGATTAAACTACTAAAATCAAGTAAGTTCTATCAATTTAAAGTCTTATTCTTATCTTGTTTCTACTTCTTATTTAAGAATCCATTAGTCATTACATATACAGAGTGCTCGTTGTATTGAAATTTAGGGTCTTAGTTCAGCTGAACAATTTATTTTATGTATTGCCAAATCCCGGATTCAGGGTCTTACTGTCTTAGGGAACAATTGAAATTTAGGGTCTTCTGAATCAATTTTTTTTTTTTTTTTGAATTCTTTTGATTCAGTTAGCATCAGCCTTTCAGATTCACTTAGTGGTTCGGATTTCTTAAGTGCTTACTCTTTTGAATTAGATTATATTGAGTTATTATTGTTGTCAAATGGTGATTGTTAAATTTGAATTGCTAGTTAACTAACATGGACATACAAAATTGGCATGTTTGTTAACAGGTTTTGCATCCTTTGATTCTTGAACTTGAAGTGATCAAATATTGATTCCAATCATGGGTCCATTTAGAAGAACAAAATGCAAGAGTGGTGCTTCTAAAAAAAAGGCAAAGGCAAGAGCGGAAAATTTTTAGAATTCTCTACGAGGAGCAATGGATAAATACTTGGTTTCAAATAATAACATCCATGAGGAAACAATGGACAGTGATGAAGAATGGGAAAATTTGGTTAATGAGATGGAAACAAATGATAATTTGTTGGTGAATGATGAGAATATACATAGGAAAAATGAAGAACCAATGGGGCAAGAGTTGTCACCACCAAATACAAATGATATTGAGCAAGATGAAGAGACAAGTGGGGAAGAATTATCATCATCTGATAAAAATGAGATTGTGCAAAATGAAGTTGAACATGAAGAATATGGACCAGTGAATATCTATGATCCAGGAAATTGGGGTAACAATATTAACCGAAGTTTAAGAGATATTTTGGTAAGGAAAGGTCCAATAAGAGAAATAGATGGGAATTTTAGGTTTCCTATTGATAAATATAATAGGTGCTTCAATCATGATCACTACATACGGAAGATGGAGAATGGGGAAACTTGGGACAGGAAATGGCTAGTGTATTCAAATTCTGTGGATAGAGTTTTTTGTTTTTGTTGCAAGTTATTTAAACAAGATGGAAAAAAGTTTCAGTTAGATACAAAGGGTTCTAAAGATTGGAAGAATATTAGTGCTAAACTTAGTAGTCATGAAACTTCTTCAAGACATATTATAAATCTTATTAAGTGGGTTGAATTGGAAAACAGATTGCAGAAGAAGGTAACCATAGACAAGGAGATGCAAGAACAGATCAAGAAGGATAAGGATTATTGGAAGAAAGTCTTGATAAGAATTGTGTCTCTTGTTAAAACTCTTGCCAAGAATAATTTGGCTTTCCGTGGAGATGTCGACAAGATTGGCGAAGCACATAACGGTAATTTTTTGAGCTTTATTGAAATGATTGCTGAATTTGATGTGGTAATGCAAGAACATCTTAGGCGTATCAAAGATCATGACATTCATCACCATTATCTTGGACCCCAAATCCAAAATGAACTGATTTCATTGTTGGCACGTCATGTGAGGGAAAAAATTGTTAAAAAGATTCAAGAAGCCAAGTACTTTTCTGTGATACTTGATTGTACTTCGGACAAAAGTCGTGAAGAACAAATGTCTGTTGTTATAAGGTGTGTAGATGTTTCGGCAACTCCGACAAAAGTTGAAGAATTCTTTCTAGGTTTTTTGAAAGTGGAAGAAACGACGGGAGAAGGACTATTTGAAGAACTTAAATCTTTTTTGCTCAAGCTAAATCTTAATATTGATGATATTAGAGGACAAGGATATGATAACGGATCTAATATGAGTGGAAAGAACAAGGGGGTGCAAAACAAGTTACTTGAGGTAAATCCTAGAGCATTTTACATGCCATGTGCTTGTCATAGTCTCAATCTTTTGATTTTGGATATGGCTAAATCATGTCCTAAAGCAGTAACATTTTTCAAGGTTGTCCAACATTTGTATAAGTTTTTTCAATCATCTACTAGCGTTGGTGAGGTGTATCAAGATAAGGTTGGTGGTCTCACAGTTAAACCATTGTCAGATACTCGATGGGAAAGCCATATTGAGGCTATTAGAGCAATACGATTCCAAGCTCCCAAAATTCAAGAGGCTTTACTTTACTTGTCAGAGTCAAGTGAGTTTTCTGCCGAAACAAGAGCCGAAGCTTCTTCATTATTAGAGAATGAATTTGAAAATTTTGAATTTATAATTGGGATGGTTGTTTGGCACCATCTACTGCTTGTGGTTAATTCAGTTAGTAAGTTGCTTCAAAATATGGATATGCATCTCGATCTTTTGAAGTAAGCGATTTAAAGATCTTGTTTCTTTCATTGACAACTATAGAAGGACTGGATTTGAGAATTCGTTGATTGAAGCTACAGCGGTTGCCGCAAAAATGGGGATTGAACCTAATTTTCCAGAAAAACGCATAATTAGAAGAACAAGACATTTTGATAATGAAAGTGTACCCGAGGAAGCACCGCCATCAGGTAAAGATTCCTTTAGAGTTAACTATTTCAATTACATATTAGATCAAGCCATATCTTCACTCACTAGTAGATTTGAACAATTTCAAGAGTTCGCAGAAATTTTTGGGTTCTTATATAATGTTGATCAGTTGTGTTCTCTTGATGATGATAGCTTAATGGCTTCTTGTATCAATCTTGAAAATCATCTAAAGCATGGTATGAGTTCCGATATTAATGGGCATGACTTATATGCGGAATTGAAAGTTTTACAAAGTTATCGCCAGTAGAAGCTAAAGGTAAAGCAATTGAAGTATTGAATTTCTTAAAGGATATGGAAGGTTGCTACCCGAATGCGTTTATTGCATCTAGAATCTTATTGACAATTCCGATTCTGATCGCCTCGGCCGAACGCAGTTTTTCGAAGTTGAAGCTAATCAAGAATTATCTTCGGTCGACGATGTCACAAGAAAGGTTGAATGGGTTAGCAATGTTATCTATTGAGATTGAGATGTTAGATAACATTGATTTTGATAGTATAATCGAAGATTTCGCGTCGGAAAGGGCAGGAAGATCAATTTTTATCTTGAGATAAGGTATTTGCTTTGTGTTTTTAGCCTTTTTTTTTGGCAGTATCGTTTGACAATTTGTAATAAGTTTATATCAAATCGCCAGAATTTTTGGTATTTTGCTTATATAGGCCCCGTTTCAGTAAGTTCGCCTAGGGCCCCTAAAACCTTTGCTACGGCCCTGGATACAGTGTTAGTATGTCTTCGGGCTCAGGTCTTTGCAGCACCGGTAGGCTCGCCATGTGTTGCTTGATTTTCTGGAATGCTTCCTCACACTCCTCGGTCCATTTAAACTTCTCTCCCTTCCTTAACGTCCCGAAGAAATCCTTGCACTTGTCAGACGATCGAGAGATGAATCGTCCTAAAGCCGCCAAGTTCCCATTCAGCCGCTGCACGTCCTTAACTGTTACAGGTGATGGCATTTCTGTTACGGCTTTGATTTTATCTGGATCTGCCTCGATCCCTCTATCGGTGATTATGTATCCTAGAAACTTGCTCGAGGTGACCCAGAAGGTGCACTTGGACGGATTCGCCCTCATCTTGTACTTCCTCATGGTCTGGAAGATGTCTCTAAGGTCGTCGATGTGAGTATCGGCCACTTTACTCTTGACCAGCATGTCGTCCACGTATACTTCGATGGTGTCGTGTATTTTATCCTCAAACATGTCCTCCACCAGCCTCTGATATGTGGCGCCCGCATTTCTCAGCCCGAATGGCATTTTGGTGTAGCAACACGGTCCTCTTGGCGTGAAAAAGATGTATGTTCCTGATCTTCGGGGCCGGGGGATTTGGTTATATCCGAGTACCGTCCATGAGTGTTATCGCCTTATACCCGACAATGGATTCCACTAAGCTGGGTCGATCTTTGGGGAGAGGGAAGGCTGTCCTTTGGGCATGCCTTGTTCAAATCGCTATAGTCGACGCAAACTCGGACGCCCCATTCCTTTTGGGGACTATTACCATATTAGATATCCATTGCGGATATTGGGCCTTTCGGATGATTCTGCAGCGTACTGTTTTTCGGCTCGGCCTCCGGCTGCGGTTGTAGCTCGGGTTCGATTCTTCTCATCTTTTGCCCGATCGGTTTGAACTTGGGGTCTATCCATGAGATGGTGTGAGCAAACCTGGGTCGATTCCTTCCATGTCGTGCATTTGCCAAGCGAATACATCCATGTGCTCCTTCAGGAGGGTTATCAGCTGCTGGGACTATTCGTTCGTTAAGCGTGACCCTATTCTCACTAACCTCGGCTCCTCCTAGGTGCCCAGATTGACTTGCCGGGTTGGTTCTATGGCCGAAAAGTTTTGCTTCGGCTCGCCGACGGTTGCCGGCTCCTGTGATTGCTATAAGATTTCTGTCTCGTCTGCTTCGTAGGTGGCGATGGCTTGCGACATTACCTTTTCCAATTCCTCTCCCGCCTCCATTTCCTTAGACTTCTTCTTTTCTTGGCGTTTCCTCGACCGTCTTTCCTCGTTCTGTTGGGCGTCTATCTTCACGCACTGTCTTGCCTCTTGGGGGTCGCCTAGCACCTCTACTACTCCGCGATAGGAAGGGAAGCGTAATCTTTGATGGTAGGCCGAGGCGACTCCCTTGATCCCTGCGATCCAAGGTCGTCCCAGGATCGCTTCATACGGTGATGCGACATCGACTACGCAAAAGGTGGTCAATGTGTCAAGGAACCCTTCCCCGTCCGAGACTCTGAGAGTAACTTCTCCCTTTGGCAGTGTTACCGTACCGTTGAAGCCGTAAATTCGATAAGTCGACGGGATAAGGATGTCATCAGACAATTCCATCCTCTTGAAAGTGTCATAGAACAGAACTTCAACTGAACTGCCACTTTGTCCATTAATATCTGCGCGAACGCCCCATTCCTCGATCAGCAGGGTTATTACTAAGGGATCCCCATGTGCTTGCCCGTTTAATGGAACATCTTTCGCCGAAAAAGTAATCGGCTGCATCATCCATGGCTCCATAGGGAGGGTCTTGGCCACACTAAAGATTTCTCTGCCCGATCTGTCCCTCTTGTGTATCCTCGAGGTGATACCGGTCCCTAAATCGTATCCTTGTGTTGCCGAGTGTGATATGGTATTACAAGTGAACTAAGCGCCGCGATTGATCCTTATTTGGTGTACTGGGACCTCGGGCTGGGCCGGTGTCGACGGTGTTTTGACAAAATGCCGTAGGTACCCATCGCGGATCAGGTGCTGGACGATGTCTTTCACTTCTCTACAATCATTGGTTGAATGGCCGCGGAACTGATGATAATGGCAGAACTCCGGGTGGTTCCTTGTCCCGTCGAATTGGATTCCCCGGGTCTTGGGATAACGGATGTCATTCCTCTTTTCAACCTCCTTGAACACTTCTTCCAAGGGCGCATTTAGCGGAGTATATGATCTTGGCTCGTGGCGTGGCTTCTTTCCCTTCTCGACCCAAACTCTCTTGTTTTCACCCTGGGGCTGGGCACCGGGCCTTTTCTCGGATCGTTTCGTGGCTTCTCGCGGGGTAGCCTCGTCTGCGGTGCTTGCCTCTTGTATTCCCCTATCTTGCGCTCCTTCCTGAATCTCCTCCAAGGCGATATAGTGCTCCTGCATCTTCCGGATCTCCCTTAATGTCTTAGGCTTCTCTGTGTACATTGCCACCCAGATGGGATCCGTCTTTCTTAGCGAGTTCTCGGCCGAATATCTGATTGGTCGACCAGGTGCTTTCCCTATATCCGTGCATAACTTCCTCCATCGTCCAGTTAAGGAACGCGGCGGCTCCCGAGTCTTCGTGCCGGGGTAAATAACTTGTCGACTACGGGCCGAGCTATCTTTGACATTATGCATGTACGTCTCGAGAAAGGTTTCCACCAAACCGCATAGCTCCCAACGGATTTATCGGGTAGGGTGTAGAACCAACTCTTCGCCTCTCCTCTAGACTAGCGAGGAAGAATTTACACATGACCACATCGTGATTCTTCCACTTGTAGTAAGGACATGCCGTACATCTTGATGTGTTCTCCGCGTCGCTGTGCCATCGAACCTAGATGGGAAGATTGGCAGCGTGCACTTTGGTGGAAACGGTGTTCGGTCCAACTCCTGGTAAACGGCGTCTTCTAGGCTTCATTGATTACTTGCTAACTTATCATCCTCGTAGTCTCCGGTCGGTTTCTTAACCATCCGCTCAAGCTGTTCGATCTTTTGTTTGGTGGACACGTCCGTACTCTCGTTGGTTGCTTCCTCATCGCGAAGAATCCTCGGATGGCCCATACCCTTCTCTTGGCCGATTAGGGTCGGGGACTCGTCCTCGGCTCGGTGAAGGGGTGGGGCGTCCCTTGGTGGAGTGTGGTTGCTAGAGGCGCCTCGGCTTGATGATCCTCTCGACCCCGCTCTCTATTGCGGGTGGTAATTCTCGTATTCTAGCGCCAAGTTTTCCCTAGCAATTCTCTCATTAGGTCCTCCTGTCTTCTTTGGCTCGCCGATATGGCGAAAGTAACATCCAGTCGGTGCTCTCGTGACTAGAGTGACCATTCACTTGGTGTCCGTTGTGTTAGGGGTGCGGTTGGGGGTCTCGTAGTGAGAACGACAGGGGGGACGATCGGTGCCGTTGGGTGGTCGATCACTACCGGGGGAATAACCGGAGCTGTGGGATGGTTAACTGTTACCGGGGGGATGTCTCGATTAGGGTTCCCCCCCCGCCAAGTGTACTTGCCTAAGCCTCTCGGCTTCTCGTTCTAAATCTCCTTGGTGCTCTGTAGGTTGTCTTTCTCTCCTTCGTTCCTCGTGTATCGTTTGAACTTCCTCCACCTCCTCAGAATCCGATGCAGTTCTCCCGTCTTCCATGCTGCCCTCGTTCCTCGGCCCCATCTGGCTCGGGTTAATCCTCAACCTCCCGGGTGGGAAGTCGTCATCTCGGCCCAGATCGACTTCCTCGTCGACCGTAGTCATGCCTTTGATCAACGCCTGAGTCTCGCCCCGGTTGTTAGGTCGACGATCTCCGTGTTGGGAATCCGTGAGTCCCTCTTGCCCGCTAGATCCCGCCGTGGCTCGGTTCCTCAGGATCCTGCTCGTCCTGGAGGTACTTGCCATTGCCTTTGCTATCGTCCTCTTTCCTCGGCTCGCCTATCCGTTCGTTCCTACGTCAACAAAGTAGACAGCACTTACTTCGAACTGCTTTCGAAAAGGTTAAGGATGGAGTACAGCAGTCCAGTGCAGTATGAAAAAGATTTTTTATAGTACGCTTCCCTCTACGCTAGCGTGTCGGTCTCAGCAGTCAAGTCGTTTTTGCCGCAAAGGACAAATTTTGAAAAGCTGTCTTGACACATCGCTTTCGGTACTTTTCCTATGCATTAATCATTATTTTTCCTAACATTCCTAGCGCCAGAAATCATTAATCATTCGTGCGTTGAATCGGAAGATTTCTTTCATAGCGGTGATAAGCGGCGGACGGCCCTTAATGGCCGTCGTGCGATGGCCGCAAGATTCCTACGAGTTTTTTATTGATCTTTGTGAGGCTCTTAGCGTAGGATTACGGTGAGACTCGGACCGTTCACTATAATCCCACCGGCCATGGTTTCCAAGAACTAGACTCAGCGATTACGAGCTAGCCCCGTTTCCACCATTATCGTGCTTCGTTTACCTTGCTAAAATGAAGGCAGGTGTGAAATGGAGATAAATGCGACAATGTCTTTCCCTAGAAGATAGTCCTAGCAATCTACGCGTTGCGCTGGTTAGAGTCTTTCGTTTAGCATCAACTATCCTCACTAGATGTCGATAGGAGCTGTTGAATCTCTCTTACAACGGGGTTTGAAGCCACAGATCACGGTCAACGAGATGGGGTCCCCTTCCAGCTTCTACCAACATCGAAAGATGCTTTTTAGGGATCTCATGGGTTATCCGATAACTCTCTGAGGCGTCTTAAGCAAACGACCTATCGTGACGGAGCGGTCTCGACGACTTTGCTTAAGCGGAAAACTTGTTTTGCTTGGGAAATGGAGACTACCAGTTAAAACACAAAACGAACTTATATCAACTCGACAAGGTGTTGCTAAGAAAAACAAAGATAACAAGCAAGAACGCAAAGCTAACTTTTATCAATCTTGACAAGATGTTGCTAAGAAAAACGAAGATGAGAAGCAAGAACGCAAAGCTAACTTTTATCAATCTTGACAAGATGTTGCTAAGAAAAACGAAGATGACAAGCAAGAACGCAAAGCTAACTTTTATCAGCTCAACAAGACGCTACTAAGAAAACAAAGATAGCAGACCGAAAGGGTTTCTCCCTTAGCATCAATCAGCACACAAGGTGTCTTAGGAGCTCGGATTTTCCCCTTTTGGTGTCCGATTTCAAGGTATCCGGAGATGTTATACGGTCCCCTTAGTCGGCGCCAGAATGTAGATGTAGAAAATCCTACCTCTACATCCAAAGGTAATTAAACATATACGCAAGGAAGCAAAACAAACAAAGGAAGTAGTAGAACACGAGATATACGTGGTTCGGCATGATTACCTACGTCCACGGGGTTAAAGGATGATCTTATTACTCGATTCAAGGTTACAAGGCGGGTGTTTCTCTCTCAATGCTATGAGTATGCTCTCTTTCCTCACTTCTTACTTAAGTTCTTCCTCTCTACATGGTCTCTATTTATAGTTACAAGTGATGATACATCGGTGCTATGATGTTAGGCACGGCGTAGCTTCCTCGATGTTCCTCTCGGGTGATCGGTCGATGCCTCGGCCCGATGCTCTTATTTGTTCGGGTCGGGACGTCAAGCCGGGTGATGTCCTCTTCTGCTATCTCGTCACCCGATGTCGCCCACTAGGTGGGGATGATCGATGTCGCCCTTTGGATCCTTGGCCGAGTCTTTCTTGACCGAGCTCTTCTTATCTTCTCACCAACTCTGTCAGCGCATTTATTGCTCCAGCGCCCGATGCCCATCGCATCATAACTTTTTCCCCCTTTTTGTCGACTTCTCGAGCTGTCTCTGCTCCTCTTTTCTTGCGCCCAGAGGTAATCCGGTACTCTAGATGCATACTTTCTTCGGTACGCCATGGCTTAGGATCATTCCACCTGTCCCTGTGGATTATTTACACCTACAGTTGGTATGAGACCAATTGCATCATCAATTCCCAACCTCACTGCTAATAAACTCATTCAGAAGAATTCAACAAACCCAAGATCCAATTTTGTGGATAGAATCACAATTTTTCTTATCATAACTGAAACATTAAAGCACTTCCAAAATACAATAACACTATATTACAACGAAACAAAACTAAAAAAAAAAAAAAGGATTTCAAACATTAACAGATAACAAAAATTGGGGGCTCAAAACAAAACTAAATTAAAGGATAATTTAATATATAAATAGAAATCTTACATATTTGGTTGGGACATAATCACAGATAGTATTGGAATGAAATTTTTTCAAATAGGTGTACAAAAGACAGAATCATTGATCTAAACTGAAACTTGGTGATAACTACAGACTCTAAGAAACATTCAAAGAGTACACAAGCTTATGTAACACAAGGGTATGAAACCAATATCTCATAATCAATACCTATTCTGCTGCAATGCGGGTTACTGATCGCCTATTTATGAGAGGAAAAATGATAGTGCTCCTGAATGTGTGTGGATGGAAGATCCAAATCATCTAATACAATTTCGTAAGCTGAAAATCAAAATCTACAGATCTGAAAACCCAGAGAAACCAAGGCGGCCAAGTTTTTAGTCTGAGAGATATTTACACAATATTTGCTTTTATAACTACAATCCCGAACCCTAATGTGTGCCCCTTATCATTATCTGGCTTGTATATATTAAAATAAGTCAAACAGGTCATTTGACAGTCAACTGTCAAAATTAAGACGCACCAAATGGTTTATCCTGCGCCAGTACTTCTTAAACTTCACTGCATCATATGCACCATTATCCAAGACTACAATTCCAGAAATTTTCTCTTCAATAAAGAAATTAGCTGTTGTTGGAGACTTGGAGTTGTCTACAGATTGAGTAAAGATTTTGCTTTCATGAAATTTTCTCTCTTGTTAAGATCAGCTCTTTGTCAAGCATCAAACTCATCATTTTCATACAACCCGGTCCAGGATCACCGAGTACCAACACACTTCTGAAAGATTATGTCAAAACCAAAGCTACCCCGAAAGCTTTACTACTCTTCGGAAATCTATGGGGTAAGAAAAATAAAGCTATTGATAGTTTTTCACTCTTGTTTGTCTTGAAATCATGCACTATAAGGTCATCTGCCCAGGTAAGCGGTGGGGAAGGCAAACAGTTTCATGGTCTTATTGTTAACTTAGGATTTCAAAATGTAATCTTTCTCCAATCAGCCGATTAACATGTACTCGGCATATGGGAGTCTTGATGATGCACATCAAATGTTTGATGAAATTGTGACCAAAAATGTTGTCTGCATAGGACTTCTTTGATTTCTGCATATGTGGATAATGGGAAACCTAGTAAAGCTACGAAACTATTCAGACAGATGCGAGATGGAGACTGTGGAACCGAGATCATGTTAATGTTACTATTGCGCTATCGGCTTGTGCATACCTTGGAGCACTGGAAATGGGAGAATGGATTCATACTTATGTTCGGCGACAAGGGTTTGATGTAGATCCTTCTGAATCTTCTAATTGTTAGAACCATGATGGTATCATCATTCCCAACCTCACTGCTAATAAACTCATTAGGAAGAATTCAACAAACCCAAGATCCAATTTTGTGGATAGAATCACAATTTTTCTTATCATAATCGAAACATAAAAGCACTTCCAAAATCCAATAACTTTATTACAACAAGAAAAATAAAATAAAAAAGGAATTCCAACATTAACACATAACAAAAATTGGGGGTTCAGAATAGAAACAGAAGTACTACATATTTGGTTGGACATAATCACGAGATGGTATTGGAATGAAATTTTTTCAAACATGTATACAAAAGACAGAATCATTGATCTGCAATTGAATCTAAATGAAACTTGATAAACCATGGTGATAACTCCTGCCTCTAAGAAATACTTCAAAGCATACACAAGCTTATATCCTTGAAAGAAACACTAGAATATGAAACCAAGATCGCATAATCAATTCTGTTTTGCTACTCAAAACCTTACGATCGCTTGATTTCGAGAGGAAAAATGATAGTGTTCTTTGCTTAGGATCCTTAATGTGTGTGTGTGGTACATCCAAATCATCTAATTCCATTTCCTAAGATGAAAATCAAAATCTAAAAATCTACGGATCTGAAAACCCGAGAGAGAGACCAAGGCGGCTAAGTTTTTAGTTAAGTGAGATAATATCTTTACACAATATAGTTGTTTTTATACCTACAATCATGAGCCCTAATGTGTGCCCCTTATCTCTGTGTGGCTTGTGTATATTAAAGTAAGTCAAACAGGTTATTTGTGATCAACACTTTGCCCGAGGTTCTTTGATATATAGTAGAGTAGTACTACAATTTGAGCGTCTGTCAATACTCGATACTAACATAGTAAAACACACCAAATGGTTTATCCTGCACCACTACCTTCTTAAACTTCACTGCATTAATACATCCGAGTGTTATGCACTATTATCCAAGACTACAATTCCGGTAGTTTTACGAGAAAACCATTGTTGTTGGAGACTTGGAGTTGTTTAGATTTGGGTAAAGGTTTTTCTTTCATGAAATTTCTGTCTGGTGAAGATCAGTTCTTGTCAAGCATCAAACTCATCATTTTCATACTTAACTCGAATTTTGCTACTTGACCAGTAGAGTAACAGCTAAATCATTTCCTCTCCTAAATCAACCATAAATCATTTCCTCCTCTTTTTTTCAATCAAAATCATTTCACCATCTTCGATCAATCGACGGTTGAAAAACTTATAATCGTCGATTGAATTCTCTATTAAAGGTGCGGAAGAAGCATATTAATAGGCGTGATGGTAATCAACAAACTAATTGCATCGAAATGGTCAGATTGATTGAAAGCGTAGAAAAATTAGGTTTTGAACCGATTCACGGTTGGGTTTTCTTCAAAAAAAACCAACCGTAATTGTTTTACAGTTGGATTCGACCATAAAAAAACTAGCCGTAACTGAATTTACAGTTAGGTTCGATCACAAAAAACCCTGTCGTAACTATTTTGCAGTTGGGGTCGACAAAAAAAAACCCAGCCGTAATTGATTTACAATGGGGTTTCGACCAAAATAACTCTGCCGTAACTGATTTACAGTTGGGTTTCGACCAAAAAAAAACCCAGCCATAACTGGTTTAAAACTGGATTTTCCTAATTTTACCTAGTTACGGTTAGGAGTTCATCATCACCTAACCGTAAATTTGTCTTACGGTTGGCTACGAAGGAAAAACCCAACCGTAAACCGCTCTGAAAAGCTAAAAAATTTAAATTTTTTTACTTACTTTCATCAATTTTGAGAAATAAAAAGAACATTGGTTGGGTAATTTAAAATCTGGAGTTTTAGTTAGAAAAAAATCTCAAAAGTTTCTTATTTTTTTCAAATTTTTCTTGCCACCAAAATCACTTAATATGATTTTTTATCACCAATTATATAAAAATCGTATCAATCTAATTATTAGTTAATTACATTATTAGCACAAACCATATAAGGGTTGTTTAGTCATTATAAAATCATTTTAGATAAGGGTTTTTTGAAATTATTTGTGGATGACCGTTTTTGTCCTATTAAGTGAAGCCCCTCTATTGGAATGTGACGCCCCAATAATAGCTTTCTTTTCTTATCTTCTTGTATTCTTTTGGGTGTTTTCTTATCTTTTGGACAGACTTCCCAGTAGAATAATATCTGGATACAAGAACTATCAGTTAAAAAAGATAGTCTAATCGAGATCCACAAATCCCTAAGTGAAGTCTTCAAAGTCGTAACCTAGAATCAGTTTCATAAGGAAACCTCTAGGTTACAGAGGACGACTCTAGCTTTGCAACTAGGACATATGAGCGTCATCATTAAGAAATTCCGTTATAAGTCTTTTTATTTATAGATTTTCAAGGCTACAAATAACTTTGAATTCAATCTAAGTTAGTTCAAGCAAGAGTTGTCATGCTGGATGATAGTCCATAGCTAATAAGTAAGCCTTGGAACTTACAAGCACTAATGTTGACCAATAACACTCAACACTAAATAATAATCCACAAGCCAAAAGTGATTTTGTGAACAAAGATGTCTTCGAAGTGTATGTGAGATCTGCAGCAAAAGTAAACTTAGTCATATAAGAAAGTTTGTAAGCTTCTGCTAATTTGGAACTGGATAGATATGCAAAACAGGTTTGCAAACCTCTTGGTAGTTCATGAAGTAAGAATCAAAGGGTATGCGAATAGGGTTTTCAAACCTCTGGTAGTTCGCAAAGTCATATGATAAGGGTATGCAAACTTTCCCTCATTCTCATACTCAGATATATATAAAGGGTATGCAACCCTCTACAACTAGTGGAATTCAGACTGACTTAGGTAATGTATACAGAATATGCGTACCTTGCACAAAGCAGTTTTGTATCTCTCATCAAAATGAAATATTCTCAATAGCAATAGACAGTGTGTACTGTTTGCTTGAGAAATTTCCAAATGATCAACTAGAACAAAAATAGTTTGCGAAAATAAATTTTTCTAACTGAGATTGCTAGGCATCAATGAATATACACTACTTGAGTTAACTTTAGAGGGTTTAACCAAGACAAGCTTGAACTCGAAGTTTCTTCTCTGTAATATATTAAAATCATACGACCAGGGACGGAGCTAGAATTTTTGGTTAGGGGGGACAAATTTATATCTTGATAGTCATGATAAAAATCTGGCTAGGCGGCCGAAGGCCGCAATTTTTATTTCAACTTTACTAACTATATTTACAGCCATAAGTATATGAATTTGCAAAAACTCCATGAGTCGACGGTATAACGAACATGCTATCAAAGGGTTTGCCTTTTTTTCTGTTTTGTTTTTGAATTAGGTTACTGATTTCATATTAGCATATTGGTAATACATGGAGCTTCATCAAGTATCAATCACCCATTTAATCTTCTTTTTTCTTTGCTAAGAAATACTACCGACAATTAAGGAAGCATACAAAGTCACTTTTGTAAAACCAATTTTCAGTTGTTCACCCGTGAATTTATTCTCCTGTGTACAACAATTAGCAAACTACCGAACGATTACAATTGAAATTACAAAATCCAGTGGGGACTACTGTCCTCACTAGACCCTTGATAGCTCCGTGCCTGCATACGACAACATCTCATAAGATAAAATGGTAGATACGATGAGTAAATAGGATATTATAGTCTCTACATACCTCTTGGTTGATGAAGTTCTCGAAAATGTCTTCATTTGTTCTTCAGTCTTCGAGGGTTATTCAATGATATCTTATATTTAACCACTATGCTCTAGTCCTAGTATGAGACATGACTTTAGTAGACTAGAAATAAAGATAAGTTTTGTACAACTAACATTGACAACAAGCTTAACATAACAAAACTTTTGAGTTCGCTCGAGCGATGCTCTACCACTAAGTTACTTTTTTCTTTATGGATTACCCATGGAATTGCATATGGGAGAACATTCTAGATCTTTTTGTTTCCTTGCTTCAGAGGGTTGCACCGTCAAGAGAGTTTGTTTTTTTTTTTACAAGAGTCGCATTCATCACCAATGAAATTTTGAGAGCTTTGATAAAGTAGAACCAACTATCTTGTATTAAGGACAAATTAAGAAAATATGGTCATTATCATTTTCCATTGATCAATTTAATTTGCTGATAGTATTACTGACATTGTTGTGCAGGTATACGACTATGCATATGATAATAATTATATGCAGATTAAAAATCACCCTAGCTCATCCTAATTAAGAGGAGTAAAAGAGTTATTAACATAATCTTAAACATGATGTATGTGTTAGGAAATCTACTTGGTATATTAGTTATTGTGCATATGTCAACTTCGCCATGTGGACTCGGGATTTTTTTTTTTTTTTTTGTTGACTTCTTTGGTATTTCATAGATGAAAAGTGTAATTGTGTAGTGTACGCTGCATCCGTGACCGCCAAACCAAGACCCTGGAAAGCATCCCCCAGTTTGTGTTGATGTCTCGAGTGTTGGTTGCACCTTAAGTGCAAGTGGCGCTGCTAGTGGCGCGTGTGGCATGTCCCAATGGCATATGCGGAATGCCTTTGTTGCGGGTTGCACCTTGAGTGCAAGTGGCAATGCCAGAGCTGCTAGTGGCGTGTGTGGCATGTGCCAATGGCATGTGCGGAATGCCTTGGTGGTAGGTTTCACGTTGAGTGTAAGTAGAAATGCGGAGCTGCTAGTGGCGTGTGTGGCATGTGCCGATGGCATGTGCTGAGAATGCCTTGGTGGTAGGTTGCACGGTTTGAAACTTAGGCTACCGGCGTGGGTTTTGGCATGTGACAATGGCACGTATGGCCAAGTTGGCCTAGGTTGCACGGCTTGCAAGTTAGGCTACCAGCGTGCGTGTTTGGCATGTGTCAATGGCACGCACGACCATTAGGGACATGGCTAGGTAATGAAAGCTCCCAACGAGCGTGTTGGCATGTGCCAATGGCATGCTTGGCCATTAGGGCCGCGACTGGTAAGAAAAGCTACCCCGATGCGTGTTGGCATGTGCCAATGGCATGCGTGGCCATTAGGGTCACGGCGTGGTAAGAAAAGCTATCAGCGATGCATATTGGCATGTGCCAATGGCATGCGTGGCCATTAGAGTCACGGCCTGGTAAGGAAAGCTACCAGCGATGCGTGTTGGCATGTGCCAATGGCATGCGTGGCCATTAGGGTCACGGCATAGTAAGGAAAGCTACCAGCGATGCGTGTTGGCATGTGCCAATGGCATGCGTGGCCATTAGGGTCACGGCCTGGTAAGGAAAGCTACCAGCGATGCGTGTTGGCATGTGCCAATGGCATGCGTGGCCATTAGGGTCACGGCCTGGTAAGGAAAGCTACCAACGATGCGTGTTGGCATGTGCCAATGGCATGCGTGGCCATTAGGTCACGGCCTGGTAAGGAAAGCTACCAGCGATGCGTGTTGGCATGTGTCAATGGCATGCGTGGCCAATTTGGCCTAGGTTGCACGGTTTGCAAGCCTAGGCGCGGGCGCCATTTTGGCAAGGCGTGGCTAGGGCCAAGGTAAGGGTGCTTGGCTTGGCGTGGTGTAACTAGCATAGCTAGGGCCAAGGCAGAGTGCGTTTGGCATGGCACGGCTAGCTTGGGCTAGGTGTGGCTGGCATGATTTGCCATTGGCACGGAGGTGCGACTATCATGGTTGGCATGCTTTGGCGCGTTTGGTGTGACTAGCATAGCTAGGGCCAAGGCAAAAGAGTGCGTTTGGCATGGCGCGGCTAGCTTGGGGCTAGGTGTGGCTGGCATGATTTGCCATTGGCACGGAGGTGCGGCTAGCATGGTTGGCATGCTTTGGCGCGTTTGGTGTGACTAGCATAGCTAGGGCCAAGGCGAGTACATTTGGCATGGCGCGGCTAGCTTGGGCTAGGTGTGGCTGGCATGATTTGCCATTGGCACGGAGGCGAATTAGGTTTTACTCGTTATAACCCTAATTTGAAAAAATACCCTATTAATTACGACTACATGCATTAAATGTTCTAATAAATGTGTCACCGATGACATTAGGTTATTCGGGGTTTTACGATTTTACCCTTTGTCTAAAAACCACCATCGACAACAGTATTAAAAATGTTGAATGCAACAATATAGGTTTGACTATGAGCATCCTTCACCTGAGCCCCCTACTTGTTGTGCAGTACCACCACCTTGTTTCATTTGTTTGTTTTATAGGTCTTTCCGTTTTCTAGCTTTTATTTTGTTCAATCTATTGAAAATGTTAACGGGAACTGATCTTATTGTCAGCTGTAGTACCTCTTTGTGAAAACATGTCTCTGGTGGATAATCCTACCACTACTGTTCACTAATTCCGGGTGTCCGAGACCCTCTAAAATCATCTTGGAATATTGTCTCTAAGATAGAATTCTTAAATTTCCCTGGAAAGTAAGAACTTATTCCTTGTGGTAGAAATTCTTGTATGTTAAATAATGGATAAGTTAGTGAACTGTGCGAGAATGAGTTCTGTCCTCTTGAAGTGAAGTTCTTTATCTGATTTTCAGTGCAACAATGGGAAAGTGACTTCGAGATATTTATCAGAGAGAGCAGAATTTATTTGATCTTTTTGCAACTTGTTTGGAAGAAATGAAGAAGGTGATAAACAACAACTTGTTGAAGTAGATTTAAAGGATCCGGAGAAGAACAATGTAATTGTTTCTCATATACAATGTAATTTTTTTTCCTGTATTTTTAGTTTCTAATCTAGTTTGTAGTCCACGCGCAACACTAGTCCTATTAGTAAATTGTGTTTTCTATGTCAAAAGAATGGTAGTTTGTAGACAGCTATAATTCTAAAGACATTGGGTCAGAATTTGCAATCTTGATGTGAATGTGATTTTGTTTTATTGCAGTGAGCAAGTATAAATGAATAAACAAGGAATGGTCCAAACGGCATTTTGAACATCTGGTTGTTCCAGCACTGTAATGTAAAAATTTTAAGCACTGTAATGTAAAAATTTTAAGAACTGGACCAATTTCTTAAAATTTTATTATCAAGATTGTGCCATGCATTTGATCGTCCTCTTAGAGAATGGATGAGAGTGTACAATAATTGTTAGTTCTTGACAGTTAACACTTAAACAAAAGTTTGTTAGGAAAAAAATACTTTGACCGTGAGTCTGTGACCATAAGAAGAAGAAGTTCTCCTCCCCAGTCCCCAATACTGTAACTAGTTCCTCCCTACGGACCCTAACCCTAAAAAACAACAGCGAAAAGATCTCTACTGCAAATCCAGTTTCTAACAACATCTTAAGCAACCTCAGCATAGTGATTTCTCCTCTCAAAGAATTAAAATTTCTTTTCCCCACAATCATAGTCGATTAGCGGAAAGAGAATGTTCCAAGATGACATCTAACGATATTCATCAGCTTTTTGCAACATTTGGTGGATCTTTCTACGCTACTTTGAAGCAAAATATAAGCCATTCAGGATCCGACTTGCTGATCTAGATTTGAAGGATCATGAGGATCTGATGTTGATGACGGATCTGCATTTCTTTCCCCTCTCAAACTGTGAAGTTCTTTTCAACTAAAAAAAAAAAAAAATTGTAATTATTTTCTGATGTTTTTATTATGGTGTCTACCCTGGTTTGTAAATCTATGTGCATCACTAGTCCTACTAGGTATGTCAAGAAAATGTTAATCATATGATGGCTATAATTCGAAACAAAATGGTTCAAAATTTGCAATCTTGATGTTGTTTCGTTGCAATGAGTATGAACAAACTAGGGGTGACAACCAAACAATCACATTATACAAACTTTTACACCTTCATTAAATGAGAAAAATGAGAGTAACCAAATGAATTAACTAGTGTAAAAATGTTGAATGTGGCATCATTATAGGGATGGGCATATCCTTCACCTGAGCCCCCCAGAAAATGTTGAATGAGAGTAACCAAATGAATTTGTTACCTCATCTTTAGACTACCTTAATTAATTTGTTACCCTCTCTTTTAGAGCGCAAGCATCTTCCTGTGCTCTCCCAATTAGCAAATCACAAGTTTCCCTGTCATGCGAACACAATGAAGAAACCATGTATCGTTCTAACATGAAACACAAAAGCAGACACAAAACGCACAAATCAAGAAACCTTTTCATACAAATTACCATTTTTTTTTCCAAATAAAACTTTCAAAGCAATCAGTCGAACAGACGAGACTTACCGGATTGACTAAATTGAGATATCTTTGTCAACCAAATCATAACTTTTCAAGGCACAGTAACACTTATTGTTCTACTTTATATATCAATAGGCTTGATAATGGAATACAAATATACAATTACCAGTCTGAATGAAGGAAGTATGCACAAACTACTAAGCATGACAAAATGATTGAAAATATATCACATTTTCGCTATTTATACACACTCGTGTTCCTATATTTAAACATAACAACTCAATATTGTGCAGTACTATCACCTTGTACAATTCCTAGCCTGGATGAAGTATGCACACACTAATAACGTACAAACACACAACCATGGCCGTCTACAACTAGTTGAGCAAATAAATGGGTCAAATTCCACATGATCTGAATGGCCAAACTGAGACTTTGTCACAAGCACAATGTTAGAAACTGTTGAAACATCTTGGTGCGGAACACTAGTACTTTCAATTATATATGTCAAAAGAATGTTAATAATTGAATGTGATGTTTTAATTGCATAATGTGATGTTTCAATAGTGGCTATAATAATTGAATAAAATGGGAACGACTGGTCAGAATTTTCAATCTTGATGTGAATGTGATGTTTTACAGAAAGACCAACTTCTACACGAGCGAGCCTTGGGTACACTAGAGGGGAGGGATGCTAACAGGAACTGATCTTTGCATGTAGTTCCTCTTTGAGTAAACATGCCTCTAAACTGGTGGATAATCCTACCATTGTTCGTTCATGTATTTTCTTAACGTCTTGCTTTTTTGAATTTAAGATTTGTTGCAGCCGATTCTCTTCCAATGGATCATGTCGTTTCCACATATGTAATCCCATTTCACACTAATTTAATTTGCAAAACCAACCGCGCATAAAATCATGATTTTTGGGTGGAATTCACGGTTCATAGACGCACCAATTTAGATTACGCACACCTAAAAATAGTAAGGTCTTTTTCGATTACCATGTTGATGGGCATATAAGTATTGTTTGAGTGGTGCTTCTGCTTCCCAATTGTCTCATGAAAACCAAGGCCTAAGCATCGACTTCCCAATTGAAGAGCATGGTCAGGAAATTGAACATAGATTTATCAAAGTGCAAAGAAAAAAATAAAATCGCCCTCAATATCTCAGTATAATACACTCGGCTAATGGTTTAAAGAGATAACCACCACGCGTATCGAACCCACAATCATAGGTGTCTTTGAATGATATGTTGGTCAAATAAATACGGTCAGTTTCAAAATACAAATCATCCGTTAGATCATAGATCGACGACCAAAATAAAACCCTAAGAAAAAAAACCGGGCGCTTTCTAAGCCTCGCCTTATAAAGAAGTAGTTCTCCTCCTGGTTAGTAATTCCTCCTGTAGAGTATGAAAGAAACCCTATCCTTAAATAACAACAACGAGATCTCTTCTACCCATGCAAGATTTCTTAAAAGCATCATCAGCAACCTTAATTTTGAAGCATAATGATATTTCCTCTCAAAAAATTAATTGATACTAGGAGCTCGGTAAACATTCTTTTTTACCATACTTACAAGACTATGGGAGGAAAGGATGGAGATTTGATACCTTCGACATACAAAATATATGGTTTCAATGGCACAGTGAATAAGCCTAAAGGAGAAGTTCATATGAGAATACCCTTGCAAGGATTATCAACTGAAGTTTTGTTCTGTGTGGTCGATGTGGAGTCCCCTTATAATGCATTGATTGGACGACCATGGTTGCATGAAATTATGGGTGTAGCGTCGACATATCATCAGTGTATAAAATTTCCTCATCCTAGTGGTGTTGGAATTATACAGGGAGACTGGATGGAAGGACAAAAATGTTATGAGGTTGACGTGGAGAGTTGCAAAGAAAGAGCTACAAAAAAGAAGGGGTGGAAGCAAAATATAAAAGATAAACAAAGAAGAGAAAGGTTGATGGTGGATACCATAGATACAAGAGGAGAAGACACATTGCGAAGTAAATGCATGAGAGGAGTTGAAAATTGTGATGAAAAGGAATCGTTAAGAGATTTGAATGATGCAGAGATAGAAAATAGCAGGGTCAAAAGGTGTAAGAAGTGAATAGTCACTGTTATCGAAATTAGTGACAAAGGCATATCAAGAGTAGGAGGAAGAAATAATAATTGAAGAAGAAATGTGCCAGAAATTAGTGACAAAGGCATATCAACAACAGATCTCTTCTACCCATGCAAGATTTCTTTGCCTTACAAGAAATAGATTTCCCAGATCAGGAGAAGCCTAATGAGTGTTTCTGCAACTTCTCTTTCCAAATGAATTTTCCTCTCAAATTGACAAATCTATGTAATCATTTTATGTAAGAATGAGGTTTTAGTTTTTTTCTCTAGTTTGTAATCTGTGTGCTTCTAGTTCATTCAGTTTTGTAAGTTGGTAATATAATTCTACGGAAAATGGGTCAGAATTTGCAATCTTAGATGTGAATGTGATTTTGTTTTGTTGGGAAAATGACTTTTTAAACATCTGGTTGTGCCAGCATTGTCATGTAAAAATTCTAAGAGATAGAACAATTTCTTACAATTTTGTTGTTAAGATTGTGCCATCTAATCGTCCTATTAGAGAATGGATTGAGAGGGTAATTGTTAGTTCTTGACGGTAACACTTATAAAAGTTTTGTTAGACAAAGAAATCTCTAGCACATGTCTTACTATTTTGAACAACCAAAACCTCTCTCTCTGTTGCTTTTCTTGGAAGGGCAAGAGGATGTATGTGTACTAGTATATTATGCCTACTTTGAACTGTGTCCTGCAGGCATCAGCAGCTCTTGCCTTTGAACTGTGTTGCTGATGAAAAAATATATAGGTTGTCGCTAATTCGTAAGCAAGAAAACATAGCTTCTTTCCACTTCAAAAATTTATATTTATCCAGGCTTGGGAAATCAAATAAACGCAGAAGTACCTTTCTTGTCTTGGTAACAGCTAGCAGCTGCAGCAAGTGACACGCTGAGTAGTCACATTGTTGAGTTGATAAACAGATGCAATGTGACTTTCAGTCTTTTATACCTGACGCCATGTCCTCTGTTTGCATTATCTCCAAATTTGTATTTATATCACATCCATAAACTCCAAAAAAGCATCCAAAACCCTGCAGCGCAGATGTTTCTATCAGCTTGAAGTTCCAAAATCAGCGTTTCTACATGAGATCCCAGTAAATATAAGTGGGAAGTGTTTAGGATGGGAAAGGATTTTGATGAACCAATAGAAGGCATAAGTAGATTCTCTATAGAGATAAGGATGCATTCTAGGAAGCAATAAGACTAGCGAACTGTGAATGCAGTTTTATGTCTGTTGCAAAAGCCTCAAAGTCCCAATTTCAGTTTCTACAAATTTTAAGTTGCATTAGGGCAGAGAAGAAAATTTTGTATTCTTCCGCAATTTGTTTATCTGCTAGCAATGGGGTGGAGAAGAAAATGTTTCTCAAGCTTACAGCTTAGGCAAAAAAAAAATTGCACCAAGGCGAAATTCACAAACAGATTCCAACGTCCTAACCTTAGCGCGATAGAAGATGACGCAGCTAAAGGTGGCATAAAAAAACATGGCATAATATGTTGGAGCAACCAGGCTCCTGACCGAAGTACCAAGCGGAAGAAAGCTGTCAAAGGATACCCATGGAGGCTGCTTACAACATCAACGCAACACCACTGAAACATACTAGAGGTATACGTAGACGAGCGATCCTGGACACGAGTTCACCAATAACGAAGAAAGAAGTGCAACAACTAAATAGAAGACTGGTAACACTCAATAGTTTCATCTCAAGATTCTGCGAAAACCCAAACCATTGGTTTTGGTAGGCTGGATTTATTGCTAGAGACTCTAAACTTCGAACTGAAAATATTATTTTTGGATGAAAATTGTAATGTCAAAATTATACAGATATCCTATAGTAAAGAGTTTTGAAAATTGGCCATAACTACGTATTGACGATATACGTCCTCATTTCAGCATGACAAAAATGGTCGAAAATATATCACTTTTTTTGCTATTTATACACATTATATGAAAACGTAACACATTGTTATGCCAATTTTGCTACTTGACCAGCTGAATGACACCTAAATGCCTGCTATTGCTGATCTGTCAATGACGTTACGGGAAGAGACATGATTCTTTTTTAACATGTCACCATAATAAAAACCAAAAATAAAATTCATAGAGCCGTCGGATTTATTGAACGGGTAGGATGCAATAACAAAACATTTAGGATTTAAAAATGTGGCAGCAAAGGAAAGTCGACGGTTCTTCTTCTTCCTAAAAGAAAATCTAGGTTTTTCTGCAACAAAAAAATTCTTCTCTCGTTCTCTTCGAAAGAAGCAACATTTGTGGATTTTTTTTTTTTTTTGGTGAATTATACGTTCTTGGTGGGATTAGAAAAGCCTAAACTAGCACTTTTGGTAGCCACATTTTTACTCATGAATCATTTGAGAAAGCAAACTTCGAAATAATCCACATTTTTACGATCACAACATCGAAATCCCCACACTTTTGACGAGCAACAGCTCTCGTGTGCATCTCTATGCTTCCCAAAAAGTCTCCACCATCTGAGAGTATTGTATAAGACTCTGACCTCACTCGGCTAGTGAAGCACCTACACGTGTATCAGACCCCAATAATAGCCGTCTATGAAAATACAGATCATCCGTCAGATCATAAATCATCGAAATTAAACCCTAAACGAAACCGGCCGCCCTCAGCCTTTATAAGAAGAAGCGGTTCTCCTCTCCAGATACTAGTTCTTCTCTACAGATTAAGAATGAAATCCTAACCCTAGATAACAGATCTCTTCTGCATCACTGCAAATCCATGGCAATTTATTCCAAAGGAAACTTCGAATGTTTAAGCATAATGATATCTCCTCTCGGGAAATTATAATTTCTCTTTTGGCATGCATGAAACCAAGATGGATCAGTGGCAGCAGGATTCTGCGGATCTTCTTTCAACTTAAGTCAAGGGAATTAAGAAGAAAAAAACCCTTGTGGGAGCCTGATAAACAACTTGCTGAAATAGATTTGAAGATCCGGAGGAGCCTTATGAGTTTAGCAGGCAACTTAATTTTTTCCTCACAAATTGTTTTCAAAATATCTCATGTAATTGTTTTATGTAATGAGAATGATGTTTCAGTTTCAATGTTAATCGGTGTAATTTCTATAATTCTAAAGAAAATGGGTTATAAATTGCAATTTTGATGTGCATGTTATTTTGTTTTGTTGCGTATAAATGAATAAACTTGGAATGGACCAAATGAATTTTTGGACATCTGGTTGTTCTAGCACTGTCATGTAAAAATTCTAAGAACTAGACCATTTCTTAGTACAATTTTAGTATCAAGATTGTGCCATTTATTCGTCCTAGTAGAGAATGGATTGAGAGGATACAAAAGTTCTTGACAGTCACACTTGAACACTTTTACTGTGACCATATTCAGTTCAGCAATTACTACGGCGAACAACCAAAATCTCTCTCTTTGTTGCTTTTCTTGAAACAGCAATAGGATGTTGATATGTGTATTAGTATAATGCCTGCTTTGAAGTACTGTGTATTGCACCGGTTTGAGCAAGCATTCTTGGCATCAGCAGCTCTTTTTTGTTGCCTTCCCTGTAATTTCACATTTTTTTTTTTTTTTGATATGAAGAGATGTTTATTATAGAAAAGAGAATTTACAAATGCCTACAAAGGGTAGACAAAAACAAAAGCAGAAAGGAAAGGAAGAACTTAGGAGAATACAGTCCCCCAATTAGTTACAGTATAAGAGAAGCTCATGTGAACTTTCTTTCCAAAAAATTTCGCCCATGACAACACTAGGGTCTTAACATCAGTAGCTGGGTCTGCATCTGTTTTGAAACTTTAATTTTCCTCAAAAGTGCGACAGTTACGTTCGCTCCACAAAACCCATATGACTGCAGCCGAGATTAAATCCCACACAACTCTTCCTGAATCAGACAGATGATTAAGAGACCAAGAATGAGCAAAAGTGAACATATTTCCTGGAAACACCCAAGCCCAACGATTGATAGGCGTAATGTGACCATCCAAATATTATATGCCACTTGATGGCGAACCAACTAGAAGAATGCAATACGGAGATTGCAGGTGTTGAGAAGGGAAGAAAAGGTTGAGAAACAGATGAAAATATTAAGGTTGGGTTGAGAAATTAAGAGATTGGATGCTCTGTAACAGAGTTGTTTAATAACTTCAATAATTGTATATCAACTTAAACGAGACTAGCTTCGTATATATAGGCAAAGTGACAAGAGTTCTAAAAATAGCTAAACACCTAAAGAAAGAAATAATAAAACTCTAAAAACAAGAAAAGAACTAAACTTGGCTAGCAAACAAGAAAGATCTAGAATGATCTAGAAAACGTGTAGAGATGTTCTACATCAGTCCCTCCTTCTTGAAAAACAACTTGTCCTCAAGTTGAACCCAAAACATCCTCAGTTTCGTCATAAAAAGTGAAAATCTCTTATACGTTGAAGATGTTAGAAATATTCCAACTAGATGGAAGATCTATAACATATGCATTGTCACTTATCTTCTTTAAAACTTTGAACGGCCCATACTTCTTCATTTTAGTTTTGTTGTAAGTGCCAACTGGAAATCTCTCTTTTCTTAGATGTATCATCACCAAATCGCCTTCGTTAAAAGTTTTAAGACGTCTGTGTTGATCAGCATTTGTCTTGTACTTAGTATTGGAGTCTTCTAACTTTGCTTTGACGTCCTGATGAAGTTGAGACGCTTGATCGACCAACTGATCAGCCTTAGCATGAGACTTTCCAGGTTTTGGTAACACAACCAAATCCAGAATATGATTGGGTACCTTAGAATATACGATAGCAAAAGGATATTTACCTGTAGAACGGTTCACAGATGTATTGAATGCAAATTCCATGTGAGGAAGAAACGTTTCCCACTGCTTTTCGTGCGATTCAGCAATCTTGGCACGAATTAAATTGCCTAATGATCTGTTGACAACTTCAGTCTGTCCATCAGTTTGGGGATGCGCAGTAGTACTGTACTGTAATTTAGTTCCTAGCCTCATCCATAAGGACTTCCAGAAGTAACTAAGAAACTTAGTATCACGATCAGAAGTGATAGATTTTGGTACTCCATGCAGACGAACTATCTCCTTGAAAAATAAGAAAGCTACATTTGAAGCATCAGTGGTCTTCTTGCAAGCTACAAAATGTGCCATCTTAGAATATCTATCAACTACCACCATGACAGAATCATTGCCTTTAGAAGTACGAGGTAAACCCAGAATGAAATCCATACTTATGTCCACCCATGGAGCATCAGGGACCGGCAAAGGAGTATATAAACCAGTGTTTTGAATAGTACCTTTAGAACGCTGACAAATCATACACTTTTGAACGAATTTTTGTACGTCTCTTTTTAAAGAAGGCCAATAATATCGTTCTTCAAGTAATGTAATTGTTTTGTCACGACCAAAATGACCGCCAAGGCCACTACCATGCAGTTCATGGATAAGATATTGCCTCAAAGAACCTTTCGGAATACAAAGACGAATACCTTTAAAAAGAAATCCTTCTTGAATAAGATAATCATCAATCCCAGCAGACTTTTTCCCACATTGCTCCCATATTGTCTTGAAATCTTCATCATCTACGTATAAATCTTTGATGTAATCAAAAGCCACACTTTCACTGCGAAGAGTAACAAGAAAATGAGCACGTCTACTCAAAGCATCAGCCACTTGATTCAATTTTCCACTCTTATATTTAATAGAGAAAGTATACTGATTTATGGTGGAAAGCCACCTATCATGCATTCGATTCACTTTAGAAGAAGTTTGCAGAAACTTCAAGGCTTGATTGTCAGTGTTGACAACAAACTCATTATGTACCAAATAAGGATGCCAATGCTTCAATGCTTGAACAAGAGCATATAGTTCAAGCTCATAAGTGGACCATTTTCGCCTAGCTTCTGAATTTTTTTCACTATGGAAAGCAATAGGATGATCATTCTGAGACAAAACAGCTCCAATTCCAACTACAGATGCATCACAATCAACTTCAAATGGTTTGGAAAAGTCTGGCATTGCAAGTACTGGTGCGCTGCACAATTTTTCTTTAAGAAGATTAAAACTCCTATCGGCTTCTTCAGTCCATTGGAATTTCTCATGCTTTAAACAATCAGTTACTCCAGCAGCTATAGAGCTAAAATTGCGAATAAAACGTCGATAAAAAGATGCCAACCCATGAAAATGCGGACATCTTTAATGCATGTTGGAGTAGGCCGGTCAGAGATAGCTTTAATTTTAGAATCGTCAAGAAATCCCTTGATCGATATAATATATCCTAGAAAGGTTCTTGATTTTGATAAAAAGCTACACTTCTTTAAATTCACATAGAGTGCATTATCTTGAAGAGCTTGAAATAATTCGAATTAAATGATCGAGATGTTCTTCTTCGTCATGGTTGTATATTAGGATATCATCGAAGTAGACAATGATAAACTTTCCAAGAAAAGGTTGTAAGACTTGGTTCATCAATCTCATGAAGGTACTCGGTGCATTTGAAAGTCCAAACGGCATCACTAACCACTCATATAGTGATACACAAAGCATCTCGGCCTTGACATACATTGCATAGTGACAGATATACTCATCAACATAGGTTTCAATAAAAAGCCTGTCTTTTCCCTCTACCAACGTTTTATGAAGAGCCTTGAAGGTTTTATAATCTTCAAGCACTTCACTTGCACTTGTATAAAAAGCAGAACGAGACTTTCTAATCACTTTAGAGACATAGGGTGCGACAGTATATTCCACCTCTTCAATACTTGTCCACCCGATCAAAGCCGACCTATTAAAATCCCTTATTTCTTCAGTTTTCGAGCTAGAAGATTCCGCCGCCATCGTTTTTCTTTTCCAGGCGATCTGTGATTTCTCAAGACAGGCCGAAGGAGGAGGAGGGGAAAGGATATGCTTGTAGCTTTTATACGTAAACCTAGATGAAATCTACAAAATTCTACAAAGTAAAAATAACTGATTAGTTGCTGTATTTATGGAAAAGTAATCTCACTGTCTAAGAAAAAACCATAAGTTTACACGAGTCCAAAAACAATTTCTTTCCAATAAGTACCTGACACGTGGCTCTGTACAAGGTGGAACATAAAATTACGAGCGATTTCCAGTTTTACGCCATCGGGCGCTCAGTTTTTGTTATAAGGACATAAGTGTCAATTTCAGATTTGTATGAGGACAGGTTGGACATTTCAGCAGGTATTATCCAAAGAAATTGTGACCATCTCCCTTGTATCTCTTCTTCAGTTCAGCAGTTCAGTTCAGCAATTACTTCAGTTCAGCAATTACTACCTAAACTGTGACCATCTCCCTTATATCTCTTCTTCAGTTTTTTAACCGATGACTTATGATCATGTGCCCAAAATCAAGCCATATTTCTTTCATGGTCTAATAGTATATCCAGAAGTTCCAAAATCCAAACAGAAAAAAACAAAATTCTCTGAATCTTCTCAACTGTTATAACCACATAGTTGGTAGGAGACCAATTGCATCATCAATTCCCAACCTCACTGCTAATAAACTCATTCAGAAGAATTCAACAAACCCAAGATCCAATTTTGTGGATAGAATCACAATTTTTCTTATCATAACTGAAACATTAAAGCACTTCCAAAATACAAGAACACTATATTACAACGAAACAAAACTAAAAAAAAAAAAAAGGATTTCAAACATTAACAGATAACAAAAATTGGGGGCTCAAAACAAAACTAAATTAAAGGATAATTTAATATATAAATAGAAATCTTACATATTTGGTTGGGACATAATCACAGATAGTATTGGAATGAAATTTTTTCAAATAGGTGTACAAAAGACAGAATCATTGATCTAAACTGAAACTTGGTGATAACTACAGACTCTAAGAAAAATTCAAAGAGTACGCAAGCTTATGTAACACAAGGGTATGAAACCAATATCTCATAATCAATTCCTATTCCGCCGCAATGCGGGTTACTGATCGCCTATTTAAGAGAGGAAAAATGATAGTGCTCCTTAATGTGTGTGGATGGAAGATCCAAATCATCTAATACAATTTCGTAAGCTGAAAATCAAAATCTACAGATCTGAAAACGCAGAGAGACCAAGGCGGCCAAGTTTTTAGTCTGAGAGATATTTACACAATATTTGCTTTTATAGCTACAATCCCGAACCCTAATGTGTGCCCCTTATCATTATGTGGCTTGTATATATTAAAATAAGTCAAACAGGTCATTTGACAGTCAACTGTCAAAATTAAGACGCACCAAATGGTTTATCCTGCGCCAGTACCTCTTAAACTTCACTGCATCATATGCACCATTATCCAAGACTACAATTCCAGAAATTTTCTCTTCAATAAAGAAATTAGCTGTTGTTGGAGACTTGGAGTTGTCTACAGTTGAGTAAAGATTTTGCTTTCATGAAATTTTCTCTCTTGTTAAGATCAGCTACTGTCAAGCATCAAACTCATCATTTTCATACAACCCGGTCCCGGATCACCGAGTACCAACACACTTCTGAAAGATTATGTCAAAACCAAAGCTACCCAGAAAGCTTTACTACTCTTCGGAAATCTATGGGGTAAGAAAAATAAAGCTATTGATAGTTTTTCACTCTTGTTTGTGCTGAAATCATGCACTATAAGGTCATCTGCAGGTAAGCAGTGGGGGAAGGCAAACAGTTTCATGGTCTTATTGTTAACTTAGGATTTCAAAATGTAATCTTTCTCCAATCAGCTCTGATTAACATGTACTCAGCATATGGGAGTCTTGATGATGCACATCAAATGTTTGATGAAATTGTGACCAAAAATGTTGTCTGCAGGACTTCTTTGATTTCTGCATATGTGGATAATGGGAAACCTAGTAAAGCTCTGAAACTATTCAGACAGATGCAGATGGAGACTGTGGAACCAGATCATGTTAATGTTACTATTGCGCTATCGGCTTGTGCATACCTTGGAGCACTGGAAATGGGAGAATGGATTCATACTTATGTTCGGCGACAAGGGTTTGATGTAGATCCTTCTGAATCTTCTAATTGTTAGAACCATGATGGTATCATCATTCCCAACCTCACTGCTAATAAACTCATTCAGAAGAATTCAACAAACCCAAGATCCAATTTTGTGGATAGAATCACAATTTTTCTTATCATAACTGAAACATAAAAGCACTTCCAAAATCCAATAACTTTATTACAACAAGAAAAATAAAATAAAAAAAGGAATTCCAACATTAACACATAACAAAAATTGGGGGTTCAGAATAGAAACAGAAGTACTACATATTTGGTTGGACATAATCACAGATGGTATTGGAATGAAATTTTTTCAAACATGTATACAAAAGACAGAATCATTGATCTGCAATTGAATCTAAACTGAAACTTGATAAACCATGGTGATAACTCCTGCCTCTAAGAAATACTTCAAAGCATACACAAGCTTATATCCTTGAAAGAAACACTAGAATATGAAACCAAGATCGCATAATCAATTCCTGTTTTGCTACTCAAAACCTTACTGATCGCCAATTTCTGAGAGGAAAAATGATAGTGCTGCTGCTTAGGGATCCTTAATGTGTGTGTGTGGTACATCCAAATCATCTAATTCCATTTCCTAAGATGAAAATCAAAATCTAAAAATCTACAGATCTGAAAACCCAGAGAGAGACCAAGGCGGCTAAGTTTTTAGTTAAGTGAGATAATATCTTTACACAATATAGTTGTTTTTATACCTACAATCATGAGCCCTAATGTGTGCCCCTTATCTCTGTGTGGCTTGTGTATATTAAAGTAAGTCAAACAGGTTATTTGACAGTCAACACTTTGCCCAGGTTCTTTGATATATAGTAGAGTAGTACTACAATTTGAGCGTCTGTCAATACTCGATACTAAGACCGTAAAACACACCAAATGGTTTATCCTGCACCACTACCTTCTTAAACTTCACTGCATTAATACATCCGAGTGTTATGCACTATTATCCAAGACTACAATTCCAGTAGTTTTACAGAAAACCGCTGTTGTTGGAGACTTGGAGTTGTTTAGATTTGGGTAAAGGTTTTTCTTTCATGAAATTTCCTGTCTGGTGAAGATCAGCTGCTGTCAAGCATCAAACTCATCATTTTCATACTTAACTCGAATTTTGCTACTTGACCAGCGGAGTAACTGCTAAATCATTTCCTCTCCTTCGTCAACCATAAATCATTTCCTCCTCTCTTTTTTTTCAATCAAAATCATTTCACCATCTTCGATCAATCGACGGTTCGAAAAACTTATAATCGTCGATTGAATTCTCTATTAAAGGTGCGGAAGAAGCATATTAATAGAACTGATGGTAATCAACAAACTAATTGCATCTGAAATGGTCAGATTGATTGAAACTGTAGAAAAATTAGGTTTCAGAACCAGTTACAGTTGGGTTTTCTTCAAAAAAAACCAACCGTAATTGTTTTACAGTTGGATTCGACCATAAAAAAACTAGCGGTAACTGAATTTACAGTTAGGTTCGATCACAAAAAACCCTGTCGTAACTATTTTGCAGTTGGGGTCGACAAAAAAACCCAGCCGTAATTGATTTACAATGGGGTTTCGACCAAAATAACTCTGCCAGTAACCGATTTACAGTTGGGTTTCGACAAAAAAAAACCCAGCCATAACTCGGTTTAAAACTGGATTTTCCTAATTTTACCTAGTTACGGTTAGGAGTTCATCATCACCTAACCGTAAATTTGTCTTACGGTTGGCTACGAAGGAAAAACCCAACCGTAAACCGCTCTGAAAAGCTAAAAAATTTAAATTTTTTTACTTACTTTCATCAATTTTGAGAAATAAAAAGAACATTGGTTGGGTAATTTAAAATCTGGAGTTTTAGTTAGAAAAAAATCTCAAAAGTTTCTTATTTTTTTCAACTTTTTCTTGCCACCAAAATCACTTAATATGATTTTTTATCACCAATTATATAAAAAATCGTATCAATCTAATTATTAGTTAATTACATTATTAGCACAAACCATATAAGGGTTGTTTAGTCATTATAAAATCATTTTAGATAAGGGTTTTCTGAAATTATTTGTGGATGACCGTTTTTGTCCTATTAAGTGAAGCCCCTCTATTGGAATGTGACGCCCCAATAATAGCTTTCTTTTCTTATCTTCTTGTATTCTTTTGGGTGTTTTCTTATCTTTTGGACAGACTTCCCAGTAGAATAATATCTGGATACAAGAACTATCAGTTAAAAAAGATAGTCTAATCGAGATCCACAAATCCCTAAGTGAAGTCTTCAAAGTCGTAACCTAGAATCGGTTTCATAAGGAAACCTCTAGGTTCAGAGAGACGACTCTAGCTTTGCAACTAGGACATATGAGCGTCATCATTAAGAAATTCCGTTATAAGTCTTTTTATTTATAGATTTTCAAGGCTACAAATAACTTTGAATTCAATCTAAGTTAGTTCAAGCAAGAGTTGTCATGCACCGATGATAGTCCATAGCTAATAAGTAAGCCTTGGAACTTACAAGCACTAATGTTGACCAATAACACTCAACACTAAATAATAATCCACAAGCCAAAAGTGATTTTGTGAACAAAGATGTCTTGAAGTGTATGTGAGATCTGCAGAAAGAAAAGTAAACTTAGTCATATAAGAAAGTTTGTAAGCTTCTCGCTAATTTGGAACCGGATAGATATGCAAAACAGGTTTGCAAACCTCTTGGTAGTTCATGAAGTAAGAATCAAAGGGTATGCGAATAGGGTTTTCAAACCTACGGTAGTTCGCAAAGTCATATGATAAGGGTATGCAAACTTTCCCTCATTCTCATACTCGAGATATATATAAAGGGTATGCAACCCTCTGCAACTAGTGGAATTCAGACTGACTTAGGTAATGTATACAGAATATGCGTACCTTGCACAAAGCAGTTTTGTATCTCTCATCAAAATGAAATATTCTCAATAGCAATAGACAGTGTGTACTGTTTGCTTGAGAAATTTCCAAATGATCAACTAGAACAAAAATAGTTTGCGAAAAATAAATTTTTCTAACTGAGATTGCTAGGCATCAATGAATATACACTACTTGAGTTAACTTTAGAGGGTTTAACCAAGACAAGCTTGAACTCGAAGTTTCTTCTCTGTAATATATTAAAATCATACGACCAGGGACGGAGCTAGAATTTTTGGTTAGGGGGGACAAATTTATATCTTGATAGTCATGATAAAAATCTGGCTAGGCGGCCGAAGGCCGCAATTTTTATTTCAACTTTACTAACTATATTTACAGCCATAAGTATATGAATTTGCAAAAACTCCATGAGTCGACGGTATAACGAACATGCTATCAAAGGGTTTGCCTTTTTTCTGCTTTTTGTTTTTGAATTAGGTTCCGATTTCATATTAGCATATTGGTAATACATGGAGCTTCATCAAGTATCAATCACCCATTTAATCTTCTTTTTTTCTTTGCTAAGAAATACTACCGACAATTAAGGAAGCATACAAAGTCACTTTTGTAAAACCAATTTTAGCTTGTTCACCCGTGAATTTATTCTCCTGTGTACAACAATTAGCAAACTACCGAACGATTACAATTGAAATTACAAAATCCAGTGGGGACTACTGTCCTCACTAGACCCTTGATAGCTCCGTGCCTGCATACGACAACATCTCATAAGATAAAATGGTAGATACGATGAGTAAATAGGATATTATAGTCTCTACATACCTCTTGGTTGATGAAGTTCTCGAAAATGTCTTCATTTGTTCTTCAGTCTTCGAGGGTTATTCAATGATATCTTATATTTAACCACTATGCTCTAGTCCTAGTATGAGACATGACTTTAGTAGACTAGAAATAAAGATAAGTTTTGTACAACTAACATTGACAACAAGCTTAACATAACAAAACTTTTGAGTTCGCTCGAGCGATGCTCTACCACTAAGTTACTTTTTTCTTTATGGATTACCCATGGAATTGCATATGGGAGAACATTCTAGATCTTTTTGTTTCCTTTCTTCAGAGGGTTGCACCGTCAAGAGAGTTTGTTTTTTTTTTTACAAGAGTCGCATTCATCACCAATGAAATTTTGAGAGCTTTGATAAAGTAGAACCAACTATCTTGTATTAAGGACAAATTAAGAAAATATGGTCATTATCATTTTCCATTAATCAATTTAATTTGCTGATAGTATTACTGACATTGTTGTGCAGGTATACGACTATGCATATGATAATAATTATATGCAGATTAAAAATCACCCTAGCTCATCCTAATTAAGAGGGAGTAAAAGAGTTATTAACATAATCTTAAACATGATGTATGTGTTAGGAAATCTACTTGGTATATTAGTTATTGTGCATATGTCAACTTCGCCATGTGGACTCAGGATTTTTTTTTTTTTGTTGACTTCTTTGGTATTTCATAGATGAAAAGTGTAATTGTGTAGTGTACGCTGCATGCTGTGACCGCCAAACCAAGACCCTGGAAAGCATCCCCCAGTTTGTGTTGATGTCTCGAGTGTTGGTTGCACCTTAAGTGCAAGTGGCGCTGCTAGTGGCGCGTATGGCATGTCCCAATGGCATATGCGGAATGCCTTTGTTGCGGGTTGCACCTTGAGTGCAAGTGGCAATGCCAGAGCTGCTAGTGGCGTGTGTGGCATGTGCCAATGGCATGTGCGGAATGCCTTGGTGGTAGGTTTCACGTTGAGTGTAAGTAGAAATGCCAGAGCTGCTAGTGGCGTGTGTGGCATGTGCCAATGGCATGTGCAGAATGCCTTGGTGGTAGGTTGCACGGTTTGAAACTTAGGCTACCGGCGTGGGTTTTGGCATGTGACAATGGCACGTATGGCCAAGTTGGCCTAGGTTGCACGGCTTGCAAGTTAGGCTACCAGCGTGCGTGTTTGGCATGTGTCAATGGCACGCACGACCATTAGGGACATGGCTAGGTAATGAAAGCTCCCAACGAGCGTGTTGGCATGTGCCAATGGCATGCTTGGCCATTAGGGCCGCGACCTGGTAAGAAAAGCTACCAGCGATGCGTGTTGGCATGTGCCAATGGCATGCGTGGCCATTAGGGTCACGGCGTGGTAAGAAAAGCTACCAGCGATGCATATTGGCATGTGCCAATGGCATGCGTGGCCATTAGGGTCACGGCCTGGTAAGGAAAGCTACCAGCGATGCGTGTTGGCATGTGCCAATGGCATGCGTGGCCATTAGGGTCACGGCCTGGTAAGGAAAGCTACCAGCGATGCGTGTTGGCATGTGCCAATGGCAAGCGTGGCCATTAGGGTCACGGCCTGGTAAGGAAAGCTACCGGCGATGCGTGTTGGCATGTGCCAATGGCATGCGTGGCCATTAGGGTCACGGCCTGGTAAGGAAAGCTACCAGCGATGCGTGTTGGCATGTGCCAATGGCATGCGTGGCCATTAGGGTCACGGCCTGGTAAGGAAAGCTACCAGCGATGCGTGTTGGCATGTGTCAATGGCATGCGTGGCCAATTTGGCCTAGGTTGCACGGTTTGCAAGCCTAGGCGCGGGCGCCATTTTGGCATGGCATGGCTAGGGACAAGGTAAGGGTGCTTGGCTTGGCGTGGTGTAACTAGCATAGCTAGGGCCAAGGCAGAGTGCGTTTGGCATGGCACGGCTAGCTTGGGCTAGGTGTGGCTGGCATGATTTGCCATTGGCACGGAGGTGCGACTATCATGGTTGGCATGCTTTGGCGCGTTTGGTGTGACTAGCATAGCTAGGGCCAAGGCAGAGTGCGTTTGGCATGGCGCGGCTAGCCTGGGCTAGGTGTGGCTGGCATGATTTGCCATTGGCACGGAGGTGTGGCTAGCATGGTTGGCATGCTTTGGCGCGTTTGGTGTGACTAGCATAGCTAGGGCCAAGGCAGAGTACATTTGGCATGGCGCGGCTAGCTTGGGCTAGGTGTGGCTGGCATGATTTGCCATTGGCACGGAGGCGAATTAGGGTTTTACTCGTTATAACCCTAATTTGAAAAAATACCCCCTATTAATTACTGACTACATGCATTAAATGTTCTAATAAATGTGTCACCGATGACATTAGGTTATTCGGGGTTTTACGATTTTACCCTTTGTCTAAAAACCACCATCGACAACAGTATTAAAAATGTTGAATGCAACAATATAGGTTTGACTATGAGCATCCTTCACCTGAGCCCCCTACTTGTTGTGCAGTACCACCACCTTGTTTCATTTGTTTGTTTTATAGGTCTTTCCGTTTTCTAGCTTTTATTTTGTTCAATCTATTGAAAATGTTAACGGGAACTGATCTTATTGTCAGCTGTAGTACCTCTTTGTGAAAACATGTCTCTGGTGGATAATCCTACCACTACTGTTCACTAATTCCGGGTGTCCGAGACCCTCTAAAATCATCTTGGAATATTGTCTCTAAGATAGAATTCTTAAATTTCCCTGGAAAGTAAGAACTTATTCCTTGTGGTAGAAATTCTTGTATGTTAAATAATGGATAAGTTAGTGAACTGATAGAGAATGAGAATGAGTTCTGTCCTCTTGAAGTGAAGTTCTTTATCGATTTTCAGTGCAACAATGGGAAAGTGACTTCGAGATATTTATCAGAGAGAGCAGAATTTATTTGATCTTTTTGCAACTTGTTTGGAAGAAATGAAGAAGGTGATAAACAACAACTTGTTGAAGTAGATTTAAAGGATCCGGAGAAGAACAATGTAATTGTTTCTCATATACAATGTAATTTTTTTTCCTGTATTTTTAGTTTCTAATCTAGTTTGTAGTCCACGCGCAACACTAGTCCTATTAGTAAATTGTGTTTTCTATGTCAAAAGAATGGTAGTTTGTAGACTGACTATAATTCTAAAGACATTGGGTCGAATTTGCAATCTTGATGTGAATGTGATTTTGTTTTATTGCAGTGAGCAAGTATAAATGAATAAACAAGGAATGGTCCAAACGGCATTTTGAACATCCGGTTGTTCCAAGATTTGTAATGTAAAAATTTTAAGCATTTGTAATGTAAAAATTTTAAGAATTTGGACCAATTTCTTAAAATTTTATTATCAAGATTGTGCCATGCATTTGATCGTCCTCTTAGAGAATGGATGAGAGTGTACAATAATTGTTAGTTCTTGACAGTTAACACTTAAACAAAAGTTTGTTAGGAAAAAATACTTTGACCGTGAGTCTGTGACCATAAGAAGAAGAAGTTCTCCTCCCAAAGTCCCCAATACTGTAACTAGTTCCTCCTACGGACCCTAACCCTAAAAAAACAACAATGAAAGGATCTCTACTGCAAATCCAGTTTCTAACAACATCTTAAGCAACCTCAGCATAGTGATTTCTCCTCTCAAAGAATTAAAATTTCTTTTCCCCACAATCATAGTCGATTAGCGGAAAGAGAATGTTCCAAGATGACATCTAACGATATTCATCAGCTACTGCAACATTTGGTGGATCTTTCTACGCTACTTTGAAGCAAAATATAAGCCATTCAGGATCCGACTTGCTGATCTAGATTTGAAGGATCATGAGGATCTGATGTTGATGACGGATCTGCATTTCTTTCCCCTCTCAAACTGTGAAGTTCTTTTCAACTAAAAAAAAAAAAAAAAATTGTAATTATTTTTCGATGTTTTTATTATGGTGTCTACCCTGGTTTGTAAATCTATGTGCATCACTAGTCCTACTAGGTATGTCAAGAAAATGTTAATCATATGATGGCTATAATTCGAAACAAAATGGTTCAAAATTTGCAATCTTGATGTTGTTTCGTTGCAATGAGTATGAACAAACTAGGGGTGACAACCAAACAATCACATTATACAAACTTTTACACCTTCATTAAATGAGAAAAATGAGAGTAACCAAATGAATTAACTAGTGTAAAAATGTTGAATGTGGCATCATTATAGGGATGGGCATATCATTCACCTGAGCCCCCCAGAAAATGTTGAATGAGAGTAACCAAATGAATTTGTTACCTCATCTTTAGACTACCTTAATTAATTTGTTACCCTCTCTTTTAGAGCGCAAGCATCTTCCTGTGCTCTCCCAATTAGCAAATCACAAGTTTCCCTGTCATGCGAACACAATGAAGAAACCATGTATCGTTCTAACATGAAACACAAAAGCAGACACAAAACGCACAAATCAAGAAACCTTTTCATACAAATTACCATTTTTTTTTCCAAATAAAACTTTCAAAGCAATCAGTCGAACAGACGAGACTTACCGGATTGACTAAATTGAGATATCTTTGTCAACCAAATCATAACTTTTCAAGGCACAGTAACACTTATTGTTCTACTTTATATATCAATAGGTTTGATAATGGAATACAAATATACAATTACCGATCTGAATGAAGGAAGTATGCACAAACTACTAAGCATGACAAAATGATTGAAAATATATCACATTTTCGCTATTTATACACACTCGTGTTCCTATATTTAAACATAACAACTCAATATTGTGCAGTACTATCACCTTGTACAATTCCTATCCTGGATGAAGTATGCACACACTAATAACGTACAAACACACAACCATGGCCGTCTACAACTAGTTGAGCAAATAAATGGGTCAAATTCCACATGATCCGAATGGCCAAACTGAGACTTTGTCACAAGCACAATGTTAGAAACTGTTGAAACATCTTGGTGCGGAACACTAGTACTTTCAATTATATATGTCAAAAGAATGTTAATAATTGAATGTGATGTTTTAATTGCATAATGTGATGTTTCAATAGTGGCTATAATAATTGAATAAAATGGGAACGATCGGTCAGAATTTTCAATCTTGATGTGAATGTGATGTTTTACGTAAAGACCAACTTCTACACGAGCGAGCCTTGGGTACACTAGAGGGGAGGGATGCTAACAGGAACTGATCTTTGCATGTAGTTCCGCTTTGAGTAAACATGCCTCTAAACTGGTGGATAATCCTACCATTGTTCGTTCATGTATTTTCTTAACGTCTTGCTTTTTTGAATTTAAGATTTGTTGCAGCCGATTCTCTTCCAATGGATCATGTCGTTTCCACATATGTAATCCCATTTCACACTAATTTAATTTGCAAAACCAACCGCGCATAAAATCATGATTTTTGGGTGGAATTCACGGTTCATAGACGCAGCCAATTTAGATTCTGCACACCTAAAAATAGTAAGGTCTTTTTCTGATTACCATGTTGATGGGCATATAAGTATTGTTTGAGTGGTGCTTCGCTTCCCAATTGTCTCATGAAAACCAAGGCCTAAGCATCGACTTCCCAATTGAAGAGCATGGTCAGGAAATTGAACATAGATTTATCAAAGTGCAAAGAAAAAAATAAAATCGCCCTCAATATCTCAGTATAATACACTCGGCTAATGGTTTAAAGAGATAACCACCACGCGTATCGAACCCACAATCATAGGTGTCTTTGAATGATATGTTGGTCAAATAAATACGGTCAGTTTCAAAATACAAATCATCCGTTAGATCATAGATCGACGACCAAAATAAAACCCTAAGAAAAAAAACCGGGCAGCTTTCTAAGCCTGCCTTATAAAGAAGTAGTTCTCCTCCTGGTTAGTAATTCCTCCCTGTAGAGTATGAAAGAAACCCTATCCTTAAATAACAACAACAGATCTCTTCTACCCATGCAAGATTTCTTAAAAGCATCATCAGCAACCTTAATTTTGAAGCATAATGATATTTCCTCTCAAAAAATTAATTGATACTAGGAGCTCGGTAAACATTCTTTTTTACCATACTTACAAGACTATGGGAGGAAAGGATGGAGATTTGATACCTTCGACATACAAAATATATGGTTTCAATGGCACAGTGAATAAGCCTAAAGGAGAAGTTCATATGAGAATACCCTTGCAAGGATTATCAACTGAAGTTTTGTTCTGTGTGGTCGATGTGGAGTCCCCTTATAATGCATTGATTGGACGACCATGGTTGCATGAAATTATGGGTGTAGCGTCGACATATCATCAGTGTATAAAATTTCCTCATCCTAGTGGTGTTGGAATTATACAGGGAGACTGGATGGAAGGACAAAAATGTTATGAGGTTGACGTGGAGAGTTGCAAAGAAAGAGCTACAAAAAAGAAGGGGTGGAAGCAAAATATACAAGATAAACAAAGAAGAGAAAGGTTGATGGTGGATACCATAGATACAAGAGGAGAAGACACATTGCGAAGTAAATGCATGAGAGGAGTTGAAAATTGTGATGAAAAGGAATCGTTAAGAGATTTGAATGATGCGAGAGATAGAAAATAGCAGGGTCAAAAGGTGTAAGAAGTGAATAGTCACTGTTATCGAAATTAGTGACAAAGGCATATCAAGAGTAGGAGGAAGAAATAATAATTGAAGAAGAAATGTGCCAGAAATTAGTGACAAAGGCATATCAACAACAGATCTCTTCTACCCATGCAAGATTTCTTTGCCTTACAAGAAATAGATTTCCCAGATCAGGAGAAGCCTAATGAGTGTTTCTGCAACTTCTCTTTCCAAATGAATTTTCCTCTCAAATTGACAAATCTATGTAATCATTTTATGTAAGAATGAGGTTTTAGTTTTTTCTCTAGTTTGTAATCTGTGTGCTTCTAGTTCATTCAGTTTTGTAAGTTGGTAATATAATTCTACGGAAAATGGGTCAGAATTTGCAATCTTAGATGTGAATGTGATTTTGTTTTGTTGGGAAAATGACTTTTAAACATCTGGTTGTGCCAGCATTGTCATGTAAAAATTCTAAGAGATAGAACAATTTCTTACAATTTTGTTGTTAAGATTGTGCCATCTAATCGTCCTATTAGAGAATGGATTGAGAGGGTAATTGTTAGTTCTTGACGGTAACACTTATAAAAGTTTTGTTAGACAAAGAAATCTCTAGCACATGTCTTACTATTTTGAACAACCAAAACCTCTCTCTCTGTTGCTTTTCTTGGAAGGGCAAGAGGATGTATGTGTACTAGTATATTATGCCTACTTTGAACTGTGTCCTGCAGGCATCAGCAGCTCTTGCCTTTGAACTGTGTTGCTGATGAAAAAATATATAGGTTGTCGCTAATTCGTAAGCAAGAAAACATAGCTTCTTTCCACTTCAAAAATTTATATTTATCCAGGCTTGGGAAATCAAATAAACGCAGAAGTACCTTTCTTGTCTTGGTAACAGCTAGCAGCTGCAGCAAGTGACACGCTGAGTAGTCACATTGTTGAGTTGATAAACAGATGCAATGTGACTTTCAGTCTTTTATACCTGACGCCATGTCCTCTGTTTGCATTATCTCCAAATTTGTATTTATATCACATCCATAAACTCCAAAAAAGCATCCAAAACCCTGCAGCGCAGATGTTTCTATCAGCTTGAAGTTCCAAAATCAGCGTTTCTACATGAGATCCCAGTAAATATAAGTGGGAAGTGTTTAGGATGGGAAAGGATTTTGATGAACCAATAGAAGGCATAAGTAGATTCTCTATAGAGATAAGGATGCATTCTAGGAAGCAATAAGACTAGCGAACTGTGAATGCAGTTTTATGTCTGTTGCAAAAGCCTCAAAGTCCCAATTTCAGTTTCTACAAATTTTAAGTTGCATTAGGGCAGAGAAGAAAATTTTGTATTCTTCCGCAATTTGTTTATCTGCTAGCAATGGGGTGGAGAAGAAAATGTTTCTCAAGCTTACAGCTTAGGCAAAAAAAAAAATTGCACCAAGGCGAAATTCACAAACAGATTCCAACGTCCTAACCTTAGCGCGATAGAAGATGACGCAGCTAAAGGTGGCATAAAAAAACATGGCATAATATGTTGGAGCAACCAGGCTCCTGACCGAAGTACCAAGCGGAAGAAAGCTGTCAAAGGATACCCATGGAGGCTGCTTACAACATCAACGCAACACCACTGAAACATACTAGAGGTATACGTAGACGAGCGATCCTGGACACGAGTTCACCAATAACGAAGAAAGAAGTGCAACAACTAAATAGAAGACTGGTAACACTCAATAGTTTCATCTCAAGATTCTGCGAAAACCCAAACCATTGGTTTTGGTAGGCTGGATTTATTGCTAGAGACTCTAAACTTCGAACTGAAAATATTATTTTTGGATGAAAATTGTAATGTCAAAATTATACAGATATCCTATAGTAAAGAGTTTTGAAAATTGGCCATAACTACGTATTGACGATATACGTCCTCATTTCAGCATGACAAAAATGGTCGAAAATATATCACTTTTTTTGCTATTTATACACATTATATGAAAACGTAACACATTGTTATGCCAATTTTGCTACTTGACCAGCTGAATGACACCTAAATGCCTGCTATTGCTGATCTGTCAATGACGTTACGGGAAGAGACATGATTCTTTTTTAACATGTCACCATAATAAAAACCAAAAATAAAATTCATAGAGCCGTCGGATTTATTGAACGGGTAGGATGCAATAACAAAACATTTAGGATTTAAAAATGTGGCAGCAAAGGAAAGTCGACGGTTCTTCTTCTTCCTAAAAGAAAATCTAGGTTTTTCTGCAACAAAAAAATTCTTCTCTCGTTCTCTTCGAAAGAAGCAACATTTGTGGTTTTTTTTTTTTTTTTTTTTTGGTGAATTATACGTTCTTGGTGGGATTAGAAAAGCCTAAACTAGCACTTTTGGTAGCCACATTTTTACTCATGAATCATTTGAGAAAGCAAACTTCGAAATAATCCACATTTTTACGATCACAACATCGAAATCCCCACACTTTTGACGAGCAACAGCTCTCGTGTGCATCTCTATGCTTCCCAAAAAGTCTCCACCATCTGAGAGTATTGTATAAGACTCTGACCTCACTCGGCTAGTGAAGCACCTACACGTGTATCAGACCCCAATAATAGCCGTCTATGAAAATACAGATCATCCGTCAGATCATAAATCATCGAAATTAAACCCTAAACGAAACCGGCCGCCCTCAGCCTTTATAAGAAGAAGCGGTTCTCCTCTCCAGATACTAGTTCTTCTCTACAGATTAAGAATGAAATCCTAACCCTAGATAACAGATCTCTTCTGCATCACTGCAAATCCATGGCAATTTATTCCAAAGGAAACTTCGAATGTTTAAGCATAATGATATCTCCTCTCAGGAAATTATAATTTCTCTTTTGGCATGCATGAAACCAAGATGGATCAGTGGCAGCAGGATTCTGCGGATCTTCTTTCAACTTAAGTCAAGGGAATTAAGAAGAAAAAAACCCTTGTGGGAGCCTGATAAACAACTTGCTGAAATAGATTTGAAGATCCGGAGGAGCCTTATGAGTTTAGCAGGCAACTTAATTTTTTTCCTCACAAATTGTTTTCAAAATATCTCATGTAATTGTTTTATGTAATGAGAATGATGTTTCAGTTTCAATGTTAATCGGTGTAATTTCTATAATTCTAAAGAAAATGGGTTATAAATTGCAATTTTGATGTGCATGTTATTTTGTTTTGTTGCGTATAAATGAATAAACTTGGAATGGACCAAATGAATTTTTGGACATCTGGTTGTTCTAGCACTGTCATGTAAAAATTCTAAGAACTAGACCATTTCTTAGTACAATTTTAGTATCAAGATTGTGCCATTTATTCGTCCTAGTAGAGAATGGATTGAGAGGATACAAAAAGTTCTTGACAGTCACACTTGAACACTTTTACTGTGACCATATTCAGTTCAGCAATTACTACGGCGAACAACCAAAATCTCTCTCTTTGTTGCTTTTCTTGAAACAGCAATAGGATGTTGATATGTGTATTAGTATAATGCCTGCTTTGAAGTACTGTGTATTGCACCGGTTTGAGCAAGCATTCTTGGCATCAGCAGCTCTTTTTTGTTGCCTTCCCTGTAATTTCACATTTTTTTTTTTTTTTTTGATAAGAAGAGAGATTTATTATAGAAAAGAGAATTTACAAATGCCTATACGAAGGGTAGACAAAAACAAAAGCAGAAAAGAAGAACTTAGGAGAATACAGTCCCCCAATTAGTTACAGTATAAGAGAAGCTCATGTGAACTTTCTTTCCAAAAAATTTCGCCCATGACAACACTAGGGTCTTAACATCAGTAGCTGGGTCTGCATCTGTTTTGAAACTTTAATTTTCCTCAAAAGTGCGACAGTTACGTTCGCTCCACAAAACCCATATGACTCGCAGCCGAGATTAAATCCCACACAACTCTTCCCGAATCAGACGGATGATTAAGAGACCAAGAATGAGCAAAAGTGAACATATTTCCTGGAAACACCCAAGCCCAACGATTGATAGGCGTAACAGCCATCCAAATATTATATGCCACTTGATGGCGAACCAACTAGAAGAATGCAATACGGAGATTGCAGGTGTTGAGAAGGGAAGAAAAGGTTGAGAAACAGATGAAAATATTAAGGTTGGGTTGAGAAATTAAGAGATTGGATGCTGTAACTTGAGAGTTGTTTAATAACTTCAATAATTGTATATCAACTTAAACGAGACTAGCTTTGTATATATAGGCAGTGACAAGAGTTCTAAAAATAGCTAAACACCTAAAGAAAGAAATAATAAAACTCTAAAAACAGAAAAGAACTAAACTTGGCTAGCAAACAAGAAAGATCTAGAATGATCTAGAAAACGTGTAGAGATGTTCTACATCAGTCCCTCCTTCTTGAAAAACAACTTGTCCTCAAGTTGAACCCAAAACATCCTCAGTTTCGTCATAAAAAGTGAAAATCTCTTATACGTTGAAGATGTTAGAAATATTCCAACTAGATGGAAGATCTATAACATATGCATTGTCACTTATCTTCTTTAAAACTTTGAACGGCCCATACTTCTTCATTTTAGTTTTGTTGTAAGTGCCAACTGGAAATCTCTCTTTTCTTAGATGTATCATCACCAAATCGCCTTCGTTAAAAGTTTTAAGACGTCTGTGTTGATCAACATTTGTCTTGTACTTAGTATTGGAGTCTTCTAACTTTGCTTTGACGTCATGATGAAGTTGAGGCGCTTGATCGACCAACCCGATCGGCCTTAGCATGAGACTTTCCAGGTTTTGGTAACACAACCAAATCGAGGAATATGATTGGGTACCTTAGAATATACGATAGCAAAAGGATATTTACAGTAGAACGGTTCACGAGATGTATTGAATGCAAATTCCATGTGAGGAAGAAACGTTTCCCCTTTGCTTTCGTGCGATTGACAATCTTGGCGCTAATTAAATTGCCTAATGATCTGTTGACAACTTGATCTGTCCATCGGTTTGGGGATCTTGTGAGTACTGTATCTTGTAATTTAGTTCCTAGCCTCATCCATAAGGACTTCGAAGTAACTAAGAAACTTAGTATCACGATCGAAGTGATAGATTTTGGTACTCCATGCGGACGAACTATCTCCTTGAAAAATAAGAAAGCTACATTTGAAGCATCGGTGGTCTTCTTGCAAGCTACAAAATGTGCCATCTTAGAATATCTATCAACTACCACCATGTGAGAATCATTGCCTTTAGAAGTACGAGGTAAACCGAGAATGAAATCCATACTTATGTCCACCCATGGAGCATCGGGGACCAAGCAAAGGAGTATATAAACCGAGTGTTTTGAATAGTACCTTTAGAACGCTGACAAATCATACACTTTTGAACGAATTTTTGTACGTCTCTTTTTAAAGAAGGCCAATAATATCGTTCTTCAAGTAATGTAATTGTTTTGTCACGACCAAAATGACCGCCAAGGCCACTACCATGCGAGTTCATGGATAAGATATTGCCTCAAAGAACCTTTCGGAATACAAAGACGAATACCTTTAAAAAGAAATCCTTCTTGAATAAGATAATCATCAATCCCAATGAGACTTTTTCCCACATTGCTCCCATATTGTCTTGAAATCTTCATCATCTACGTATAAATCTTTGATGTAATCAAAAGCCACACTTTCACTGCGAAGAGTAACAAGAAAATGAGCACGTCTACTCAAAGCATCAGCCACTTGATTCAATTTTCCACTCTTATATTTAATAGAGAAAGTATACTGATTTATGGTGGAAAGCCACCTATCATGCATTCGATTCACTTTAGAAGAAGTTTGCAGAAACTTCAAGGCTTGATTGTCAGTGTTGACAACAAACTCATTATGTACCAAATAAGGATGCCAATGCTTCAATGCTTGAACAAGAGCATATAGTTCAAGCTCATAAGTGGACCATTTCGCCTAGCTTCCGAATTTTTTTCACTATGGAAAGCAATAGGATGATCATTACGAGACAAAACAGCTCCAATTCCAACTACGGATGCATCACAATCAACTTCAAATGGTTTGGAAAAGTCGGCATTGCAAATCTTGGTCTTGCTGCACAATTTTTCTTTAAGAAGATTAAAACTCCTATCGGCTTCTTCAGTCCATTGGAATTTCTCATGCTTTAAACAATCAGTTACTCCAGCAGCTATAGAGCTAAAATTGCGAATAAAACGTCGATAAAAAGATGCCAACCCATGAAAACTGCGGACATCTTTAATGCATGTTGGAGTAGGCCGGTCGAGAGATAGCTTTAATTTTAGAATCGTCAACGAAATCCCTTGATCGGATATAATATATCCTAGAAAGGTTCTTGATTTTGATAAAAAGCTACACTTCTTTAAATTCACATAAAGTGCATTATCTTGAAGAGCTTGAAATACCTGAATTAAATGATCGAGATGTTCTTCTTCGTCATGGCTGTATATTAGGATATCATCGAAGTAGACAATGATAAACTTTCCAAGAAAAGGTTGTAAGACTTGGTTCATCAATCTCATGAAGGTACTCGGTGCATTTGAAAGTCCAAACGGCATCACTAACCACTCATATAGTCCTTCTCGAGTTTTAAAAGCTGTTTTCCACTCGTCTCCTATGCGTATACGAATCTGGTGATAACCACTTCGAAGATCAATTTTGGAAAATACTTTAGAACCTACAAGCATATCTATCAAATCATCAAGTCTTGGGATGGGGAATCTATAAGGAATAGTAATCTTGTTGAGAGCTCGACAATCAATACACATTCTCGATCCTCCATCTTTTTTATCAACCAAGAAAGCCTGGACTAGCACAAGGGCTTTTACTCAACTTTGATTAAACCCTTTTCCAATTAAATCGTTTACTGTCCTTGCAAAATCTCGTGTTCCTTTGGACTTAGTCTATAATGAGCACAATTTGGAAGAGAAGCACCAGGAATGAAGTCAATCTGATGTTGTAAATCTCTTAAAGGAGGTAAAGAGTTTGGCAGTTCTTCAGGAAACAAACCATGAAACTGAGTGACCAAAGGTTGTACTCTTTACGGAATGATTATCATTGGTTTAGATTCTTCATGAGAACTAAGAGTATGCCCTGCATTTGTTTCACAATACTAGCTACTAATGCACTTGTCTTGCCATCACTATGTTCTTTATAAATGGTCTGAGATCGAGAAGGAACTAATACCTTCTTCTTACCATCTTTGTAGAAAGTATATGTGTTTTCAAAGCAATTGTGAACTGCACACATATCATACTGCCAAGGTCTTCCAAGTAATAAATGTGCAGCAGACATATTAATAACATCACACAAAACAGAATCTTCATAACCCTTGAGAGAAAATTTCACCGAGGCATTGGTCGGTAATCTTTTGAGAAGAAGAACTAGTGACCCATCCTACGAATATGGTTGAGGATGTGGAGTGATAGGTAATCCTAACTTTTGAACCACCTCGGCTGAAATATAGTTATCCATCCGCCACTATCCATAATGAGATCACATGTAACCCCATTAATTAAACACCTTGTTCTCGAAAATCTTGTTTCTTTGTGAAAAAGATGGTTGTGTAAGTAACAAGGGTCGAATCATACCCATGAAATGTTCTTTGTATAATTCTTCAACGACCCCGCATCCTCTTCCTCCTCGGATTTTGCTAACTCATTATTAACTAAACCGTTGTACTTATGCGTTTCTCCGATTCCTCTTGTACAAGTCCATGAATTCTACGACATTCGAAGAAGTATGACCGGGCATCGACATTTGTTACACTTTTCGCCTCCGAATTTAGCATAGGGATTCGATTTTTTTGGTGGAGGAAAAGTTGTGCAGTTTCTACTTGCAAAACGAGTATTGGAAACATTACTTGGTTGAGAAGTATTAGATTGAGCTTGTCAGACGGATTTGAAATTCCGTTGGAGTAGGGAGAATAGGTGATTGATTCTTTGGCACGGGAGAATTAGTGAAATTGGTAGTTCGAAATTCTTGTCGGCTAGAGGTATCATCTTGATAAGAAGAATTTTCATTGTAACTACTATATGAAGGAGATGTTTTAAAGTTACCTTGAAATTTGGAATTACGTATAGAAGAAAATCTTTGAGGACGGGAAAAACGTCGTTCTACCTTGGCCTTTCTTTGAATAGCTTCTGTCATAGTATAAACCGATTGATTCATCCCTTCTTGAATAAATCGATTCAAACCATCGATAAATCTAGCAACTTGTTGTTCTTGATTTCCTTGAGTTCATTACGAGCAACTAAGTTGTAAAACTCGGATACATATTCCTCTACTAACCTTGCGCCTACATCGACACGAAGTTTGATAAAAAGTTGTTGCCTATAATCTTGTGGTAAAATTTTTCCTTAATGAGTTCTTTCATCTTTTTCCAAGATCGCACTTTGGATTCTTACCAAAATTTCTTCGATTTTTCGACTAACTTTAGACACCAAGTCTGCTGCACCTCCTTTGAGTTTATAAGCTACGAGCTTAACTTGGGTACGTTACGGAATATCCATGTAATCAAAAAAGATTCAACTTCATAAAACCAGTCTAGCAATTCTTCAACTGGAATCGCCCTTTGAAAGTTGGAATGTCGACTTTTAACTTATACTACGATGAGTTAAGACTTGTTCTAAAACGTCTCCCTTGACTCCTTTTTCTTACGGATAATCTTCAATATCATCATCACTCTTGTATTGAGGTTTATCAAACTTTTTGTGATGTTGATATACGTTTCTTTCATATTGTTTGTTTTTCTTAGCTCCTTCTGCATAAAAACATTAAGTTTCTTTCCGTCTCTGGAAGTATACCTTGATCTTGAATTTTCCCTTCTTCTTGTGATTTATCTTGACATCGATTTTTCTTGATTTCTCACCTTGATTTACCTTCTTTTTCAAGTTTTTCTATTCCAGCAACTTCTAGTCTAATGTTTAACTTCTTAATATCTTTTTGAATATCTTTCAAAATACTGGTAATATTTGTGAAAGTTGTATCATGACTCTCCAACTTATGCTGTAATTTTTGTAACTTCGACTCTAGTAACTTGATCTCCCATTGAAGATAGAAAAAAACGAAAAAACTAGTTTTTTTTTTTTTTTTTTTTTTTTTTTTTAGGGTTTGAGTGCGGAAGCGTTGAAAAGGATCGGATTTAAAGGATAGGACCTAAAAATCTAAAGGGTGTGGTACCAATTGATGGCGAACCAACTAGAAGAATGCAATACGGAGATTGCAGGTGTTGAGAAGGGAAGAAAAGGTTGAGAAACAGATGAAAATATTAAGGTTGGGTTGAGAAATTAAGAGATTGGATGCTCTGTAACAGAGTTGTTTAATAACTTCAATAATTGTATATCAACTTAAACGAGACTAGCTTTGTATATATAGGCAGTGACAAGAGTTCTAAAAATAGCTAAACACCTAAAGAAAGAAATAATAAAACTCTAAAAACAGAAAAGAACTAAACTTGGCTAGCAAACAAGAAAGATCTAGAATGATCTAGAAAACGTGTAGAGATGTTCTACATCACCACTTTACAGTGAAGAAAGATATGATCCGGAGATTCGGAGCTGTCACCGCAATGAATGCAAGAGCTGTAGATTTCCATACCTTTGTGCTGCAACATATCCAAGGAATTTAGTTTACCATGAACTGCGCACCAGACTAGGAAGTTAACTTTAGGAGGAACACCAGCCTTCCAAACGAATTAATGTGGAAAATCATCCAGACCATCGTCTGTAATAAAAATCTCATATAGAGACTTAACAGTAAACAACCTTTAGAATGAAGAGCCCACCTTCGAGTATCCGGTAAGTTATCTGTATCAGGTGGATTAGTTCGGATGACACATAATAAATCTGCAAACTGTGCCGCTTCCTGATTGTTTAGGGCTCTCTTAAACTCGAATCTCCAAGAACCATCCAGTGTAATATGGTCAGCTAAACTACCATAATGTAGTTTATCTAAATTGCATAGAAGCTTGAAATTACTTTCAAGATTTGTGTTACCAACCCATTTGTCGTGCCAGAATGAGATCAACTCTCCAGAATGGATACTCAAATTCGAATTGTTATTGACCAAATCACTAGTTTCAGAGATTGTTCTCCAACAAGATACTCCATGTGGTGAATTCGCTATACCTGGAACCCATAATGAGAAGTCGCATCCATATTTCTCTACTATTAGCTTGTACCACAGGTGATTTTTCTCTACCCCGAATCACCAACACCATTTAGCTAGAAGAGCTAAATTCATAAATCTCAAGTTCAACACACCAAGACCTCCCCTTTCCTTGTTTGCATAGACAAAGTTCCATTTGGTCAAATGTGAAAAACTACTTCCACCCCAAAGGAAGTTCCTCATTTTCTTCTCTAAAATCTTGATGGCTGAGATAGGTGCTTTGAAAAGAGAGAAATAATACATTGGCAGAGAGGTTAAGATGCACTTAAGAAGAGCTAACCTTCCTCCCTTATTCATTGAAAGCTGGTTCCAAATAGATAGTCTGGCATCAAACTTCTCTGTAATAGGTACCCAAATAGCCCTAGAATTAGGCTTAGAACCCAGAGGCATTCCCAAATACATAAAAGGCATTGTATCTACTGCACAACCCAATTCAACAACCCACTCACTGAGAAGAGGAACATCACTAATAGCTATTAGTCTTGTTTTAGACTTGTTGACTTTTAATCCTGCAATATATTCAAAACAGTGTAGAATAGATAACAAATTTGTAAGTTCCTCCTTTTTGTTATCAACAAAGAAAATAGTGTCATCTGCACAGTGCAAATGATTAACTACCATTCCATTCTCCACCATGGAAAATCCATTGAATAACTGAGAGTCAGCTGCTCTATCCATTGAAAATAGTGTCATCTGTAATTTCACATAACTTTCAGTTACAATTTGCTGATGAAAAAAATCCAGGTTGTCAGCTAATTCATAAGCAGGAAACCATAGATTCTATCCACTTTAATTTTTTCTGAATTTAGTGGAAAGCATTTCATTTCATACATGATGGAATAATGAAGTTATGTAAATAACTATGCTCAATGTCAAGGGTAGCGATTTAAAACTGGCCCCGATTTTCAAATTTCAGACTACGTACTTTCCTATCACCATATTTAGACTCCAGAATCCCGAACAGCATCTTATCATATTGTACCATATTTTCTTGGAATGCATAAATTACCTGCTAGGGTAGGGGTTCCTCGATATTCCAACCTGTAGTTTGAGTCAGTCTCGACCACCGGAATTTGGATACACGCTGTTTATCCAGAATAACACCATCACCAAATGCCCAAACCTCTTTTACGTTGTTTGAGCATTAAAGAATATGCTGCTTCTCATTGCAAGCCACAAAACCACCAGCCTCATTCCCGATAATTCTACAATTGCCCGCAAAACAAGTAGAAGATGAAGCTCGGTTATTATCCAAGCTTATAACAATAGGCCCTTTAAGAATGTATCATCTAATGGGCAATAGAAATTATTGGTAGAAATAAAGACGACGAATAATTTCAGACCTCGTATTCCAAGAGGTACGACCATTTAGTCCTAGATGCACGTAGAATGTTGGCATATTCTTGACAACTCCCCAGCTAAATACCAGCACAGTTGAGTGAAACCAAGCTTTCCACATAATTCTTGGCTCCACGTATCACTAGTGAACTACTTGTCGAGGTATCTTGCTTTGGGTCATACAGAACTAACTGACGTTCACGGTCACTCTTTAATAGAATCTTATCATCTTTGAAAGACTTAAATCACTCTTGGTTGCCAAAGATTTGTTTTCATAACTTCCTCCTGGCGAATGACAAAACGTTTAGCCCAGGGTTCTGGAAAACCATAATCCTTCATCACCCATATCGCAATCTGACAAGGCTTCCAAACATAATTAGTCACACAAAGGCACTCTTGCAACACTCCCACGGTCCAAAGAGGACTCAAAGTACTGCTGTCCTTAAATTCTTATGGAAAGTGCATTTGCTTGAATCTCTCCCCGCTGAAATCAAAAGAGACTATAAACTCCTCCTCTAGCCCCTCATGTCCTAACCTTTTTTCAGCTTACCAGTGACGAAGTCCACTAACAATTCCGTGACACGCTAGAATAAGGAATATACTTGAGCATATGATAAGGGATGGTCTCAATGCTTCTCCATGAATCTGACTCTAACAAATATATCTCAGATGCATGAACATCCTTCTCACTTGGTGGAAATTTGACAAGATATTGCGAGAATTCAGCTTTTACGAGCTTGTAGTCATCCTTCTCAAAACTCTAGTTACCATTCATCTAGGGAAAGGAGGAGAACCAGGTGGTGGTGAGATTTCAGCAATAGTAGTACTTATCTCTATATATCTTAAAGCTATTTACGCAGATATCTCCCCATTGTTTTGTCGTTGATTTAGTTTTCCTGACAGTATTAGTACGACCAGGAAAATAATTTTGATACAAGGTTAACGACATATACATAATTACTTTTGTGTGTGGGAGTGTGTTAGTGATTGTTTGATGATTCAGTTTCAATAAAAAATATATAAGTGATTGTTTGGTGGTTAAACTACTAAAAATGCCGAGTGAAATTTGGTAGTTATTTTTGTTATATATTCTGGAGTTGATTTTGAGCAGGGGTTTAGGGTACATTGTTGCAGCTCCTCTATAAGCACCCATGCTTCTTGACCATGGTTTAGTGAAATGGTGGAGTGTCTTGGTGATTATAGATATGTTAAACTTTTTGCTGTTGCTATTTTTGTTTTCGGTCCACTTCACTTCATCAACCTATCCATGCATCAAATAGAAACTCTAGTAATAATGCTTGGAAATAAGAGTTGCATTGGTGCTGACTAGTTTCTAGTGTTGTAAATATTACTTCTGTATCTTGAAGCTATAAACACCTGACTTGATACCTCCTTGCTTTTTTGTTGCTGAATTCATTCCATTTGCGAAGTCATTCATACTGACCGGGTAATTTAGAGCTGGCAATTTTAGTGATTATCTTTTGTTGAATTTTCCAGTTGATGGTACGTGGTTGCGCTTTGCCTTCAGTTTTTCCATGTTCCCCTCTTTGTGTTTCTCTCCTCTGAGCTGCAATGTACGCTTTTTTTTACAGCATTTGAATTGAAGCTGCATCTAGCTCATCTTTAAGTATCCATGCTTCCTGCTCTTATTCTCAGTTCATTTAGCAGTTAATGGTTCTCTTAAGTGCCTGTGCTTCTTGCTGCCATGCCGTTGTGTACTGGATAATGCTTGATAGAACTTTGTTTCGGCTGTAATTTGTTGCATAAGTGGCAAGTAAAGAAGAAAACGTGGAAACAGACACAAAACAAAACAAATGAATAAAGCTTTTGAAGGTACAAATTACCACTTTTTTCCATACAAATAAAACTTTAAAAGCAACCGAACAGACCACAGGCCATAATTACATTAATCGAGAGAACTTGATATCCTTGTCAACCTAATCATAAATTGTCAAGTCACCGCAGCAACGGATCCAGGAATTAATGTTTGGGTGGGCTAATTTTTTTTTTCTCGAACTCTCAACTTAATATATCTCAACTGCAAGAATGACAGCTGCGGTAATATACTTAAAGCTGAGTATGGGTATGCCACACGATCTCTTTTCCTTGGAGCATAAAGCTCTGAATCAAATTTTTTCACCTTGTAACTAATATTAGGTAGGAATAATTTGCGTATCGAAAATAATAATCCTGATTTACCCAATTTTTTTCTAGTTTTAATTATTATAGGGATGCAAAAATATTTGGAGTTTATACATATACGCATAATAAGTCATGACATATTGTATTTTTGTCTCATGAATACAATGCATTTTTAGATTATACATAGATATACATGAAATTGTAGTCACTTCATAGAATAAAAATGAATTTTTGGACAAACACTTGCTTTTTTTCTTTTTTTATATAAAGGTGGACAAACGCTTGCTTAGTTAAGGACAAGACACCCCTATTTAACACACAGTTTTATTTTATCAAACTGACACGTAACAGGTGAGCCCATTCAATACCTGATTTTAAGAAACATCATGAATACTTGTTTTTCCTTATAGCCTTTGAACGGTTGAGATGCTATTCAAAAATTAATCCATGCGGGACAGGGTTCCAAAATCTTCTGATTTCTTTCACGCAGAATCATATCTTAATAATTAATGAGCTAATTAAAATTTACACCTGGGCTAAATTTTACAAATGTTAAAAATTACACTAACAAAACATCTTTTTATAAATTTTGGGGTGGGCTTCAGCCTGGGTAAGCCACCCCCTAATACCGTCCCTGTATGGTGTATTCGTATCTGCACGTAGAAAGATCAGTTCAGAGCTTACATTAAAATTTCTTTGTAGACATTATTTGCTACTACAAATAGTACAGTTTAGATCTATAAGTGTTAGTTACTTATTTCATTTTGGTGCTTGGTAGAACTTTGGATCAAAATAAAACAATACAAGTGATGATAATGCTTGCTAATTACCTATAAAGAAGACTTGCAAGGGTTCAAGTGTTGTTATCTCTTTATATCTTAAAGCTATTTTATCGTTCATTTAGTTTTGTTCCCAAAATCATTCCCTACTTACATGACAGTATAGAGATATTAGTATGACCAGGCAAATGTATAGAGATATTAGTATGACCAGGCAAATGTTAAAAACACATACGTGGTTGCTTTTATGTGTGGGAGTGCGTTAGTGATTGTATGAAAGGATGAACTACTAAAAATGCAAGTCAATCATACTTTTGGAAGTCATTTGTGAAGTCATTCATACTTTTAGTGATTTTCTTTTGTTGAATTTTATAGTTGATGGTACGTGGTTTGCGCTTTGCCTTCAGTTTTTCCATGTTCCCCTATTTGTGTTTCTCTCCTCTGAGCTGCAATGTACGTCTTTTTTTTTTTTGCAGTCTTTTGAATTGAAGCTGAATCTAGCTCATCTTTAAGTATCCATGCTTCTTGCTCTTATTGTTCTTTTCAACTTCACTTCATTTAGCAGTCAATGGTTCTCTTTAGTACCCGTGCTTCTTGCTGCCATGTTGTTGCGTAGTGGATAATGCTTGATAGAACTTTGTTTCGGCTGTAATTTGTTGCATAATTCGCACAAGAAAAAAATGTAATGATTTCTGAGACTAGAAGCAGATTTTCTTCTTATGTCGTCTCCCACATCAATTCTTCTCATCTAGTTTAGAGTTAATCGTCTTCCAAGTAATGTTTATATGTTGTAGATCATGTAATAATACTCAATTAATCATTCTTGAAATGAAGAAAGCTTTTGAAGGCAAAAATACCATTTTTTCCATACAAATAAAACTTTAAAAGCAATTGAACGGACTGAACCGAACTGGACGGAATATTAACTTGATATCTTTGTCAACCAAATCATAAATTTTCAAGGAACAGTAACACTTACTATTTTACTTTATCTATCAATCTGAATACAATTATATTACCAATCTGAATGAAGTATGCACAATCTAATAACATACACCATCTTAATTACCACATTCTCATTTCAGCATCATGAAGTGCAAAGTATCTCAGGTTGAAAATGAACGTGTACAAACACACAATCATGGCCGTCTATCAATGATAAGTTGGTCAGTCTCAACATGTTTATCATCCGTTAGATCATAACCCTAAATCTCTCCGAGCCTTTATAAGAAAGAAGTTTCTCCTCCCCAATAACCAGTTCCTCCCTGTGGAGTAAGAAAATAAAACCCTTACCTAAAAAAACAACAACAACAACGGATCTCTATTGCTAATCCATGGCAGAGTTTCTAAAAGCAGCATCATAAGCAGCCTAGCATAATTATTTCTCCTCTCAGGGAATTAAAATTTCCTATACCTGATAATCATAGTGGATTGGCATAAAAAGAATGTTCCAAGATGAGATTCAGCGAAATTTATCAGCTACTGCAACATTTGGCAGATCTTTGTAAAGTACTTTGAAGCAAAATATAAGCCTTACAGGATCCGACTTGCTGATCTAGATTTGAAGGCTCAGGAGGAGCCGATGATGATGACAGCATCTCATATTAATTTTTCCCCTCTCAAATTGTGAAGTTTCTTTTCAGTTCAAGAAAATATCTCATATGCAATGTAATTGTTTCCTGATTATTATATTTTGGTTTGTAAATCTATATGCATCACTAGTCCTATTAGTTCAATTACCCAAATAGAACTAGTTGAGCAAATAAATGGATCAAATTCTACATGATCTGAATAGCCAAACAGAGAATTTGTCAGTAGCCCAGTGGTCATACAAGTAAAATTATCAATAAGGGTGTTAGAATTTAGGGAAATTGCTCCCCTATCTCATACTCACTTTTGTATACAGTATAAAAAATGTTGAATATAGCAGTATATATAGGGATGACTATGAGCATCCTTCACCTGAGCCCCCTAATTGTTGTGCAGTACCACTACCTTATTTCATTTGTTTGTTTTATAGGCCTTTCGGTTTTCTAGCTTTTATTTTCTTCAATCTATTAAAAATGTGAACAGGAACTAATCTTATTGTCAGCTATAGTACCTCTTTATAAACATGCCTCTGGTGGATAATCCTACTACTACTGTTCATTTGATGTTTTAGTTTCAGTGGACATGTAATGAAAATGCCGTCCAAGACCCTCTAAAATCATTTTCTTCGTCTTGGAATATTATCTCCGAGATAGAATTCTCTCAAATTTCCGGAAATTAAGAACTTATTGGTAGAAAATCTTGTATCTTAAATGATGGATAAGTTAGTGAAGTGTTCGAGAATGAGTGTTAGTTTTGTATGGAATTCTGGTGGAGGAACCTCTTCAGTCATAGATACAAAGATTGTAGTATGCATGATATTTCCTCAGCTCTAAGTAAGTATTATTATTCTGCTTATTGTCTTTTCAGTTTCAAAGTTTCTTTACTGTTACGTATAAAGTCAATTACGACCAAAATCTCATAACCTAGATATGTTTGTTTTGTTATTTGGTTTCATATGAGTATGTGAAAATATGTTTAATGATATATGTCTTATAGATATCATAAATATGGAAAAGTTCATCTTTGGAGTAAAGAGTATGTATGTAGGAAGTTAACATCTTTGTTGATTTATTTTCTGGCTTGTCATACTGCTAGAGAGCCAATCTTACCAACGGATAAATTCTTTTGTCAATATTGGCGAAGTGTTTGGAGAACCATCAGAAAAATGCCCTTTAAATATAGATTTATTGTCTAGGCCTTTTCAGGTTGTTGGTGCGAGCTAGGATCTATTTGCATCTGTTTGGAACTTCCTTCTGTGAATTTCAATTCTTTGGCCCGTAGCTCTCTTAAACAGCTCCAGCTTCCGCTGAAAAAGATTCTTCCGCCTATTACACCACTAACATTCTCATGAGCACCCCGCGTACATATCACCACCGAGATTTATAGCATAAGATTTAACACAACGTCGGGGCAAAGATGGTGATAATGTAGTATTACTAATGCTATCAGGAATAGTGAAATTAGCTACATTACTAATATTCGCAGGGAGTACTAGTGGTGATGTTCAAGCACACGGCATGTATAAAGTGTTTTCAGCGATGCAACGCTGAAACCGTATGCTATTAACTTTAAACATGTTTTTATGTGAAATATTGATAAGTTTGCGTAAATTATGTTGTCTTATCTTATTCACCGGGTTCATTTCACATTGCAGATTATTGGGTGATGGTTGATTCGAAAAAGTTGAAATGCGAAGGTTCTTTCTGATGATAGACATGGTGGGCTACAATAGGAGCAGTTGTTTCCATTCTGCAACCTCAGTCGTTACAATCATGCAAAGTAGAAAACAGCATCGGTAAATATAAGTATGTGTATGTATGTGTCTTTATATGTATGACTGCATCTGACTTCTTACAATAACTGTGCAGGTACTAGAATTAAAAACACGGTGGTTTGCAGATGCCCATACAAGTAGACTAGCTGCATTTATAGGATCGAGCTTGGATCCTAATGCTGTTGCAACTCCAGCAAGGGGAATCGGTCCAAGTGTCAGTTGGGAAGTCGCCTCTTGGACTGTCAGGGATTGCATCTGGTAGTATAGTAGACTAGCAGCATTTATAGTAGCATAATTTATTTTGTGATAAATCTTTCCGGCATAAGCTACATCAGTTTCTGTATACAAGTTATTGCATTCCTTTTGGACTTAATATATTAGCAAAGATTCATTTGTCTCGAGATTTTGCTATAATCTAATTTTGTGATATGTAAAGCTTCCTAACTACGAATGCAGTTTTGTGTCGGTTGCAAAAGCTTCCGAGTCCCAGTTTCAGTTTCTACAAAATATAAGTTACAAATTATTGGGCCGACCGAGCGAAGCGAGGGAGGTCCTTTATATGGCCACTTTTTTGTAAAATGTAAGTGATCAATTACCACAAAAAGATTGGAAATGGTTACGGCCGAAAAACCAAAAATGTCCCTCCCTTTTAGTCCAATTATTATAACTCTTTATGTATCCTTTCTTTTCGGTGGTATAATTGGAAAATAAACTTTAATATAATATATCTAAAAATCCGTGCCTTGGAATTTTACAAATTTTATCTCGTTAGAAAGGTTATAAAAATCTACGCAACAAGTATAAACAACAATATCAAATTTGGAGTTTTTACGAAAAAATCGGAGATATATATCATTTTAGGCACAATTTTAGAAAATTAAATGTATATCCATTATGCAAACCATCACAAAGGATACATAATAATTTATGTAGTGAAATATTGGTTTATGCATCAACTAATTTTCCATTGCAACTAATAAAAAGATGTACTCCATCTGTTTCAAGAAAAATGATACTATCATTTAGGCACAATTCTCGAAAATTGAATGCATATCCATTTTGCAAACCACCACAAATGATGCATAACACATCATGCAACCATATTTTGGTTTATGGATCGACCAATTTTCCGTTTTAGAAAAAATAATACTTTCACATCCTGTTTCAGGAAAAATGATACTATCACATCCCGTTTCGGAAAAAGTGATTCTTTCGCCCCGTTTCGGAAAAAGTGATACTTTCTCCCCGTTTTGAGAAAGTGATACTTTCGCCCCATTTCAGAAAAAGTGATTCTTTCGCCCCGTTTCAGAAAAAGTGATACTTTCTCCCCGTTTTGAAAAAGTTATACTTTTTCTGAAATGAAGCGAAAGTATCATTTTTTCCGAAACGGAAAAAAGTATCACTTTTCCCTAAACAGAACGAAAGTATCACTTTTCCCGAAACGGAGCGAAAGTATCACTTTTCCCGAAACGGGGTGAAAATATCAGTTTTTCCGAAACGGGGCGAAAATGTCACTTTTTCTGAAACGGGGCGAAAATGTCACTTTTTCTGAAACGAGGTGAAAGTATTACCTTTTCTGAAACGTGACGAAAATAGTCGTGGACAAACTCCATCTTCATATTCTTCTTCGATCGGCCCTCCCACCGTGGCAACGGTCGCACTAGTTTATGTAGCAAAATAGTCCCGTTTTACTAGTGATTCATTTGAGAAAGCAAAGTATAAATCAAATTAATTCACATTGTTAAGCAGTTTAAAAAAAAAATAAGAAAAATAATTGACGGACCAAAAGAAATAAGGACGGTCTCAAAATGCAAATCGTCCGTTGAATCATAGCCAAAAAAAAAAAAAAAAAAAAAAAAGACAAATAATCAACGATCACAAATGTAACCCTAAATGTCCCAGCCTTTATAAGAAGAAGAAGTTCTTTCTCCCAAATCACTAGTTCCTCACTGTAAAACGAAGAAAAAAACTCTGAACCCTAAAAAACAACGGCAGATCTACTGCATCATCCCTGCAAATCCATGGCATATTATTCAAAATCATCATCAACATCCTCAATGTTTTAGCATAATGATTTCTCCTCTCACAAAAATAATATGTCTTTGTACTCATGATCTTTTTGCAACCACTTGTTGAAGTAGATTTGAAGGATCATGAGAAGAACAATGTAATTCTTTCTCATATACAATTGTAATTGTTTTCGGCATTTTTAGTTTCTAATCTAGTTTGTAATTGTAATGCATGTGCAATGCTAGTCCTATTAGTAAATTCGGTTTTGTATGTCAAAAAAAATGGTAGTTTGTAATAGCTATAATGCTAAAGACATTGGTTAAGAATTTAGATCTTTGATAGTGTTGTTATAATGACTTATCCTCTCAAATCTACGTGGTTATTGATTTTCCTTAGCCAGTATCTGAGCTCATCTTGTTTCTTGTGGTAATATCTGTAAAACAATGGTATTTGATTTCAATATCTTGCCCAAAACACTGACATTCATATTTCAATAAATTGGATTCCAATTTCACTTTCGCTTCAACATTAGTAGTAACACTACAGCTGCTCATTACAGACTCCGCCTGAGAGATAGATCATTTATAGACTAGTGACCTTACAACCTTATATTGGGTGTCCGATTGTGGGAGGTGAATGTAGATTCGCTGAGATCTTATTTTGGTAATTACTGAATTAGAGATCCCTTCAGTTTTTCTATGTATCCAATTTGTTTTAGAAAGATCAGAGCTTACATTTCAATTATCTGCTACTACAAACAGTACAAGTGATATGCATGCCAATTACCTATTAAGAAGTCTTATATGGGAGATATCTCCCAATCATTTTGTTGTTTATTTAGTATTGTTTCCAAAATCATTCCCTATTTACGTGACAGTACAGAGATATTAGTAAGACTAGGTAAATGTTTTGAACCGAGTTAAAGAGACATACATGGTTACTTTTATGTGGTGTGGGAGTGCGTTAGTGATTGTTGGAATGCCTGAACTACTAAAAATACGAATGAAATTTGGTTGTGTTTTTCTTTTTTGGTAGTGGGCTTGTTATATTCTGGGGTCGATTCTGAGCTGCTTCTGTAGGAGGGGTATAAGGTACACTGTTGCAGCTCCTCTCAATGTACCCATGCTTCTTGCTATGGTTCAGTAAAACGGTGTGGAGTGTCTTAATACCTTCTTGCCCATGGTTCTTGATGTTACTTTCTTTTCACTTTTGTTCCTTTAAGTACCTGTGCTTCTTGTTGCAATGTAAATTATGGGTCCTTTTAGGTTCTTATGTTTCCTGAATGTATTGTAATTTAGTTCAATTTTTTGGTTTGTTGGTTGTCAACAATGAGTAGTGTAATACTGTTTACATTGTGTACTTGCTCTTTAAATTCTAAAATTGGTGATATTTTATTGGGTTTTTTTAGGTGCTTGAACAAGTAATTAGAATGGATGAAAAATTTGGTCTCATGCTTCATAAGTGCAATGATGTTTGTACTTTTAGTTATTATCCATCCTCGTCTACATGTTGTTGTGTATTACTGGAATGTTTTTATCCTTCCGAATCCAACTACTGACGAGTGTAAGAAAGTACCAGTTCTAACATTTCATGCAGATGGAAGAACACTTGGACTAAGTAGAGTATGGAATTGGTTATAGTTCTCGGAAGAAAGATTTTAGAGTGGCAAATGTTGGGAACTTTTAAGGTACTTATGATCAAAGTATAAAAATATGGAAACTAACGAACTTGGCCCCGGAAATTATGATTTTCATACAACAGAAAATTCACAATGGGACTGCAATTCTTCACCAAATGAGCAAGTATGTTTGTGTATTGTGGAATCATTGGAACACTCTTGCTCGAGCTGTGTTCTTTGGGTCAGCATTGGGATAAAGATGTTTTGATGCTCACTTTGCTCAATGGCTCCATGAATGTGGGCTAATACCTTGATGATGAGTATGTGCATTTTGGCTGCTGCTTCCCAGTTGTCTCTGGAAACCCAAGGCTTATTCACTGACTTCCCGAAATACTCTGAGCTTTTCTCCAACTAGCAAACAAACTAAAGATGAAAATAAGCTAAGTTACAAGATGGGATTGAGGTATGTATGAAATTCCAAGAGAGAAGCCGTACTAACCACAAAGTAATTTGACATCTTCCAGCTCTTTAAGAAACTGATATACCAAGGTTCCTAAAAGAAAACGTAAACAAGTGAATTTCTCTGATATAATCCACATTGTTATGGATCACAACATCGAAATCCCCGATTTGTCAAGCAGTTTTTTGGTAGCTCTCTTGTGCATCTGTATGCTTCCCCAAAATTATCACTATTAAAATTTACACCAGAAAAAAAAAGTGATCAACCAAAAGAAGATTATAAAAGATTATCAGCTTAAATTACCACATTCTCATCTCAGCATGAATGATGATTTTTAGAAGAAAACAAAAATGATTGAAATCATATCTTATTTTCGTTGTTTATGTACGCACAGTCGCATACACATGGTCTTATTACATTAAAATGTAACAACTCAATGGCCTGCTAATGTGCCTGAAAATTCATAATAGAAAAGAACCATCGAGTATCAAAGTTAAAACAGATTCTCTACTCCATGGGTGCAGGAGATTGAACAGATTTATCAAAGCGAAAAAATAAAATAGCCCTTCAATATTTGATGAGCATTACTGGATTTTTTTTATCCTTCCGAATCCAACTAATGACTGAGTGTAAGAAAGTACGAGTTCTAACATTTCATGCAAATGGAAAAACACTTGGACTAAGTAGAGTATGGAATTGGTTATAGTTCTCGGAAGAAAGATTTTAGAGTGGCAAAGTGTTGGGAATTTTTAAGGTACTTAAAGAGTAACAAGGTATAAAAATATGGAAACTAAAAGACTTGGCCCCTGAAATTCTGATTTTCATACAGCAGAAAATTCACAATGGGACTGCAATTCTTTACCGAATGATAAAGTATGTTTGTGTGTTGTGCAATCATTGGAACACTCTTGCTCGAGCTGTGTGTTGGATATTTTCAACAAACCCTTGAATTGAAGGCATTTAGGCAGCGTCGGGGAGATGGACGCATTGAAGGAAGAGACGCGCCTGTTCACTCTGAAAAGATGTCTGTGGAGATGAAGAGTCATCTCCAAAGGGTGTGATTTACTCTTTAAATAGGAGACTTGTTTTCATTCAAAACACATCTCTCAACTCTCTCAGTTTTCTTTCTTACAAGCATCATCAGAAACAAAACCAGTGTGTTCTTGGTTGGATCAAGGTCGTACAAGCTTTGAATCCAACAACCGTTGTGGGGGCTTCAAGTATCCCGACGGCAATATTCAATTGACCTGTTTGTACTCGCCAATTCAATTGGGAAAGGGTCGAATAATTGTCGAAAAGAATCTTTCATAAGAGCCTTGAACCCTAATACAACATTCTTTTCTTCACCACTATGTTCGCAATTTTCCAACACTGTGTTCTCTGGGTCAGCATTGGGATTAAGAGGTTTTGATGCTCACCTTCCTCAATGGCTCCATGAATGTGGGGTTACCACGACTTTCAGATTAAGGAACTGCATCCTTTGATCAATTTATCATAATATAAGCATACGACATCCCAATTATTCACAGTTACAGCCACAATTAGTCAGAATTTTAACATATTTTCTATATCTCGATGCAAAGATTCATGAAGTGCAAAGAATAAATAAAATTGGCCCTTCAACATTTAGTTTGATTTTATTGTGGCTTTGACTTAGAGCTGATGGTTGAAAATGAATGTGTACAAAAAACACACAATCATGGCCGTCTACCAAAGATAAGTTGGTCAGTCTGGACATGCTTATCATCCGTTAGATCATAACCCTAAATCTCTCAGAGCCTTTATAAGAAGAAGTTCTCCTCCCCAGTCCCCAGTACTGTAACTAGTAACCTCAGCATAATGATTTCTCCTCTCAAAGAATTAAAATTTCTTTTCCCGACAATCATAGTCGATTAGCTGAAACAGAATGTCGATTAGCTGAAACAGAATGTTCCAGGATGACATCTAACGATATTCATCAGCTACTGCAACATTTGGTGGATCTTTCTACGCTACTTTGAAGCAAAATATACAGGATCCGACTTGTTGATCTAAATTTGAAGGATCATGAGGATCTGATGTTGATGACGGATCTGCATTTCTTTCCCCTCTAAAACTGTGAAGTTCTTTTCAACTAAAAAAAAAAAATTGTAATTATTTTCTGATGTTTTTATTATGGTGTCTACCCTGGTTTGTAAATCTATGTGCATCAGTAGTCCTACTAGGTATGTCAAGAAAATGTTAATCATATGATGGCTATAATTCGAAACAAAATGGGTCAAAATTTGCAATCTTGATGTTGTTTCGTTGCAATGAGTATGAACAAACTAGGGGTGGCAACCAAACAATCACATTATACAAACTTTTACAGCTTCATTAAATGAGAAAAATGAGAGTAACCAAATGAATTAACGTAAGAACTAGTGTAAAAATGTTGAATGTGACATCATTATAGGGATGAGCATATCCTTCACCTGAGCCCCCCAGAAATTGTGCACCTTGTTTCATAAATCATGCATTCCTACCCCGCAAAAAAAACAGCCCATTACCAATCTCATACTACTATATTTAGCTTCAAATATTCCAAGTTTTGATCACTAGAAAAGCATAACCACGGAGGGTAGTTAATTTTGATTACCTTTTGTAGGGCAAGAGAAGTAATAAGTTTGTTTGCAGAACCAAGTGCTTCTTCAATAGAAATCCAAGCAATTGAGAAAAGTTTGTATGGTGTTTGAGGGATCAAGATGATTTTTGGTTTTCTAGCTAAGCTAACTAAACTCACCCATCTTCATCTCTCAAACAAAAACTACTGATCACTATCAATTTTGGAACACTCTTATTGACCAAAGTAACATATCACCTCATCTTTAGACTACCTTAATTAATTTGTTACCCTCCCAATTAGCAAATAACAAGTTTCCCTGTAATACGAACACAATGAAGAAACCATGTATCGTTCTAACATGAAACACAAATCAAGAAAGCTTTTCATACTAATTACCATTTTTTTTTTTCAAATAAAACTTTCAAAGCAATCGATCGAACAGAGCGAGACTTGCCGGATTGACTAAATTGAGATATCTTTGTCAACCAAATCATAACTTTTCAAGGCACAAAAGAACACTTCTGTTCTACTTTATCTATCAATAGGCTTGATAATGGAATACAAATATACAATTACCAGTCTGAATGAAGGAAGTATGCACAAACTACTAAGCATGACAAAAATGATTGAAAATATATCACATTTTCTCTATTTATACACACTCGTGTTCCTATATTTAAACATAACAACTCAATATTGTGCAGTACTATCACCTTGTACAATTCCTAGCCTGGATGAAGTATGCACACACTAATAACGTACACCAGCTTAATTACCTCACGGCTTGAATGAGCTTGTACAAACACACAATCATGGCCGTCTATGCTTGCTTGTTGTACCAATCATGGCCGTCTACAACTAGTTGAGCAAATAAATGGGTCAAATTCCACATGATCTGAATGGCCAAACAGAGACTTTGTCACTAGCACAATGTTAGAAACTGTTGAAACATCTTGGTGCGGAACACTAGTACTTTCAATTATATATGTCAAAAGAACGTTAATAATTGAATGTGATGTTTTAATTGCATAATGTGATGTTTCAATAGTGGCTATAATAATTGAATAAAATGGGAACGACTGGTCAGAATTTTCAATCTTAATGTGAATGTGATGTTTTACAGAATTTTCAATCTTGATTTTAGAGTGGCAAGTGTTGGACTAAGTAGAGTATGGAATTGGTTATAGTTCTATGATTGGCGAAGTATAAAAATCTGGAAATTAAAGATCTTGGAAATGGGCAAGTATGTTTGTGTATTGTGGAATGTGATGTTTTACAGAAAGACCAACTTTTACACTAGAGGGGAGGGATGCTAACAGGAAATGATCTTTACATATAGTTCCTCTAAACTGGTGGATAATCCTACCACTGTTCATTCATGGATTTTCTTAATGTCTTGCTTTTTTGAATTTAAGATTTGTCGCAGCCGATTCTCTTCCAATGGATCATGTCATTTCCACATATGTAATCCCATCTCACACTAATTTAATTTGCAAAACCAACCGGGAATAAAATCATGATTTTTGGGTGGAATTCACGGTTCATCGACGCAGTAAATTTAGATTATGCGCACCTAAAAATAGTAAGGTCTTTTTCTGATTACCAGATGGGCATATAAGTATTGTTGAGTGGTGCTTCTCTGCTTCCCAATTGTCTCATGAAAACCAAGGCATGTGCATCGACTTCCCAATTGAAGAGCATGGTCAGGAAATTGAACATAGATTTATCAAAGTGCAAAGAAAAAAATAAAATCGCCCTCAATATCTCAGTATAATACACTCGGCTAATGGTTTAAAGAGATAACCACCACGCGTATCGAACCCACAATCATAGGTGTCTTTGAATCATATGTTGGTCAAATAAATACGGTCAGTTTCAAAATACAAATCATCCGTTAGATCATAGATCGACGACCAAAATAAAACCCTAAGAAAAAAAACCGGGCAGCTTTCTAAGCCTGCCTTATAAAGAAGTAGTTCTCCTCCCGGTTAGTAATTCCTCCCTGTAGAGTATGAAAGAAACCCTATCCTTAAATAACAACAACATATCTCTTCTACCCATGCAAGATTTCTTAAAAGCATCATCAGCAACCTTAATTTTGAAGCATAATGATATCTCCTCTCAAAAAATTAAGTTATTGTGTTTATTACCCATGGAAGTTCTTTATCTGATTATGTTTGAGGAATCAGGGACTTCATGGACGTGCAGAAAATTAATTTATTAGGTTCTTTATCTGATTCATCAGAGAGATCTTTTTGCTGCAGGAGCCTTACAAGAAATAGATTTGCTAGACCAGGAGAAGCCTAATGAGTGTTTCTGCAACTTCTCTTTCCAAATGAATTTTCCTCTCAAATTGACAAATCTATGTAATCATTTTATGTAAGAATGAGATTTTAGTTTCTTACTGTAGTTTGTAAGAATGAGATTTTATGTAAGAATGAGGTTTTAGTTTTTTTCTCTAGTTTGTAATCTATGTGCTGCTAGTTCATTCAGTTTTGTAAGTTGGTAATATAATTCTACGGCAAAATGGGTCAGAATTTGCAATCTTAGATGTGAATGTGATTTTGTTTTGTTGGCCAAATGACTTTTTGAACATCTGGTTGTGCCAGCATTGTCATGTAAAAATTCTAAGAACTAGAACAATTTCTTACAATTTTGTTTTTAAGATTGTGCCACTTAATCGTCCTAGTAGAGAATGGATTGAGAGGGTAATATATGCTTTTTTTGCTTTCTTTGAATTGAAGCTGCATCTAGCTCATCTTTAAGTATCAATGGTTCTTGCTCTTATTCTTCTTTTCAACTTCAGTTCATTTAGCAGTCAATGGTTCTCTTAAGTACCTGTGTGCTTCTTGCTGCCATGCTGTTGTGTAGTGGATAATGCTTGATAGAACTTTGTTTCGGCTGTAATTTGTTGCATAATTGGCAAAAAAAAAAAAAAATGTAATGATTTTTGAGAGTAGAAGCAGATTTTCTTCTTATGTGGTCTCCCACATCAATTCTTCTCATCTAGCTTAGATTTAATCGTCTTCCAAGTAATGTTTATATGTTGTGGATTAGCTCTCAATCCATCTTCACATAGCAGCAGCTTCACCCTCTCTTTTAGAGCCGAAGCGTCTTCCTGTCTCCTAAGACTCCTACCAGTTAACAAGTTTCCTTGTAATACGAACACAGTGAAGAAACCATCTATCACTCTTAACTGTAAACATGGAAACAGACACAAAACGCACACATGAAGAAAGCTTTTGAAGGCACAAAATACCATTTATTCCATATACATAAAATGTTAAAAGCAATCGAACAGACAGAACTTGCCCGAATTAACACATCATCAGCATGACAAAATTGGTCCAAAATGTATCACTTTTTCGCTATTTATACACACTCACGCGTGGTCCTATATTAAAAAAAAAACATAACAACTCATTGGCTGGCTGATGTAGGACGGAGCATTGAATAGTATTAAAATCTAAACTCATGTTTCCGAGATACCACTCTCCTTGAAAACACTACTTTTCAATTAATCCAAGACTGTCTAATACTAAAACATAGAGCTCCTTATATAGATAACTCTAGGAAAACAATTAAATATTTCATAAACTATCAAATACTTATTACCTAAAATAAGAGATATTTCTAAACAAATGACGGAACCAGGAATTTATGTTTGGGTGGGCTAATTTTTTTTTCTCGAACTCTCAACTGCAAGAATGAAAACTGCGGTAATATACTTAAAGCTGAGTATGAGTATGCCACACGATCTCTTTTCCTTGGAGCATAAAGCTTTGAATCAAATTTTTTTCACCTTGTAACTAATATTAGGGAGAAATAATTTGCGTATCGAAAATAATAATCCTGATTTATTTAGCGGCCGAAGGCCGCCCAATTTTTTCTAGTTTTAAAGGTTATTATAGGGATGCAAAAATATTTGGAGTTTGTACATATACGCATAATAAGTCATGACATATTGTATTTTTGTCTCATGAATACACTGAATTTTTAGATTATACATAGGTATACATAAAATTGTAGTCACTTCATAGAAGAAAAATGAATTTTTGGACAAACACTTGTTTTATTTCTTTTTTTAAAGGTGGACAAACGCTTGCTTAGTTAAGGACAAGACACCCCATTTGACACGGTTTTATTTTATCAAACTGACACGTAACATGTGAGCCCATCCAATACCTGATTTTAAGAAATATCATAAATACTTGTTTTTCCCTATAACCTTTGAACGGTTGAGATGCTATTCAAAAATTAATCCATGCGGGACCGGGTTCCAAAATCTTCTGATTTCTTCCACGCAGAGTCATATCTTAACAATTAATGGGCTAATTAAAATTTACACCTGGGCTAAATTTTACAAATGTTATACTAACAAAACATCTTTTTAGAAATTTTGGGGTGGGCTTCAGCCTGAGTAAGCCACCCCCTAATACCGTCCCTGTTTCTAAACTAATGAAATCCCTACATAATTAATAATTATTAAATGTTGGTGCTCAGCTTATTGCGCGGCTACCAACTAAAACCTCTTCTGTCAAATGTTAATTATTAAATTCAATGAAATATCTGAATTGATTATGCATAAAAAAAATACAATAATATTTCTAGACTATTCTTAATAAATAAAAATAACTGAATTTAGTACAATATATCTTGAAAAATAATTGAAATAAAGGATAATAAAAAATATTTTTTTCCATAAATACTCCACCATTCACCCCTTCTCAGAAAAATTCGCCCTCGAATTTTGATGGTATAATTGCTTGCATTTATGGTTCTCTAATAAAATTTGGAATTCAAGCTTTAATCCGGACTCCCACGAATCTCGCAGATTATGTGCAACTCCTTGAAATCCTTCCTCCTTGTCGCCAACGAGGTTTTTTTCTTCATCACGGTCACTTCCTCCACTCGCTGTAGGCTAGGACCATGGTGGGGCTCTTGTTGATGATGTATTTTAGCCAGTTGGAGGGTGAGCGCCTTAACCTTCCGTTCTAGACCATCTATTACCGCTTGCTCTTTCTCTTCGTTGAGAGCGTCTCTTCGAACAACACCATTGTTTGTACCCAAAATAAATTCTGGGCACGAAACACGATGAATAGATGATTGGTGTGTACTTTGGGTTAGGAGACGAATTGAAGATGTTGATGGTGGTTTTTAGACAAGGGGTAAAATCGTAAAACCCCATGACCTAGTGTTACCCGCAACACATTAACTAAGAACATTTAACTCAGGTGTAAATATTAATAGGGGTATTTTTCAAAATGCAGTTAGGGTTTTCAACACGTAACCCTAATTCCAAAACCAAGCCGCACCCTGCGCACCATGGCGAGTAATGCCAAACCAAGCGCATCTGCGCACCATGACAACAATGCCAAACCAAGCCGCATCATCGCGCACCATGGCAACAATGCCAAACCAAGGCGCATCTTTTGCGCACCATGGCAACAATGCCAAATCAAGCCGCACCTGCGCACCATGGCAACAATGCCAAACCAAGCCGCACCTGCGCACCATGGCAACAATGCCAAATTAAGCCGCACCACTGCGCACCATGGCAACAATGCCAAACTAAGCCGCATCTCGCGCACCATGGCAACAATGCCAAACCAAGCCGCACCCTGCGCACCATGGCAACAATGCCAAATTAAGCCGCACCCTGCGCACCATGGCAACAATGCCAAACTAAGCCGCTGTAGGACCATAATATCGCAACGTATAGGACTCGCGGGGTTAATAAACAACGATGTCGCGAGGCAGTCGCAGAGGGCTAAAATAAATGACGAAAGAATAACGACATAGGCGAGACATAAAGGAGACGTGAGATGCGGCGAGGGTTAAAAGTGTCGCGAGATTGAATAGTTGTACTGCTGGCGACACTTCGCGAGACATTCCAGAAAATAAAGGATAGCTTAGCTGTCATCCACTATGTATTACCCTATATAAAGGGTCGAGTGAGTCTGTTGTAAGAGGAGGATCTTTTTAGAAGTGTTAGGCAAGTCATTAGGAGAGAGAAAGTTTAAGAGTGTTTTACTTGCTAAGTGTAATTCAACTTTTCCTGTGAGAATTCATGAAATTAATCAATAAACATTCTCAATTATGCAACTTTCAATGGACTAATTAACCAAAATATAGTGAGGGGTGTAGTGTGGGAAAACCTGCTACTACATATGCGCTAGAAACAGGGACCTAATCTTGTTGGTTTAGGAAAGAAAATTGCAATTAAAGTTGTTTAGATCAGGAAAATGAGAAAGGAAACTCTTAGATCGGATGAAAGCGGGGAGAAAAAGATATGGTATACAGCACAGGTATGAGAGTAATGGTTAACGAATTTCACGAGAATATCAGAGGAAGGATACACAAACGAGATTTTGAAGGAAAGAAGATTACAGATCGAGAAATAACGTCACCTTTGAAAGATTGGGAAAAGCAAGAGATAACATTCACGGCGGAGGAAATATCAAAAGAAAACTCGGATCACATGTTTCCACTGGTGATTGCAATAAACGTGTATAAGGAAGGGAGAGAAGCGGAGAATACGATGAAAACATGGGTAATGAATGGAGTTTTAATCGATACAGGGAGTCTGGTAAACATCATGTTCTATCACGCTTACAAAAAGATGGGCTATAAAGATGAAGATATGATTTTCGCGGCATACAATATTCAAGGTTTTGGTAAATCCATAACAAAAGTTAAAGGGGAGATAAAAATACGTATTCCGTTAGGAGGAATTGAAACACAGGTGACATTGAGTGTGGTGGATATGGAATCACCATATAACATGTTGCTAGGAAGACCATGGGTACATGCAATAAAAGCTGTGGCGTCGACGCTTCATCAACGTATCAAATTCCCTACACCAACCGGAATCAGCGAGATCAGAGGGGACGCTACCAAAGGAAGAATGTATTATCAAAATGAAGTAAAATGTTGCGAGGAACAAATAAACAAGCGAAAGGACATATCAAAATACCGCAAAAAGATGATGAGGGAGGCTAAGAAAGAAGAAGAGTTCAGAGTTTACATGATCAAAGCGAAGGAAGGAAAAGGCATACCCAGCGAGACCTCGGGAGAAGAAAATAATCCCGCGAAGGAACCGAAAGGACCAACCCCTATGGGAGAACCGAAGGCCAGTTACGTCGCGGCAGAGCAAACTAAAGAAGTGAATGTTGGAACTAAGGAAGAACCCAAGATGCTAAAGATTGGAACTAACATGGGAGCGGATGAAGAAGAAAGAACGCTCGGTCTGTCATGAGATTATAAAGATATCTTCGCATGGGATATGGATGAAATGCCTGGTATAGATCCATCGGTAGCTTGTCACAAGTTGGAAATTGATAAAAATATAAAGCCATTCAAGCAAAGAATTAGAAAGATAGCAACAACATATCACCCTCAGATAGAAGAAGAGTTGCAGAAGATGTTGGACGCAGGAATCATTAGACAAGCAAAATATCCCGAATGGATAGCGAATATGGTTATAGTTCCAAAGAAGAACAAAGGAATAAGGATTTGCATTGATTTCATTTGATTTAAATAAAGCCTGCCAAAAACAGTTTTCCATTGCCAGATATTCCCGGCTGGTCGAATCACGGGGAATGAAAGGGTATCCTCATTTGGATGGATACAAAGGTTACAACCAAATCCCACTCGCCGAAGAAGATCAAGAGCATCGCTTTCTTCGCTCCAAGAGGATTATCTTGCTATACTAAAATGCCATTTGGTTTTGCGAAATCTTTGGAGCGACGTATCAAAGGATGGTAGAAGAGGTATTCGCAGAGTGGATACATAAAACACTTTGGAAGTCTATGTAGATGACATGCTAGTAAAAAGTAAGAAGAGCGAAGACCACGTGCGAGACCTGAAAGAAATTTTGAGCAAATGAGGCGTTTTCAACATCAAAGTCAACCCAGAAAAATGTACCTTCGGAGTTGCGTCAGGGAAATTCTTGGGTTACATTGTATCAAAGGAAGGAATACACGTTGACCCGGAGAAAGTAAAAGCAGTTCGCGACATGCCGACGCCGGCGACAGTAAAAGATGTTCAAAAACTAAATGGATTGTTAGCATCACTAGGAAGGTTCATCTCGCGGTCATCTGATAAATGTAAACATTTTTTCAGTGTTCTAAAAAAAGGGTCGAAATTCGAATGGACGGACGAATGTGAAAGGGCTTTACAAGGAATTAAAGAGTATTTAATGGATATATCCATTATGCGAAGCGAGAACACAGGGAGGAATTATTAATATATCTCGCGACTACTTCGCACGCCTTAAGTGCGGTTTTATTGCGAACGGACGCGGAGTAGAGAAACCAATCTATTATATCGGTAAAACTTTTAATGCCATGAGAAAAGAAATTATTCAAAGATTGAAAAATTAATCCTAGCGTTAGTCTATGCGTCATTTAAACTTCGCATATATTTTCAGGCACATCTTTGTTAGGGTGGTAACAAAGGTACCAATTGAGTCGGTAATGAAAAATTCAAAAGATCGGGAAGAATCGAAAGATGGAATGCTCAAATAAGTCATTGCAAACTCAAATATGAAATATTATCTTCAACCAAGTCACGGTCGTCGCGAGACTTTACGCGAGAATTTCCCTTGGAAGAAGATGAAGCAAAGTAGATGAAATGATGGATGTAGAGGAAGAACATGGAGACCCAAAAGATTTGTTATGGCGAGCCAAACCGGTGGGAAATATTAGTGGATGGATCATCAAATGGAGAAGGTAAAGGAGTGGGAATTGTTATGATTTCGCCAGAAGGCAATAAGTTAGCTTTTGCTTTTAGATTGAATTTGAGTCTACCAATAATGAAACGGAATACGAAGCCATAATACATGCTTTACGATTTGCAATAGAAATGAAACTGGAGAGTGTGAGAATTACCAGCGACTCGCAATTGGCAATTCGTCAGATAACAGAAAAGTATGCTACAAATGATCCATCCCTACAGAAATACAGGAAGCTTGTAGAAGTGTTGTCAGCACAGATACCGAAAATAAAATGGAGGCACATATCAAGAAGAGATAACAGACTCGCAGACGCTTTTGCCTTTATATCAAGTATGATGACAGACCCAACCGCGAGGAATATCAAAATACAGACGCCATCGGGCGCCATCAATTAATAAAGAAGAGGAACAAGAAGCAGATATAATGATGGTGGTAGATGAGATGCAAGGCTGCGAGGAAGATTGGAGAGTAGAACTTCACGCGTACTTAATGAAAGGCGAGGTACCAAGAAATAGATTGGAAGCACACAAGTTAAAGAGCCGAGCAACAAATTATGAATTGCGAGATGGCGTGCTTTATCGGCGTTCTTTTGATGGACCTTCGCTTCGATGCCTAACAAGGAAAGAAGGAGAAACCATATTGAAGATGCTGCATAGTGGAGATGCCGGAAATCATAGCGGCGGAAGATCTTTGGCATATAAAGCAAAGACGCAAGGATATTATTGGCCATATATGCATGAGGACGCGAGAGCAATAGCCAGACGCTGCGAAGATTGTCAAAGACACGGGAAGAAGATACATGCACCAGGAGCACAGTTAAATTCTTCAAAAAGTGTGTGGCCTTTTGGAAAATGGGGTTTAGATATTGTGGGACCATTTTTACCAGGAACTGGACAAAGGAGATACCTAATTGTCGCAACGGATTATTTCACAAAATGGGCAGAGGTGAAAGCGGTCCAGCACATTCGTGATAAGGATGTTTTTACTTTCATATTCGAAAATATCATATGCAGATTTGGGATCCCTGCGCAATTGGTATCTGATAATGGGAAGCAGTTTGAAGGGCAAAATATAGAGTTGCTGCTCAATGCATTTCAGATAAGATGTGGAAAATCGACTCCATTATATCCACAAGCTAATGGCCAAGCGGAGGCAACAAACAAAACAATTGCCGATATATTGAAGAAAAAATTGGAAGGACACAACAAAGGATGGTGCGAACAAGTACCCAATGCAGTATGGGCCTATAATACAACTAGAAGAGAAGCCACAGGAATGTCCCCTTTTTGCCTAACTTATGGAGTTGAAGCAGTACTCCCAACAGAGGTGGTGATTCCGACAACCAAAAAAGTGCTGGGAGAAAAATCTTAGCGCAGGCAATATTCTAATCAAGTTGGATGAATTGGAAGAAAAACGAGAAAAAGCCTTGCGACACATGGAGAATTATCAGCGAAGGCTAGCTAGAGAATATAACAAGCGTGTAAAAATACGTGAGTTCCAACCAGGCGACTTGGTGTTGCGAGAAACCCCAATATATCAACGTGAAAACGGAGGCAAGCTGGCAAGAAAATGGGATGGACCTTATATCATCAAAGAGGTAGTCGGTACAGGGGCATATAGATTGATGGACCCAGAAGGAAGAGATGTGGGGCAAAAATTGGATAGACCATGGAATAGGATATATCTAAAGAAATATTATCCGTGATAACGAAAGATGACAAAATGAATTAAGATGAAGTACTCCTTCGCCAGATATTTGCGACATTCAATAAAATGCAGGGAAAATCCGCGAAGAGATCGCGATAAGAATAACAGAAAAGTCATGAATAGCTTAACAAAACAACAAGAGATAAGGAATGATTAAATGAATGAATCGGCGAATATCTCGCAGACAAAATAGCAAATGATGAAGAATGATTGACTAAAAAGAATGAATGAATGGGACGAACCTTTATGGCGTACACCCTAGTTCGCGAATTATATTTCGTAAGAGGCAAATGTAAGACCTAAAGTGCGTCATATAAGGGGTATCTCTTAACATGGCTCAGGTGGAAGGTTACACCGCTCCTGAAACACGGGTCATGCATTTGGGGCCCATGAAAGCCTATCCGGGGGAGATACCTTGGATTCCCAACTATATATGTAGGTTATACCCTGGTTGGGCGACCGAGGGTCTCTTCCAAGGAGTCAGTGGATGCACAAGGCGCGAGGTACACGGTTGAGCAGAGTGCCGGGATGGATGAACCTACCCTGGCCATTCTTGGCAAGTCTTGGCATGTCTTTGCAATCGCCCGAAGAAAACTCCACTTAGGGTGCAGTCTCGTAACCATAAACCATATAGGTATAAGGGATAAGAGGCTGCGAAAACAACTGGTTGTTGTTAAGACCGGATGGGAGGAGCTAGTCTTGTATGGCCGATGTTTCGCCTCCTTGAAGGGGCAACAGGGAGATGATAAGGGCGGTGCTCTCCATTAGGGGAGTGCCAAAACAGACGCAAATGTCATGAGGCTTTGTTTTCGCAAGGAGACTTAGGCTTGTCATATTTGTGCAATGATCCTGCAGAGGCAATAATACTAACGCGAGGGTAAGGCGAGATCAATGGGTCTTTATACGAAAGTGTACGGACGTCCTGCGATTTCGTCGCACGACGGCAATGTCATGGGACTTTATGTTCGCAAGGATATCTAGGCCTGTCATATTGTCGCAACTAAAACATCTAACGAGAGGCAAAAATACTTGAAAAATGATAAGACAAGATCAATGGGTCTTTACATGCAAGTGTACGGACGTCTGCGATTTTGTCGCCATAAAAGGTGGCGGGGAAGACCTCTAATTAGGGAGGTCTAACTCGGAAGACCACACAAAATTGATAAGGCAAGGTCAATGAGCCATTGCATGAAAATGTAAAGGCGGTCTGCGATCTTGTCGCCACAAGAAGAGATAAGATAAAAACTACCAAAATGATAAAACGAGAAAAGTAGGTTTCTTCCCTCATGGAGATGCCTGCGACCTTGTCGCAATACAAAATTCGACATCAGCGAAGAATACAATGCAAAGATGATGATGACTAAGTAAAAATCATTTCATCAAAATGTAAGCGAATAAGCTTGCGAGATTATAGTTATAAATAAGAGGAAGAAAATAAGAGGATTATCCAACAAGAGATTTAATCTTTCAAAACAAACAATTGATTGTAGCAAGAGTTATCAAACAGTTAATTCTCTACATCAATTTTATCGTCTTCACCAATTACTTTCTCAGCTTCACCTTCGCCAGTCAATGGACGTTCTTCTGAGATATTTTCAGCATCTTTATTCTCATCAGAAAACTTTTCAGTCAGATCTTTGTTGATAACTTCAATATTAGCGACGTCTTCGCCGCTTTCATAGTCATAATCACTATCTGGAGCATCAGGAACTTCATCATCACTTACTTCCAAAGGAGCGACGTGAATAGGATCAAGAACTTCCGCCTTTAGAGGGAACTGGCGTAGTAATGCCTTTTGACGATTCTTACTATCAATGTCCTTACAATGAGACATATAATCAAGTCTTCGCTCTGCACGGTCACGAGAACGAGCAAGATGCGAAGAGAGTAGTCCATTTTCCTTGCGAATTTTGGAATAATCAGACCTGAGGATGGAAATAGTGGAGCGAAGCTTTCTCTCAGAATCTGCATAACAAATACACAAAATCAGAGAAAATTCTTATCGAACATTATCGACATTTTCAGGGTAGTAAAGCATTCATGGAATAAACATATGAACTAAGATAGTCAAATAAATTGACTACCTTCCTTTTGAGAAGAAAGATGTTGAATTAAAGCTGCGAAATTATTCCCTAGGCGGTCCATGACATCATCAAATGAATCTCCCACTAAACCTTTCAATCGAGAACGCAAATTCTTTTCATTGGAAACAAGTATGGAGTTTTCGTTCGCTTGAAGTAGAGTTGGATTTTTCTAAATTGACACATTGTTCTTGGAATTGCTTCGCTTTTACACTCAAAGTTATTCTACCTTGAATAAGTTTATCTCTCTCGGCAGTAATTACTTCCAGTTGGTTTTTCAAAGAACGATTGGCTTGCTCTTGGTCTTCACATAATTTTTGGCAAACATCATATCGTCTGCGAGTAGCTCGCCACCTTATTCAACAGAGAACGTTTCTCTTGTGAAAGAGTTCGATTCTCATCGATAAAGTTTGCAACTCCAAATCAGATTTAGTCAAAGCATAAGAGAGGCGAGATAAATCATTACTTAACAAGTCTTGCTTTTGCGATAAATTAAAGTTTTCTTTCGACAAGTTATTTATTTGATCATTTGCATAAGTGTGAAGATTATCTAAGAGACTATATTGCTCCATCCAACCATCTCTCTCAACTCGAACTTCTTCAACAATGGACTCCATCGATATATCTCCATTATTCGTTTCTCGGTTTAATGCTTGGAGAACGAACGGGGAATTTGAGTTGTAAAAAAAAAAAAAAAAAAAAAAAAAAAAAAAAAAAAAAGAGTGGCGAGAACATACCTTTTAATTCTTCATTCTTCTTGCGAAGGTTATCACGATCTAGCGAGATGTTGTGAAATTTTGATTTTCAAGGTGAAGATTATTACACTTGCAGTCATAACTTGGAGATCATCCTTGACTTATTAACTTCTTGAATCAAAGAAGCTTGCGAGGTTCTCATCGGGACCAAGGTGCTTACTTAAAATCTGCAAACATGAGATTTGATAGGATCGCGAAGTCTGTTTGGCATCACTCACGAGATCGAAAAAGAACCTTAAAGGCCACATCTATCCCCTCCAAATTTTCGTAGTTAGAGGAATTTGTTCAAACAAAGAAGATGAGTCGTCCTTTGTCAAAGGAATCTCGTGAGAAGAGGAAGTTTCGGGAAGAGGAATGGCAAGGACATTGGTAACGGGGAGGAGGTATGGGATCGTCTGTAGTAGGGGAATTATGAGGAACTTGGTCTATGCGGAGTTGAGGCATAGAAGCATTGTCGCAAGTAATGATATCGAGAAGAAAGAGGCATGAAACTATCTGCGAAGATTTCGCGAGAAGGAGAAGAAGGTTTGAAAGAAGGAAATGGAACACTGGGAGTAACAGGCTTGGGTTGGCGAAGCCTTTTAGGAGTTGCAATCGAGTATTTCCATCATCCCGCGAAGTAACAAGTTAAGTAAGAAACAGAGGCAACAATGTATTGCTCATAAAAAGAAATATTTCTTAAATACCTTGTGACTCGCAGGCTTTCTTTTATGAACTATAGATTTTGTTCGCAAAGTAGGCTTTGGCTGCGTAGGAGATTCTTGTTGCGAAGAGGGTTCTGATGGCGAGCCCAAAGAAAGAAAAGGATCCTTTACGGTAAATCTGGTTTTGGGTTGGTTCTTGCTAAACAACAATGGCGAAAAAGAACTATAAAGTTAAGCATACCAGTGTGATTTCGACAAGAAAAACTAACTTCAAAGCAATTAACCACAAGATCAAATTAGATATGGCAAGATTAACAAACCTGGATGCCATGAGAATGACAACTGAGAAGAAGAGAAGAAGATGAAGAAGGAAAAACAAACGGCAAATACTTGCGGATGATGATTGCGGGGACGATGAAGAAGAGGAAAGCTTGCGAGACGATGAAGAAGATGAAAGGGAAAAGAAATTTCTTCACAAAGAACACTTCTATAAATAGATGAGAAAAAGATATTACGACCGGATAACATTAAGTGCGCCGGTAAAAGAGGCAAATATAGACACGTGTTAACGGTCATTACCCAAATCCAAGGAAACTTGACGAAAAGAAATTTAGCAGAATTCAAATATATGGCATATTTCCTAATAGGCGAGAAGAGATTGCGAAACTGATTATTCTCTGTAACACATGAGGCAAGAAATGACACTTCGAATATAGGAGCTTCGGAATTTCGCAAAAGAATAGAGGCAAGTACGTACTTTTCAAGTCCAGTATTCTTTCGCTCGTTCCTTCATGGGGCGAAGACCAAAGATTATTACAACAACGATTTTTCCTTAAAAATCGCTCTTCAAGCAATATTCAAGGAAAAAGAGGCAAGATGTAGGACCATAATATCGCAACGTATAGGACTCGCGGGGTTAATAAACAACGATGTCGCGAGGCAGTCGTCAGAGGGCTAAAATAAACGACGCAAAGAATAACGACAGGCGAGACATAAAGGAGACGTGAGATCTGGCGAGGGTTAAGAAGTGTCGCGAGATTGAATAGTTGTACACTGGCGACACTTCGCGAGACATTCCCGAAAATAAAGGATAGCTTAGCTGTCATCCACTATGTATTACCCTATATAAAGGGTCGAGTGAGTCTGTTGTAAGAGGAGGATCTTTTTAGAAGTGTTAGGCAAGTCATTAGGAGAGAGAAAGTTTAAGAGTGTTTTACTTGCTAAGTGTAATTCAACTTTTCCTGTGAGAATTCATGAAATTAATCAATAAACATTCTCAATTATGCAACTTTCAATGGACTAATTAACCAAAATATAGTGAGGGGTGTAGTGTGGGAAAACCTGCTACTACAGCCGCATACTGCGCACCATGGCAAAAATGCCAAATCAAGCCGCACCCTGCGCACCATGGCAACAATGCTAAACCAAGCCGCACCCTGCGCACCATGGCAACAATGCTAAATCTCCAAGCCGCTATGCCTTTGGCCCACGCCAATTATAGCGCCCTAGGCTTGCAAGACTTGCAACTAGGTCAACATGGCCGCACGTGCCATTGGCACATGCCAACACGTGTCGCAAGCCATATTTCCAAAGCCGCTACGCCTTTGGCCCACGCCAAACATAGCGCCCTAGGTTTGCAAGACTTGCAACTAGGTCAACATGGCCGCACGTGCCATTGGCACATGCCAAACGTGTCGCAAGCCATATTTCCAAGTCGCTATGCCTTTGGCCCACGCCAAATATAGCGCCCTAGGCTTGCAAGACTTGCAACTAGGTCAACATGGCCGCACGTGCCATTGGCACATGCCAAACGTGTCGCAAGCCATATTTCCAAGCCGCTATGCCTTTGGCCCACGCCAAATATAGCGCCCTAGGCTTGCAAGACTCGCAACTAGGTCAACATGGCCGCACGTGCCATTGGCACATGCCAAACGTGTCATAAGCCAAATTTCCAAGTCTCTATGCCTTTGGCCCACGCCAAATATAGCGCCCTAGGCTTGCAAGACTTGCAACTAGGTCAACATGGCCGCACGTGCCATTGGCACATGCCAAACGTGTCGCAAGCCATATTTCCAAGCCGCTATGCCATTGGCCCACGCCAAACATAGCGCCCTAGGCTTGCAAGACTTGCAACTAGGTCAACATGGCCGCACGTGCCATTGGTACATGCCAACACGTGTCGCAAGCCATATTTCTAAGCCGCTATGCCTTTGGCCCACGCCCAACATAGCGCCCTAGGTTTGCAAGACTTGCAACTAGGTCAACATGGCCGCATGTGCCATTGGCACATGCCAACACGTGCCGCAAGCCATATTTCTAAGCCGCTATGCCTTTGGCCCACGCCAAACATCGCGCCCTAGGCTTGCAAGACTTGCAACTAGGTCAACATGGCCGCACGTGCCATTGGCACATGCCAACACGTGTCGCAAGCCATACTTCCAAGCCGCTATGCCTTTGGCCCACGCCAAACATAGCGCCCTAGGCTTGCAAGACTTGCAACTAGGTCAACATGGCCGCACATGCCATTGGCACATGCCAAACACACACGCTAGTAGCCTAACTTGCAAACCGTGCAACCTACCACCAAGGCATTCCACACATGCCATTGGCACATGCCAAACACACACGCTGGTAGCCTAACTTGCAAACCGTGCAACCTACCACCAAGGCATTCCGCACATGCCAAACATACACACTGGTAGCCTAACTTGCAAACCGTGCAACCTACCACCAAGGCATTTCGCACATGCCATTGGCACATGCCAAACACACACGCTGGTAGCCTAACTTGCAAACCGTGCAACCTATCACCAAGGCATTCCGCACATGCCATTGGCATATGCCAAACCCACACGCTGGTAACCTAACTTGCAAACCGTGCAACTTACTACCAAGGCATTCCGCACATGCCATTGGCACATGCCGCACATGCCACATGCGCCCCTAGGAGCACCACTTGCACTCAAGATGCAACCAACACTCGATCCATCGACACAATTTGGGGATGCTTCTTTAGGGTTTTGGTTTGGCGGTCACGAGATGCAGCGTACACTATGCTCACATTAAGAAAGCGTGAAAAGGAATAAAAGAGGAAATAATGGTGAAAAACGTTTTCGCCCATTAAACCATGCGGTTACCACCTCCTCCCATTATTTCACCCTTTACTCCCTTCCTTCATGAGGCCAGGATACGTTTCAATCTCGACTTGTATAAATAGGTCTTACCTATTTCCACCAGACAACAAGTCTCGGTCAGGAGAAATATACTACACTTACACTCTCGAAAGGCAACTTTGCAAGCTCTCCCAAAAGCTTTCATCTCTTGCAAGCTTCCTAAGCTATCACTTTACGATACAAGTCGAGATACTACTCTCCTCAACACCTTTCTTTGCTTCCCTCCCCAAATCAACCCTTCTCCTCCACTTTGTGACCCAAGCAGTCCGGAACGGCCATTTATTGGTTTAGGCCGGACTTGTACGGATTGATTTCTCGAATCTATAAAGTGCTCACGTGCAGCACATTTGTTTAGGGTTTGAACCAGTTTCTCACCCACCTACCGAATTTACCGAAATCGGCAGAAACGATTTTTACCCATAAACAATTGGCGACCACAGCGGGAGGATTGATCTTTCGGTTACAACATCAAGTTCTAGCTCCCATCCGCAAATTTCGTGCAAGCATGGTCGGCTATCAGGCAATCTCCACAAACATTGATCCCGCCCAAGGTCATGATGACTCCTCAATTTCTGAAAGCAGCACCACCAATGGAGAGGTCCCAAGACTGGTTGACCTGATACGTGTTCGGGAGATCCACGCGAAACATGGACCTAATGAAGGACGCGATTACCGGCATACTCGACTTCCTCATCAATCTAGTATCGGGGCCAAGTGATCCATGCTCCCCGAGGAGATCAAGAGCGAGGGGACTAATATCCCGAATGAGCATGCTCAAATTAACGGTTTCTTCACCGGCGGAAGCCGGCGGACCGAAGGCGACCATGTTGATAGAAAACTTATGTGAGTTCTTGCATCTCTCCAAGGACCAAGCGAACAAAGACGTTCTCTCGCTATCAACCGAATAGCACTAAATGCATCACTAATTCCTACACCCGCGGGGACTCCAAGGATCCCGGAAGATCCTTCAACAATATTATTTTCACCGATGATGACATGATGGTAGAAGACGGTCACAACCGGGCCTTGCATGTTACAAATTTGTCGTCCAAGAACATGGAGTTTCGAAGAGCACTCATTGACACGGGTGCATCTTCCAATATCATCACTCTCAAGCCACTCAAAGTCGCTGTGGTGCGACCTAACGAGATCATACGACAGCCCACTACGATGAAAGATTTGAAGGCAACCAAACTAGCACATACGGCTACATCAACTTGGAGCTGGCAGTAGGGCCAATCCAATCAAGCGTGAAGTTTGAGATAATTGAAAAAGAACCAGACTATCACATGATACTGGGAAGGCCGTGGCTGCACAACCTCAAAATCGTGCCTTCAACATACCACCAATGCCTAAAAATGGTATTGAACGGAGAAGTTGTTCGTATTCCGCATCACTATCCCCCTATGCACCCGCCCTACGTGTAGAAGCACATGGGCCGAAGGAGGGTTCAAAAGGCGTGGCGACCAGGATTCACAGTCTCCTACTACCAAAATGGACGTCGCTCAGGGATAGCGACAAACTGGAGATACCCCGCAGAGGAGACCACCCCTCCACCATCTCCTCAGAAGGAAGACCCGCCGGTCTTTCGCCACCGGATGTAACCCGTGCCCGCACTAAGCGAGAGTGCACCCTTACCGCAAAACGGAGCCAAAGGGGAAAGCTCACACATTCCAGACGCCCCTCAGAAGCTACAAGATGGGACCGACTTAACCACCGACGAACTCGAAACTGTCAATATAGGGAATGAGGGATTTCCACGGCCTATACTGATCAGTTCGACTCTACATCCTGCGGAACGCTCAAAGCTAGTCAACCTACTCAAAGAATACCAGGACGTATTCGCATGGACTTACGAAGAAATGCCTGGCTTGGATGGAAAACTGGTCACCCACCATCTGCACGTGATACCCGGGTCCAAGCCAGGCAAGCAGCCTCCAAGACAATTCAGACACGACGTAGAAGAACAAATCAAGGCGGAGGTCCAAAAATTACTAGTCGCTGGATTCATCAGGCCTATTCATCATCCTACTTGGTTGGCCAATATCGTTCCCGTTAAAAAGAAGAATGGTCAGATCAGATGTTGTGTCGATTTCAGAGATTTGAACAAGTGCTGCCCCAAAGATGATTTTCCGCTACCTAACATCGACATCTTTGGTAGACGCTACCGGTGGACATGGTATGTTCTCTTTCATGGATGGATATAGCGGCTATAACCGGATAAAGATGTATGAGCACGACGCGAGTAAGGCGCTTCGTGCCTTCGGACTTTTCTGTCAAGAACGTCAAGCGCTACTTACCAACGCTCCATGACTACCATCTTCCACGATATGATGCACAAGCAAGTCGAAGATTACGTAGATGACGTGGTGGTTAAATCAAAGACTCGAGCGGATCATCCAGAAACGCTGCGCCAAGTGTTCGAAAGATGCCGCGAATACAATTTGAAGATGAATCCTCTGAAATGCGCCTTTGGTGTCTCTTCGGGGAAATTCTTGGGATTCCAAGTGACGGCGCAGAATAAAAGTTGATCCGGTCAAAACGCAAGCTATCCTCACGATGCCGCCACCACGAACCGTAAAGGAGCTCCAGAGTTTCATGGGCAAGGTAAACTACATTCGTCGCTTCATACTGGGGCTAGCACAACTCACCACTACGTTTACTCCTCTGGTAAAGAAAGGAGCGAATTTCGCATGGGCTACGCCTCACCAAAAAGCGTACCAGAAGATCCAGCAAATACTGTCCTCTCCAACCGTCATGAAGCCTCCTATGCGAGGGAAACCACTATGTCTCTACACAGCCTTTAGCGATACTGCCGTTGGAGCTCTCCTCGCGCAAGAGGACGACAAAGGAATGGAATACCCCATATACTATTTCAGTCGAACGTTGAGAGACGCTGAACTCAGATACCCCAAAGCGGAAAAGGCGTGTTTAGCATCGATTTATTCCATCCGGAAGTTCAGGCACTACCTCCTCTCCAATAAAGTGGTGCTAGTATCCAAATCGACCCGTAAAGTTTCTCCTCTCGAAACCTGCCCTGATAGGGAGGCTGGCTAAATGGCTCCTGCAGCTGTCAGAGTTCGACATAACGTGCGTTTCCCCAAGGACCATAAAGGGACAAGCTGTTGCGGACCTGTTAGCAGCATTCCCAGGAGGAGATACCGCAGAATTACGAGAAGATCTCCCGGGAGATCTTCCAGATATCTTTTTAGTCAAAGAAGAAACATGGCTACTGTTCTTCGACGGCTCTTCCACCCCCAGCACTAATACCGGAGGAGCGGGTGTTTACTAGTATCTCCTGCTGGAGAAGTCTTCTCGCACTCTTTCAAGCTAGACTTTCCGTGCACCAATAACTCAGCTGAATACGAAGCTTTCCTCATCGGACTATCACTAGTTAAACAAGTCGGGGCCACGCGTTTGGAGATAAGAGGAGATTCCAAATTACTCATCAACTAGGTAAACGGGATCTATGCATTGAAGGAACTAACGCTGGCACCATACAGGGCTGAAGCACAAAAACTACTCAATTATTTCGCTGAAGCAACCATCACACATGTCAGCCGTAGCAGCAACAAGCATGCCGACTTCTTAGCTACACTAGCCTCAAAGCTGCGGTTCGAAGGAACTGAGGAAACCCTGACAGTAAAACGGCGAACGATAGCTTCAACGTGGCTTTCACAACCTGAGAAAGCCGAAGGTGACGACTGGAGAACTCCTATCATTCAAGAACTCAACAACTCACTCTTTCAAGGGAAGGTCGACCTCAAGACCTTGCGGAATTTCTTTATGCTTCAAGGTGTTCTGTATCGCCGAAATCCAGACGGCTCTCTGTCAAGGTGTCTCGGGAAAGAGGAAGCACAACAACGGCTTGAACATATTCATGCCGAAGTCTGTGGAATAACATCAGTGGTAACCCTCTACCGTCGTTTACAACGACTTGGATACTACTGGCCGGAGATGGAAACCCAATCCCGATTGCTCCAAAAAGCGTGTCCAAATTGCCAGGCGCCCCCATGTCAGTCAGAAATCCTCAACATCAGCCATACTGGGACTGGCGGGAGCCGTACATCACTTTCCTTCGCGATGGCATTCTTCCTACTAACAAAGAGGATGCGTCCAAACTAAGACAGAAGTCCCAAAGGTTCGTGTTCCATGATGGGGTTTTATATCGCAAGAGTTTCGGGGGGAGGTCTACTAAGGTGTTTGGACGACACAGAGGTCCCAGTTATGTTAAGATAAATGCACGAAGGCGAACACCAAGGAAAACCGAAATTATTCTGAGATACACGAGAGGTACTACTGGCCGACCATGGAAGACGACGCGGCTACCTTCGTTCAGAAATGCCGAGAATGCCAGATTCATGGAAACCTCATCCACGCGCCTCCAACACCCTTGCACGCAATAAGTAGCCCGTGGCCCTTTTATAGATGGGGACTCGACATCATCGGGAAGATCAACCCCCCATCCTCAAAACAGCATGAGTACATAATAACCGCGACCGAGTACTTTACCAAGTGGGTTGAGGCTGTCCCGCTGAAAGGAACCACTGGATCCACAATCGCGGCATTCATCAAGGAGCACATCATCTGCCGTTTTGGCGTACCTAAACACGTCATCACCGACAACGGCACACCCTTCGCTAACAAGCAAGTATAGGAACTACTTGAGAGGTACGGGATCAAACAAGTCTTCTCTACCATCTATTATCCTCAGGGAAATGGGCAAGCCGAAAGTACCAACAAGACTCTGATCCGAATCCTCAGCCGGACAAGATGCGACAATCCCAGAACCTGGCATGAGCAATTGCCAATGGCTCTGGGCATCTGAGAACATCTCCTAGAAGCTCCACCGGCGTGTCTCCTTACTCCCTCGTCTACGGTACAGACGCGATCCTCCCGGCAGAAATCAAGATCCCATCCGCCAGAATTGCCACAGCGAGCGGACCCCAGTGGGACAAAGCCGAATCAATCAATTTCAGAATTGCGGAACTAGATACTCTAGACTCCAAAAGATCCCGGGCAGAGGAACATGCACAAATATACATGAACAGGATTTCCAGGGCGTACAACAGCCATGTAAAACCCAGGGTTTTCAAGGAAGGAGATCTGGTGCTAAAAACCGCCAAACACATCCAGCAAGACGCATCAGCACCGAAGTAATGGGAAGGGCCGAACATAATCACTAAAGCATATAACGTGCAAGCTACTACAAGATCATCAAAGAAGATGGGGAAAGCTAGAGACAGTTATCAATGGAAAATGGCTTAAGGCGTACTACGCCTAATCATTCCCTGCAACATGCTACATCAAAAGTGTGAACGTCCAGGCATTTTCTCCGCTTTTACTTTCTTTTTTACCAGTTATTGAATTTCAATACAAAGCCAATGGATTAACAGAATCTCTTTATTTTCTTCAAAAAAAAAAAAAAAAAAAAAAAAGAGAAAGGGGAGCCTTCGAATCTCATAATACAAATCGGAAAAGCCCATCTAGTAAATTATAATCCCTACAAAATATCATCTTCAATCGGCCATGATATCTTTCGGTCCTACTCTTCAAATCTCGAGTTAACACCTCAATCTTCCGAGACCCAGGGCCAAAATTCCCTCTTCTTCCAAAGATGGCTTTCGTGGCGGGAATCACACCGGCAAGAATACCAGCCTGTCAACCTTCACAATATTGAGGCGGTGCCGCAAACCGCCTAACGTTAAATTCCAAAGATTCGCAGGTAGACACCATGTTTTCCCACTTTTGAATGGCTGACTCCACAACAGCATGAATGGACACATTCTCTATCTCAGCAATCATTGGCAAAAGACAGTTCACTACGGAAACCAAAGCGGACGAACAACACTTCACCACGCTCCTGGTAGCAATATGGCCGTACGTTTTCCATATCCTCGTATAAAGGGCTACGAATTCTTTCCGCACCAAGAAACCGCCAACATTCCGATAATTGGAGGAGAGACACCTCATACGAGTCCCAAACGATAAACCTGCAGAAGGGTATTCATGGCAAGAGAGCCCTAAATCAGCATTCTCCAAATCTGCAGCAGTCAACAAGGTCGGACTTGAAGGAAGGGGAACAACTAGGTCATCCTCGTCGATAACAGTGACGCATGCTCCAATAGGATATCTCTGCACAAAAAGGAAATTTACCCATTTACACAACAAGCGTTAAAGTGTGTGTCGATGACGCCAAAGAAGAGGAAAACATACTAGGTATGATTTTCTTAACCCGAATAACATTTGTTGGGATGCTCATGCAAGAATCGGACCTCGCGCCCTCATCAGGAGAACTGTTGGTTAGAAGATGACTCGAATCTGCGTGACATGACAAAAAGAGAAATCCAACAAGAAGAATCTTTTCTCAAACAAGGAATATGATGCGGTTGCATTGGGTATAAATACGGGATTTTTAAAAGGGAAAGGAAGCAATGAGGGACATAACGCTTTCAGATTTTAGCATGAACAATGCCCTAATTGAAGCCGAACGTGAAGGAAAGCAAAATAAGGAAACTTTGCTGTCTGAAGAAACGCCTACTCCCTCTTTATTTACATAAGTCACGCCTGCAAGCACGGCTTCCAAGTTACACCGGCCCCACCAATTGCGCCGACCTCCCAATGGTCGCCCAAGTCACGCCTGCAAGCACGCAAGACTTCTACACATTGCGCCGGTCCCACCAGCTAGCACACTCAGCTTCCCAACTCATGCCAACTTCCCAACGTCGCCCAAGCTGCACCGGCCCCACCAATTGTGCCGACCTCCCAATGGTCGCCCAAGTCACACCTGCAAGCATGCAAGACTTCTACACATTGCGCCGGTCCCACCAGCTAGCACACTCAGCTTCCCAACTCATGCCAACTTCCCAACGCGCCTTGCTGCATCGGCCCACCAATTGTTGACCTCTCCGATTTGTGCAAAACTACCGGAGGCAAGGATTCCAAATCCTATTTATAAAAGGTCGACAAGCCTCCTTCGATTTTCTTTACGGTTTCTTGTTAATAGTTTGTCACCATCTTATGCTTACCTCGCAACAAAGCCCCCTGTTCCGAGCTAAGCGGGGGACTTAATGTTGATGGTGGTTTTTAGACAAGGGGTAAAATCGTAAAACCCCATGACCTAGTGCTACCCGCAACACATTAACTAAGAACATTTAACTCGGGTGTAAATAATTAATAGGGTATTTTTCAAAATACCAGATTAGGGTTTTCAACACGAACCCTAATTCCAAAACCAAGCCGCACCTCGCGCACCATGGCGAGTAATGCCAAACCAAGCCGCATATCTGCGCACCATGGCAACAATGCCAAACCAAGCCGCATATCGCGCAACCATGGCAACAATGCCAAACCAAACCGCATACTGCGCACCATGGCAACAATGCCAAATCAAGCCGCACCCTGCGCACCATGGCAACGATGCCAAACCAAGCCGCACCCTGCGCACCATGGCAACAATGCCAAATTAAGCCGCACCCTGCGTACCATGGCAACAATGCCAAACTAAGCCGCATACTGCGCACCATGGCAACAATGCCAAACCAAGCCGCACCCTGCGCACCATGGCAACAATGCCAAATTAAGCCGCACCCTGCGCACCATGGCAACAATGCCAAACTAAGCCGCATACTGCGCACCATGGCAACAATTCCAAATCAAGCCACACCCTGCGTACCATTGCAACAATGCTAAACCAAGCCGCACCCTGCGCACTATGGCAACAATGCCAAATCTCCAAGCCGCTATGCCTTTGGCCCACGCCAATTATAGCGCCCTAAGCTTGCAAGACTTGCAACTAGGTCAACATGGCCGCACGTGCCATTGGCACATGCCAACACGTGTCGCAAGCCATATTTCCAAAGCCGCTACGCCTTTGGCCCACGCCAAATATAGCGCCCTAGGTTTGCAAGACTTGCAACTAGGTCAACATGGCCGCACGTGCCATTGGCACATGCCAAACGTGTCGCAAGCCATATTTCCAAGTCGCTATGCCTTTGGCCCACGCCAAATATAGCGCTCTAGGCTTGCAAGACTTGCAACTAGGTCAACATGGCCGCACGTGCCATTGGCACATGCCAAACGTGTCGCAAGCCATATTTCCAAGCCGCTATGCCTTTGGCCCACGCCAAATATAGCGCCCTAGGCTTGCAAGACTTGCAACTAGGTCAACATGGCCGCACGTGCCATTGGAACATGCCAAACGTGTCGCAAGCTATATTTCCAAGTCGCTGTGCCTTTGGCCCACGCCAAATATAGCGCCCTAGGCTTGCAAGACTTGCAACTAGGTCAACATGGCCGCACTTGCCATTGGCACATGCCAAACGTGTCGCAAGCTATATTTCCAAGCCGCTATGCCTTTGGCCCATGCCAAATATAGCGCCCTAGGCTTGCAAGACTTGCAACTAGGTCAACATGGCCGCACGTGCCATTGGCACATGCCAAACGTGTCGCAAGCCATATTTCCAAGTCGCTATGCCTTTGGCCCACGCCAAATATAGCGCCCTAGGCTTGCAAGACTTGCAACTAGGTCAACATGGCCGCACGTGCCATTGGAACATGCCAAAACGTGTCGCAAGCCATATTTCCAAGTCGCTATTTCTTTGGCCCACGCCCAACATAACGCCCTAGGTTCGCAAGACTTGCAACTAGGTCAACATGGCCGCACGTGCCATTGGCACATGCCAACACGTGTCGCAAGCCATATTTCTAAGTCGCTATGCCTTTGGCCCACGCCCAACATAGCGCCCTAGGTTTGCAAGACTTGCAACTAGGTCAACATGGCCGCATGTGCCATTGGCACATGCCAACACGTGCCGCAAGCCATATTTCCAAGCCGCTATGCCTTTGGCCCACGCCAAACATCGCGCCCTAGGCTTGCAAGACTTGCAACTAGGTCAACATGGTCGCACGTGCCATTGGCACATGCCAACACGTGTCGCAAGCCATACTTCCAAGCCGCTATGCCTTTGGCCCACGCCAAACATAGCGCCCTAGGCTTGCAAGACTTGCAACTAGGTCAACATGGCCGCACATGCCATTGGCACATGCCAAACACACACGCTGGTAGCCTAACTTGCAAATCGTGCAACCTACCACCAAGGCATTCCGCACATGCCATTGGCACATGCCAAACACACACGCTGGTAGCCTAACTTGCAAACCGTGCAACCTACCACCAAGGCATTCCGCACATGCCAAACATACACGCTGGTAGCCTAACTTGCAAACCGTGCAACCTACCACCAAGGCATTCCGTACATGTCATTAGCACATGCCAAACACACACGCTGGTAGCCTAACTTTCAAACCGTGCAACCTACCACCAAGGCAATCCGCACATGCCATTGGCATATGCCAAACCCACATGCTGGTAACCTAACTTGCAAACCGTGCAACTTACTACCAAGGCATTCCGCACATGCCATGGCACATGCCACACGCGCCACTAGCAGCGCCACTTGCACTCAAGATGCAACCAACACTCGAGACATCTACACAAACTGGGGGATACTTCATTAGGGTTTTGGTTTGGCGGTCACAGCATGCAGCGTACACTACGCTCACATTAAGAAAGCGTGAAAAGGAATAAAGCGGTCAAATAAAAGAGGAAATAATGGTGAAAAACGTTTTCGCCCATTAAACCATGCGGTTACCACCTCCTCCCATTATTTCACCCTTTACTCCTTTCCTTCATGAGGCCAGGGTACGTTTCAATCTCGACTTATATAAATAGGTCTTACCTATTTCCACTAGACAACAAGTCTCGGTCAGGAGAAATATACTACACTTACACTCTCAGAAAGGCAACTTTGCAAGCTCTCCCAAAAAGCTTTCATCTCTTGCAAGCTTCCTAGGCTATCACTTTCTGATACAAGTCGAGATACTACTCTCCTCAACACCTTTCTTTGCTTCCCTCCCCAAATCAACCCTTCTCCTCCACTTTGTGACCGAAGCAGGTCTGGAACGGCCATTTCTTGGTTTAGGACGGACTTGTACAGATTGATCTCTCGAATCTATAAAGTGCTCACGTGCAGCATATTTGTTTAGGGTTTGAACCAGTTTCTCACCCACCTACCGAATTTACCGAAATCGGCAGAAACGATTTTTACCCATAAACAGAAGAACAAATAAAAAGACACAGGTTTAACGTGGTTCGGCATGGTTTGCCTACGTCCATGGATGAATCCCCTTGGGGAGAAATATTTTATTGATATTTGTATTACAGTATTCTTTTTCTCTGATTCTGAAAACCTCCCCCTTTCCTTCTACCAGGGTGTCCCTATTTATACAGCTGAATAATTAATTTCAAGATAAACTTAAATAACATTAATCTCCCTGCATGCCTCATGGAATTAACTGTGCATGAAACTACCTGCATGCCTCCTTGAATTAACTCTACATGAAACTGCATGCATGCCTATTGACTTGCCCTGCATGCCTCCTTGTATTGATTTGCGGGCCTCCCGTGTATTTTATACATGGTACAAACAACCATATGTCTTCCTCGAAACATGATGAATGAATGTTGCCTATCTCTGAACCAACTGATGCAGTGCGGAAGCGTTGAAGAAAACTACTATCTAAAACTCATGTTTCGAGATACCACTCTCGAGGAATCAACTACTTTTTCAATTCATCCAGGTGTTTATGGGTAAAAATCGTTTCTGCCGATTCCGGTAAATTCGGTAGGTGAGTGAGAAACTGGTTCAAACCCTAAACAAATATACTGCACTTGAGCACTTTATAGATTCGAGAGATCAATCTGTACAAGTCCGGCCTAAACCAAGAAATGGTCGTTCCAGACTTGCTTCGGTCACAAAGTGGAGGAGAAGGGTTGATTTGGGGAGGGAAGCAAAGAAAGGTGTTGAGGAGAGTAGTATCTCGACTTGTATCAGAAAGTGATAGCTTAGGAAGCTTGCAAGAGGTGGAAGCTTTTTGGGAGAGCTTGCAAAGTTGCCTTTCTGAGAGTGTAAGTGTAGTATTTTTCTCCTAACCGAGACTTGTTGTCTGGTGGAAATAGGTAAGACCTATTTATACAAGTCGAGATTGAAATGTACCCTGGACTCATGAAGGAAGAGAGTAAAGGGTGACATAATGGGAGGAGGTGGTAACCGTATGGTTTAATGGGTGAAAACGTTTTTCACCATTATTTCCTCTTTTATTTGACCGCTTTATTCCTTTTCACGCTTTCTTAATGTGAGCGTAGTGTACGTCGCATCTTTGTGACCGTCAAACCAAAACCCTAAAGAAGCATCCCCCAGTTTGTGTCGATGTCTCGAGCGCTGGTTGCATCTTGAGTGCAAGTGGCGCTGCTAGTGGCGCGTGTGGCATGTGCCAATGGCATGTGCGGAATGCCTTGGTAGTAAGTTGCACGGTTTGCAAGTTAGGTTACCAGCGTGTGGGTTTGGCATATGCCAATGGCATGTGCGGAATGCCTTGGTGGTAGGTTGCACGGTTTGCAAGTTAGGCTACCAGCGTGTGTGTTTGGCATGTGCCAATGGCATGTGCGGAATGCCTTGGTGGTAGGTTACACGGTTTGCAAGTTAGGCTACCAGCGTGTGTGTTTGGCATGTGCCAATGGCATGTGCGGAATGCCTTGGTGGTAGGTTGCACGGTTTGCAAGTTAGGCTACCAGCGTGTGTGTTTGGCATGTGCCAATGGCATGTGCGGCCATGTTGACCTAGTTGCAAGTCTTGCAAGCCTAGGGCGCTATGTTTGGCGTGGGCCAAAGGCATAGCGGCTTGGAAGTATGGCTTGCGACACGTGTTGGCATGTGCCAATGGCACGTGCGGCCATGTTGACCTAGTTGCAAGTCTTGCAAGCCTGGGGCGCGATGTTTGGCGTGGGCCAAAGGCATAGCGGCTTGGAAATATGGCTTGTGGCACATGTTGGCATGTGCCAATGGCACTTGCGGCCATGTTGACCTAGTTGCAAGTCTTGCAAACCTAGGGCGCTATGTTGGGCGTGGGCCAAAGGCATAGCGGCTTAGAAATATGGCTTGCGGCACGTGTTGGCATGTGCCAATGGCATGTGCGGGACCTAGTTTCAAGTCTTGCAAACCTAGGGCGCTATGTTGGGCGTGGGCCAAAGACATAGCGACTTGGAAATATGGCTTGTGACACGTTTTGGCATGTGCCAATGGCACGTGCGGCCATGTTGACCTAGTTGCAATTCTTGCAAGCCTAGGGCGCTATATTTGGCATGGGCCAAAGGCATAGCGACTTGGAAATATGGCTTACGACACGTTTGGCATGTGCCAATGGCACGTGCGGCCATGTTGACCTAGTTGCAAGTCTTGCAAGGCATAGCGACTTGGAAATATGGCTTGCGACACGTTTGGCACGTGCCATTGGCACGTGCGGCCATGTTGACCTAGTTGCAAGTCTTGCAAGCCTAGGGTGCTATATTTGGCGTGGGCCAAAGGCATAGCGACTTGGAAATATGGCTTGCGACACGTTTGGCATGTGCCAATGGCACGTGCGGCCATGTTGACCTAGTTGCAAGTCTTGCAAGCCTAGGGCGCTATATTTGGCGTGGGCCAAAGGAATAGGGGCTTGGAAATATGGCTGGCGACACGTGTTGGCATGTGCCAATGGCACGTGCGGCCATGTTGACCTAGTTGCAAGTCTTGCAAGCCTAGGGCGCTATATTTGGGCGTGGGCCAAAGACATATCGACTTGGAAATATGGCTTGCGACACGTTTTGGCATGTGCCAATGGCACGTGCGGCCATGTTGACCTAGTTGCAAGTCTTGCAAGCCTAGGGCGCTATATTTGGCATGGGCCAAAGGCATAGCGACTTGGAAATATGGCTTGCGACACGTTTGGCATGTGCCAATGGCACGTGCGGCCATGTTGACCTAGTTGCAAGTCTTGCAAGCCTAGGGCGCTATATTTGGCGTGGGCCAAAGGCATAGCGGCTTGGAAATATGGCCTTGTTGCCATGGTGCACAGGGTGCGGCTTGGTTTGGCATTGTTGCCATGGTGCGCAGTATGCGGCTTGGTTTAGCATTGTTGCCATGGTGCGCAGGGTGCGGCTTAGTTTGGCATTGTTGCCATGGTGCGCAGTATGCGTCTTGGTTTGGCATTGTTGCCATGGTGCGCAGGGTGCGGCTTGGTTTGGCATTGTTGCCATGGTGCGCAGTATGCGGCTTGGTTTGGCATTGTTGCCATCGTGCGCAGGGTGCGGCTCGGTTTGACATTGTTGCCATGGTGCTAAAGATATGCGCTTGGTTTGGCATTGTTGCCATGGTGCGCAGGGTGCGGCTTGGTTTGGCATTGTTGCCATGGTGCGCGATAAAGATGCGGCTTGGTTTGGCATTGTTGCCATGGTGCGCAGGGTGCGGCTTGGTTTGGCATTGTTGCCATGGTGCGCAGGGTGCGGCTTGGTTTGGCATTGTTGCCATGGTGCGCAGTATGCGGCTTGGTTTGGCATTGCTGCCATGGTGCGCAGGGTGCGGCTTGGTTTTGGAATTAGGGTTACGTGTTGAAAATCCTAACTGGGTATTTTTATAAAATACCCTATTAATTATTTACACCGAGTTAAATGCTCTTAGTTAATGTGTTGCGGGTAACACTAGGTCATGGGGTTTTACGATTTTACCCTTGTCTAAAAACCACTATCAACATTAAGTCCCCCGCTTAGCTCGGAATGGGGGCTTTGTTGCGAGGTAAGCATAAGATGGTGACAAACTATTAACAGCAAACCGTAAAGAAAATTGAAGGAGGCTTGTATGACCTTTTATAAATAGGATTTGGAATCCTTGCCTCTGGTAGTTTTGCACAAATCGGGAGGCTGGCACAATTGGTGGGCCCGATGCAGCTTAGGCGGCGTTGGGAAGTTGGCGTGAGTTGGGAAACCGAGTGGGCTAGCTGGTGGGACCAGCGCAAAGTGTAGAAGCCGTGCGTGCCTGCAGGTTGGCGCAATTGGTGGGGCCGGTGCAGCCTGGGCGACGTTGGGTGTTGGCATGAGTTGGGAAGCTGAGTGTGCTGGCTGGTGGGATCGGCGCAAAGTGTAGAAGCCTTGCGTGCTTGTAGGCGTGACTTGGGCGGCCATTAGGAGGTCGGCGCAATTGGTGGGGCCGGTGCAACTTGGAAGTCGTGCTTGCAAGCGTGACCGATGTAAATAAGGAGGGAGTAGGTGTTTCTTCAGATAGCGAAATTTCCTTATCTTGCTTTCCTTCACGTGCGGCTTCAATTAGGGCATCATCCATGCCAAAAAAATCTGGAAGCGTTATGTCCTTCATTGCTCCCTTTCCTTTTTTAAGGTTCCGTATTCAAACCCCACGCGAATGTATCGTCTCCCTCGTTTGAGAAAGGGTTCTTCTTGTTGAGTTTCTCTCTTTGTCATGTCGCACAGAGACGAACCATCTTCTAACCATCCAGGTTCTCCATGTGAAGGCGCGAGGTCTGATTCTGGCAGGAGCATCCCAACAAAGGTTATTCGGGTTAAGAAAATCATACCGGTATGTTTTCTTCTTCTTTGGTGGACTGACGTACGCTTTACCGCTTGTTTGATGAATGGAAAATTTTCCTTTTGTGCAGAGATATCCTCTATGCAGGTTCGTCGTTTGGTACTCGTATGAGGTGTCTCTCCTCCAATTATCAGAATGTTAACGGTTTCCTGGTGCGGAAAGAATTCGTGGTCCTTTATACGAGGATATGGAAGACATGCGACCATATCGCTACCAGGAGCGCAGTGAAGTGATGTTCGTCCTCCTTGGTTTCCGTAGTGAACTATCTTTTGCCAATGATTGCTGAGATGGAGAATACGTTCATCCGTTCCGCTACAGGGTTAGCCATTCAAAGGTGGGAGAACATGGTGTCCACCTGCGAATCCTTGGAGTTTAATATCAGCTGGTTGCGGAATTATCTCAATATTGTGAAAGTCGACAGAGCTGGTATTCTTGCTGGTGTGATTCCTGCCACAGAAACCATGCTGGAAGATGAGAAAGCTTTGGCCTTGGAGTCTCGGAGGATTGAAGATCTAACTCGAGACTTGAAGAGTAGGAATTTTTGATGTAGCATGTTGCGTGGAAGTGATTAGGCGTAGTATGCCTTAAGCCACCTTCCGTTGATGACCGTCTCTAGCTTTCCCCATCTTCTTTGATAATCTTGTAGTAACCACTGTCATACGCTTTAGTGATTATGTACGGCCCTTCCTATTTGGGAGAAAACTTGGTGCCGATGCATCTTCCGGATGTGACACCGGGATGCTCGAAATTACATGATGACATATTCCCGGATAGTACAGGCTCGGGATCCACCGCGGCCTCGTAAAGCGTTGAAGGCGTCTTCTAGACAGAGAGGTGATGATATTCTTGCGCTGCACCCTTGAAGAGTAGAGGACCTTGTTGTGGGTAAGGATTTTTGGTAGACCGTGTCTTGAGCTTTGACAGTGAAGGGATCCCATGTATATCTTCCGTCCTCAAGTATGGTTTACGTGTTTCCATCTTTGTAGTAATTGCTGCTGCGGTGAAGCTCTGGATGGTATCAACGAATGAGGAGCAACAGTTCTTGGTAGGAGATGTAATCAGGAGAAACTACATTGTCGTGGTAACAAAGTAAGTTGACTGATGTTCAATGGGCTTCCGTGGAAGTAAAAGGATTGGTTGGATGCGTAAGCGAGAAAACTGTCCATGATCACGAGTTTTGGCGAGATGGATTAAAAGGTGTCCATGACTACGAATATTGGCTGGCTGTGACTATGTTCCTTGATATGAGGAGTGTGGCGGCACGACCCTTTCGGGAAGGAGTGGCGTTGAAGCGAACGTTGAAGCGAAGCATTTCTTTGGAGAATGTTGATGTGTAGCTACTTCTGGAGAGAACGTTGATGCAGAGCTACTTCTGGAGAGAACGTTGAAATGACATCTTGCAACTCTCAGAGCCTTGACGGCTACCATTTTGAAGTCGGAGGCTGCGTCACGTTCTGTCAAACTCGACATCCCTCAAGAGAACAGAGGTTAGGAGTCCCCAGTTACATCTATCGATCGTGCTTTCTAGGAGAGGTTGGGGTTTGGGAACGGCTTTCCCTGGCTGGAAACGCCTGCTTTCCTGATGCAGTGCGGTTGAGGGGTGCAAATATTTCTTGACGCTACGCCTTGGAGAAATATAGAATCTCACATAACTGTTTCATCATAGACTGTACGACTTTGTGGTCAAAGTTTCCATTGTGCGGGTCCTGACGGGAGAAGGGTCTCCGTGAACTCAGGAGAGTTGTTGATTTCCCTTGCTTTCGATTTTTGATAAGTCTTTCCTGATCTTCATGTGTGACGAAATTGGATTGCTTATCCCCTTCTACTGGGCGTCCGAGAGCAACGCGAGCCTCTTCATCTATAAACGCACGTCCTGCTGAAGTATCTTTTGTCTTTTCATCAAATCAACAAGTGCTAAAAGAAGGTCGGCTTCTTAGGATCTTCCAAGTATGTTGCCCCGATGGTGGAGTAGCGTCTCCGGTGACGGTTGAAGCTGCCATGCTTGAAGAACCGTTGGGGTGGCGGGCGGCTGCAGGCTCGGTGATCGTAAGTGTATCGTGCGAGAGATGACACGGTTTTGATCACGAAGTCTTTGGAGCCATGGCGCTGTTTCGAACGGTAAGGATGGTGCTGGAAGGGCGCAAGATGTTAGCGTTGGAAGGATGCAAACTGTTAGCACAGAGTGTGGTACTGCGGCTGGCATGCGCGTGCGGCATGTGTGCCTGGCATGTGCGTCTGGTAAGCGTGTCTAGCAAGCGCTTCTGGCATGTGCGTCTGGCAAGCGCATCAGGTAAGTGCATCTGGGAAGCGCGCCTGGTGGATCGTATTGGAATGGGCGATGACTTGGTGTGGACGCTGGTTAGGCATGGAAGAAGACCCTATGCGAGTCGTGAGGCCAAGTGCAGGCGCCATTTTTGATCCCCCGTACTTGGTTCCTTATCCAGGTCATGTGTTGGTTGGCGGCTTCAGCGTGCGGCTAAGCATGAGGGCGTTGTACACCAGAATCTGGGAGAAGTACGGACATATGGCCACAACCAAGAAAGTCACTAGTCGATTTGCGCTGGTTAAGCATGTGGAAGAGGCTTTATCTTCCATCGAGGATATGCGTGAGGTATTTGGTCACACCGTTTCAAGACGTTATTGCCGACTGGGAGCACCATCATGAAATGTGCGTAGAAAAGGAGTTCAACACTTCGTGGTTTGTCGAAAGCCTTGCTGAGATCCAAAAGTTGAAAGATGCAGCTATCGAAAGCCTTTTCGCCGAGGAGATTGCACGACAGGAGGTGGAACTCGAAAAGCTTTCCAAGATGTTGACTATGAAGAGAGCGGCTCTTGAAGATACAAAGTTGACTTTATCCAAGAAGAGCAGACTTCTGTTGGATGATTTTCCTTGAATGTTTCTCTGTTAAACTTTCATTTAGGTTCTTCTTCTTTTTTTTTTTTTTGAAAAGCGTCTTTGGATGTCCGGTTCAAAGTTCGATAGGTTTTGATAGACAGTGGTAGCTTTTGAAGATATTGGATTATTTCTGGGGTGAATGGTTTTGATAATATAACTCTGATTATGTTTTGTGAAAGGAATATTGCTTTTATGAAAGTGTGTGTGCTAGCAATAGGCACAATACTCGGTAGTATGTAGTTTTACTAAAAACTTAAAAACAGATCGTATATCTTGCCCAGTCTGAATTTACTCACTTCATAGGTTTTTCGAACACACCCCTCTCCATGTAAAAGGCGGTTTTACTGGTAGCATTGCCAGCAAGTCCCCAATCGCTAGTAGCATCTTCGGCGAGTCCCCAGTTTTCTTGTGTAGTCTTTCTTGTTGGTAACGGGTTGTCTGGTAGTTGAGTCGGATTGAATCTCCTTCCCCTACCATCTTGACATCTGGGTCAAAGAACGAGATCGACAGTCTAACATTGTAGCCGATAGATCAATCCTCCCGCTGTGGTCGCCAATTGTTTATGGGTAAAAATCATTTCTGCCGATTTCGGTAAATTCGGTAGGTAAGTGAGAAACTGGTTCAAACCCTAAACAAATATGCTGCACGTGAGCACTTTATAGATTCGAGAGATCAATCTGTACAAGTCTGGCCTAAACCAAGAAATGGCCGTTCCAAACTTGCTTCGGTCACAAAGTGGAGGAGAAGGGTTGATTTGGGGAGGGAAGCAAAGAAAGGTGTTGAGGAGAGTAGTATCTCGACTTGTATCAGAAAGTGATAGCTTAGAAAGCTTGCAAGAGGTGGAAGCTTTTTGGGAGAGCTTGCAAAGTTGCCTTTCTGAGAGTGTAAGTGTAGTATATTTCTCCTGACCGAGACTTGTTGTCTGGTGGAAATAGGTAAGACCTATTTATACAGGTCGAGATTGAAACGTACCCTGGCCTCATGAAGGAAGAGAGTAAAGGGTGACATAATGGGAGGAGGTGGTAACCGTATGGTTTAATGGGTGGAAACGTTTTTCACCATTATTTCCTCTTTTATTTGACCGCTTTATTCCTTTTCACGCTTTCTTAATGTGAGCGTAGTGTACGCTGCATCCTATGACCGCCAAACCAAAACCCTAAAGAAGCATCCCCCAGTTTGTGTCGATGTCTCGAGCGTTGGTTTCATCTTGAGTGCAAGTGGCGCTGCTAGTGGCGCGTGTGGCATGTGCGGAATGCCTTGGTAGTAAGTTGCACGGTTTGCAAGTTAGGTTACCAGCGTGTGGGTTTGGCATATGCCAATGGAATGTGCGGAATGCCTTGGTGGTAGGTTGCACGGTTTGCAAGTTAGGCTACCAGCGTGTGTGTTTGGCATGTGCCAATGGCATGTGCGGAATGCCTTGGTGGTAGGCTGCACGGTTTGCAAGTTAGGCTACCAGCGTGTATGTTTGGCATGTGCCAATGGCATGTGCGGAATGCCTTGGTGGTAGGTTGCACGGTTTGCAAGTTAGGCTACCAGCGTGTGTGTTTGGCATGTGCCAATGGCATGTGTGGCCATGTTGACCTAGTTGCAAGTCTTGCAAGCCTCGGGCGCTATGTTTGGCGTGGGCCAAAGGCATAGCGACTTGGAAGTATGGCTTGCGACACGTGTTGGCATGTGCCAATGGCACGTGCGGCCATGTTGACCTAGTTGCAAGTCTTGCAAGCCTGGGGCGCGATGTTTGGCGTGGGCCAAAGGCATAGCGGCTTGGAAATATGGCTTGCGGCACGTGTTGGCATGTGCCAATGGCACATTCGGCCATGTTGACCTAGTTGCAAGTCTTGCAAACCTAGGGCGCTATGTTGGGCGTGGGCCAAAGGCATAGCGGCTTAGAAATATGGCTTGCGGCACGTGTTGGCATGTTCCAATGGCACGTGCGGCCATGTTGACCTAGTTGCAAGTCTTGCAAACCTAGGGCGCTATGTTGGGCGTGGGCCAAAGACATAGCGACTTGGAAATATGGCTTGCGACACGTTTTGGCATGTGCCAATGGCACGTGCGGCCATGTTGACCTAGTTGCAAGTCTTGCAAGCCTAGGGCGCTATATTTGGCGTGGGCCAAAGGCATAGCGACTTGGAAATATGGCTTGCGACACGTTTGTCATGTGCCAATGGAACGTGCGGCCATGTTGACCTAGTTGCAAGTCTTGCAAGCCTAGGGCACTATATTTGGCGTGGGCCAAAGGCATAGCGGCTTGGAAATATGGCGTGCGACACGTTTGGCATGTGCCAATGGCACGTGCGGCCATGTTGACCTAGTTGCAAGTCTTGCAAGCCTAGGGCGCTATATTTGGCGTGGGCCAAAGGCATAGCGACTTGGAAATATGGCTTGCGACACGTTTGGCATGTGCCAATGGCACGTGCGGCCATGTTGACCTAGTTGCAAGTCTTGCAAACCTAGGGCGCTATATTTGGCGTGGGCCAAAGGCATAGCGACTTGGAAATATGGCTTGCGACACGTTTGGCATGTGCCAATAGCACGTGCGGCCATGTTGACCTAGTTTCAAGTCTTGCAAGCCTAGGGCGCTATATTTGGCGTGGGCCAAAGGCATAGCGGCTTGGAAATATGGCTTGCGACACGTGTTGGCATGTTCCAATGGCACGTGCGGCCATGTTGACCTAGTTGCAAGTCTTGCAAGCCTAGGGCGCTATATTTGGGCGTGGGCCAAAGACATAGCGACTTGGAAATATGGCTTGCGACACGTTTTGGCATGTGTCAATGGCACGTGCGGCCATGTTGACCTAGTTGCAACTCTTGCAAGCCTAGGGCGCTATATTTGGCGTGGGCCAAAGGCATAGCGACTTGGAAATATGGCTTGCGACACGTTTGGCGTGTGCCAATGGCACGTGCGGCCATGTTGACCTAGTTGCAAGTCTTGCAAGCCTAGGGCGCTATATTTGGCGTGGGCCAAAGGCATAGCGGCTTGGAAATATGGCCTTGTTGCCATGGTGCATGTGGTGCGGCTTGGTTTGGCCTTGTTGCCATGGTGCTCAGGGTGCGGCTTGGTTTAGCATTGTTGCCATGGTGAATAAAGTATGCGTCTTGGTTTGGCATTGTTGCCATGGTGCGCAAGATATGCGGCTTGGTTTGGCATTGTTGCCATGGTGCGCAGATATGCGGCTTGGTTTGGCATTGTTGCCATGGTGCGCATGGTGCGGCTTGGTTTGGCATTGTTGCCATGGTCGCGCAGAGATGCGGCTTGGTTTGGCATTGTTGCCATGGTGCGCGTGGTGCGGCTTGGTTTGGCATTGTTGCCATGGTGCGCAGTGGTGCGGCTTGGTTTGGCATTGTTGCCATGGTGCGCAGATAGATATCGGCTTGGTTTGGCATTGTTGCCATGGTGCGAAAGATGCGGCTTGGTTTGGCATTGCTGCCATGGTGCGTGTGGTGCGGCTTGGTTTTGGAATTAGGGTTGTGGTTGAAAACCCTAATCTGGGTATTTTGAAAAATACCCCTATTAATTATTTACACCTGAGTTAAATGCTCTTAGTTAATGTGTTTCGGGTAACATTAGGTCATGGGGTTCTACGATTTTACCCCTTGTCTAAAAACCACCATCAACACCAGGATTGTCTCATACTAAAACATAGAGCTCCATATATAGATAACTCTTGGAAAACAATTAAATATTTCATAAACTATCAAAATACTTATTACCTAAAATATTTCTAGACCATTCTTAATAAATAAAAATAACTTAATTTATTACAATATATCTTGCAAAATAATTAAAATAAATTAGAGGATAATAATAAATATATAGGCATATTTTCTTTCCATAAATACTCCACCACTAGCTAATGTGCCGGGAATTCACAATAAGAAGGAACTATAGAGTAGTGGTAAAATTGAAGAACATGGTCGGAATTTCAACAAATTTTCTATATTTCGATGCAAAGATTCATGAAGTGTAAAGAATAAATAAAAATGGCCCTTCAACATTTAGCTGGATTTTAGTAAGACTTTGAGTCAGAGATATTGGTTGAAAATGAACGTGTACAAACGCACAATCATGGCTATCCATCAAAGATAAAATGGTCAGTCTCAACATGCTCATCATCCGTTAATGGAATAATACAATTACCAGTCTGTTATGACAACTCAATGGCCGTCTAATGTGCCAGGAATTCACAATAAGAAGGATCTATAGAGCAGTAGTAAGTAAACTTGAAGAACTTGGTCGGAATTTTAACATATTTTCTATATTTTGATGCAAAGATTCATGGAGTGCAAAGAATCAATAAAAATGGCCCTTCAACATTTGGTTGGATTTTACTGAGATTTTGACTCTGAGCTGGTTGTATAAACACACAATCGTGGCCGTCTATGAAAGATAAGTTGGTCAGTCTCAACATGCTCATGATCCGATAGATTTTAACCCTAAAGCTCTCCGAGCCTTTATAAGAAGTAGTTCTCCTCCACAATAACTAGTTCCTATGTGGAGTAAGAAAATAAAACCCTAACCTAAACAACAACAACAGATCTCTACTGCAAATCCATGGAAGAGTTTCTAAAGGCATCATCATAAGCAGCCTTAGCATAATGATTTCTCTTCTCAGGGAATTAAAATTTCTAATACATATCACCGTGGTGGATTGCTAATGGAGAATGTTCCAGGATGAGATCCCGCGAAATTTATCAGCTACTGCGTCGGGTAGATCTTTCTACCATACTTCGAGGAAAAACATAAGCCTTACTGGATCCGACTTGCTGATCCAGAAGGATCAAGAGGAGCCAATGATGGTGACGGCATCTACATTTCTTTCTCATATTGATTTTCCCCCTCTCAAATTGTGAAGTTCTTTTTAGTTGAAGAAAATATTTATATACAATGTAACTGTTTTCTGATGTTTTTGTTTTAGTTTATATCCTAGTTTGTAAATTTATATGCATCAGCACTAGTCCTTCTTGTTGTATCAATTACCCAAATCCAACTAGTTGAGCAAATACATGGATCAAATTCCACATGATTTGAATGGAAAAACAAAGACTTCGTCATACAGGTAGAACTATCAATAAGGGTGTTAGAAACTGTTTCATTTGGTGGTTTCCACTTGGGATGGATCTTTCTGCCAAACATTTTACATGCTAATGAACCCGAAATTTAAATTATTCAACAACTTTCCTTTTCAAGAGGCTGATCCTCATCTTACAAGGGCCATCAAAAGTTTTAAAGATCTTGTGGGCAGCTTTCTAAGACTTATAAGAAGAAGTAAGTTCTCCTCCCCAGTTACTGATTCCTCCCTGTAGAGTATGAAAGAAACCTAACCCTAAATACCAACAACAGATCTCTTCTACTACATCACTGCAAATCTATGGCAGGTTTCGTCAAAACATCATCAACAACCTTAATTTTGAAGCATAATGATATCTCCTCTCAAAAAATTAATCTATTGTGGTAATCACGAAGGGAAGTTCTTTATCTGATTCTCTGAGACTTGATGGTCCGTCAAGATCTGATGAGTTAAATAACGGTTTTTTCTATGCAGAGATTCAAGATTCAGCTTCAACTCCGACATCAACCTCAGCAGTAACACTACAACTGCTCATTTACAGACTCTTACGGAGAAATAGACCAGTTAATGTAGATTTAGAGATCTTATTTATGTAATCATTGAATTAGAGAAACTTTAAGTTCTTCAATGTATCCAATTTGTGTATTCGTATCTGCACATAAGAAGATCAGTTTAGAACTTACATTTCAATTGTTGGAGAAAAATTTCTTTGTAGACCTTATTTGCTACTACAAACAGAACAGCTTAGATTTAAAATTGTTAGTTATTAATTTGATAATTACATTGCATACATATTCATTTTGGTGCTTGATAGAACCTTGAAAAAAAATAAAATAACAAAATGCTTACCAATTACTGTAAGATTATCTCATTTTGTTCGTTTGTTTGATTTTCATCACCGACTAGTATAATACTGTTAACATTGTGTACTTGCTCTGTGAATTCTGAAATAGGTGGATATCTTATTTGGTGTTCTTAGGTGCTTGAATAAGTAAGTAAACTAGGTGGATATCTTATTTGGTCTCATGCTTCATAGGTGCAATGATGTTTATACTTTTAGTTATTAGCCAACCTCGTCTACATGTAGAGAGGCATGCCATTAACCACACACACCCCGTAAAATCAGACCGGGATGGATTTGAGTTTTTTTGGATGTTGTAAAGGTCTTGTTTTCGTAAGGTATGTTGATGAGTATTAATGGAATGCTCGTATCTTTTGGATACCATTTCCAACATTTCATGTAATGGAACAATGCATGGAGTGCGCAACATATGGAATTGGGTATAGTTCTTGGAAGAAAGATTTTAGAGTGGGAAAGTATTGGGAATTTTGAAGAGGAGCTTTGCATTTGTAGAAAACCTGATATCAAATACTTGAAACAAAAACAGAACTAAACCCAAAACAAACTCTCTTCAATAGATGTAATTCGACTCATGGCTCAACAACCTATTTATATGATTAAAAAACTTGACTCTCAAGTAAAAAGACTTTCCTAACATAATCAAACTCTAACAAAGAAACTTCTAGACAATTCTCACATAAACAAACTCTTAAAACCAGAAATACTTGCAACCCAAGTAAACTTCTAAATACCGTACCATGCGTCAACAATACATGTTGATCCATCCACTTCATGTCAACTATACCTGTTGATCCAACCATATTCTGTCAACTCTCATAGTTGATCCATACTACTGTATCAACAACTCTTGTTGATCCCTTCTGTCTTCTTTATAGTATTTTGGTTTATTCTTCAACATCCTCCCTTAAACCAAGATACTCTTTGCTAATCATTCCCAACTTTCCACGCAAGTAAATGAAAGTGTTAGACTTCAAAGACTTGGTGAAAATATCAGCCAGTTGTTCTTCACTTTCAACAAACTCTACAGCTATTTCCTTATTGCTGACAAGCTCTCTAATGTAATGATACTTAATATCAATGTGTTTACTTCTCCCATGAAATACAAGGTTCTTAGTTAGTGATATTGTCGACTTATTATCACAAACTATTGTTGTTGGTGTCTTATGTTCTTGAAACAAAGACTTCAGCATCATTCTTAACCATACAGCTTGTGTAGCATAGTTGCTAGAAGCTATATACTCATCTTCTATTGTAGATAATGCAATAACTTGTTGCTTCTTAGATAACAAAGAGAAAAAACCAGTTCCCAACTGAAATCCATAACCTGATGTACTCTTTCTTCCTTATGTATCTCCAGCCCAATCACTATCAGTGAAACCGACCAGCTTTGGATCTTCTGAGATAGTATAAAATATTCCCATGCTTATTGTTCCTTTTACATACTTCAGAATACGTTTTGCAGCTTGTAAATGTGATTGTCTATGAGCTTCCATGAACCTACTAACCAAACCAACTGCATACATGATGTCAGGTCTTGTAGCAGTCAAATATCTTAAACATCCAACAAGACCTTTAAAATCTGTTGAATTCACAAACTCTCCTGATCCATCTTTTGTCAACTTTAATCTTTCTTCTATTGGTGTTAAGATTGGATTACAATTATCCATCTTAAAACGCTTCAAAATTCCTTCAGTATACCTTTGTTGATTAATACAAATTCCTCTTTCAGTTTGCTATACTTCAATACCAAGAAAATATGACAACAAACCAAGATCTTTCATCTCAAACTCCTTCACCATATCCTCCTTGAATTGATTAATCATCTCAGTACTATTTCCATTAAATATGAGATCATCCACATACAGACACACTATGATATGATTTCCAGCACCATCATCTTTCAAATACAAAGTATGCTCATGTGGACATCTTGTAAAACCTTTCTTGAGAAAATAAGAATCTATTCTTGTATACCATGCTCTTGGTGCTTGTTTCAAACCATACAAAGCTTTGTTTAGTTTGTATAATGTAGCCAGCTGGTTGCTCTACATAAACTTCTTCTTCCAAAACTCCATTGAAGAATGCTGACTTCACATCCATCTGAAATATCTTCCATTACTTTTGTGCAGCTAAATCAATAATCCTTCTTACTGTATCAAGTCTTGCAACTGGTGCAAACACTTATGAATAATCAACTCCTTGTCTTTGTCTATAACCTTTAGCAACTAACCTTGCTTTCTTTCTCTCTATTTCACCATTTGACTTATATTTTGTTTTATAAACCCACTTAACACCAATGGGTTTCTTTCCTGGTGGAAGTTTTGTTAATTCCCATGTGTCATTCTTCTCAATTGACTTCAATTCTTCATTCATGGCTTGAATCCAACCTTGTTCTTTAGATGCTTCTTCATAAGCTACAGGATCACAATCTCCAAATAATGCAAAGTTCACAACATCATCATCATCTTCATCATCTCTTGTTAAAACATAATCATTCAACCTAGCAGGTATGACATATTTTCTTCTTGGTCTTGTAGTTTCTTGTTGTTGTACTACTTCTGTTCTTGCTTCTTCATGTTGTTCTTCCACATTTTGCACTTCTTCTTCAACTACAATTGGAACTGTTCTGACACCAGCAGGTGGATCAACATTTCTAGTTGATCCAATATCATGTGGATCAACATCCCTTGTTGATTCATTGTTATGAGGATCAACATTGGTTGTTGATCCATTATTCCAATTCCATTGTGAATCTTCATCAAATATAACATCTCTACTTATAACTATCTTTCTAGTTTCTAGATTATATAGTTTGTATCCTTTAGTCACTGAACTGTAACCAACAAGAATACATTTTTCACTCTTATCATCCATCTTCTTTCTCAATTCTTTCGGCACATGTGCATATGCAATGCACCCAAAAATTCTCCGATGTCTTACACTTGGTCTTACTCCTCTCCATGCTTCTTCTGGTGTTTTGTTATTCAAAATATTTGTAGGACATCTGTTGAGTAAATACACAGCTGTGTCAACTTCATAACCCCAAAAACTTTTTGGTAAATCTTTTGTTCTTCTTATTATTCTTGCCATCTCCATTATGGTTCTATTCTTCCTCTCTGCAACTCCATTCTGTTGTGGTGTATATCTTGCTGTTAGATGATGTTGAATGCCATGCTCTTCCATAAAATTGTCGACAACAGTGTACTCAGTTCCTCTATCAGTTCTCAAAATTTTGATACTCTTACCAATTTGTTTCTCAGCATAAGCTTTGAAACTTCTAAAAGCATGAAAAGCATCACTTTTTTGTTTAAGCAAATATACCCATGCTTTCCTACTAAAATCATCAATGAAAGTTATGAAATAATTATTACCTCCATGTGAAGTTACTTCAATAGGACCACACAGATCATTATGGACAATCTCCAATTGTTGATCAGCTCTTCTAGCTTTGTTGACTGGGAATGGATCTCTGTGCTGCTTTCCAAATATGCAATTTTCACATCTTGATTCTGGAAGTTCAATGAAAGGTAATCCAGATACCATCTCTTTCTTTGCTAAGGTTAGTAAACTGTTGAAGTTCACATGCCCATTCTCTTGTGCCACAACCAAGCATCATTATGAACATGACTATTATAACATCTTTCCTTTTGATACTGAATATTCAAAGGAAACAATCTATTCTTAGTCATCTGCACTCTTGTAATAAATCTTCTAAAATGATATCGAATTGTACAAACACCATTGAAGATGTTCATAGAATAACCTCTTTCAGATAATTGACCCATACTCAAAAGATTTTGATGCAAACCTGGTACATGAAACACATCCATAATATATGTTTTTGCACCATTCTTCGGAACTATTCCAATCCTTCCTTTTCCCATAACTGTAATTGTAGAATTGTTTCCAAACTTCACAGTTGAACACACTAGTTCATCAAGATTATCAAACAAATCTTTTCTTCCACACATATGATTACTGCAACCAGTATCTAGATACCACTTATGTTGAGGCTGTTCTTCAGGTGTATGACAAGCCAACAACATATTTTCATCTTTCTTTTCTTCTTCATCTTCATCTTGACTTTCTGCTATATTTGCTTTGAAATTTGCTTTGTAGTTATTAGCAACTGTCTTTCTTGGTTTTGAACATTCAGTAGCAATGTGTCCAAAATCTCCACAATTATAACATTGAATTTTGCTTCTATCCATTGGTTTTCTTCCCTGATAGCCTCCATTGTTATATCTTTCACCATTGTTATATATTCCTTGAAAACCTCCAGCATTATATTTTCCTTGATTTCTTCTCCAGCTAACTTGACTCTGAAGAGCCTCTTCAACTTGTTTTGCAGTAGTTGTTTTCTATAACAGTCTTTGTTCATAAGCTTGTAATGAACCCAACAACTCGTTAAGAGTCATAGTTGCAACTGTGTTGCATTCTTCTATAACAGTAACCTTTGATTCAAACTTCTCAGGAAAGCTTCTTAAGATCTTCTCCACAATTGCTGAATCTTCTACAGTATCACCATCGGCCTTCATCTCATTAACAAGATTCAGTGTTTTTGAGAAAAACTCTGAAATTGTTTCAGTTGTCTCCATCTGTAATAATTCATATTTTCTTTTCAGGGTTTGCAATCTAACCTTCTTGACCTTGTCAGATCATGTGTAATAGCTTATCAAACCATCCCAATCTCTTTTAACTTCTTAGATGTAGATAACTCTATCCATGAGAGATTCATGAATACTATGATGAAGAATATATGTAGCTTTAGAATTCTTCTTTTTGTTTTCAGTTAACAGAGTTTGCGCAGCTCCTTCAATTACAACTCCTTCTGTTGGTTCTACATAACCATCTTTCACAATATCCCATACCTCTTGGAATATGAAAATATTCTCCATCTGCAACCTCCAGTGTTCAAAGTTTTTACCTTCAAACACCGGAACCTTAATTGAACTTAAACTTGTTATCTTCTTCAAATCAACAACTCATACCCGCAGCCCTAGAACCTGATACTAGATGTAGAAAATCTGATATCAAAGACTTGAAAGAAAAACAGAACTAAACCCAAAACAAACTCTCTTCAATAGATGTAATTCGACTCATGGCTCAACAACCTATTTATATGATTAACAAACTTGACTCTCAAGTAAAAAGACTTTCCTAACATAATCAAACTCTAACAAAGAAACTTCTAGACAATTCTCACGTAAACAAACTCTTAAAACCAGTAATACTTGCAACCCAAGTAAACTTCTAAATACCGTACCATGCGTCAACAATACATGTTTATCCATCCACTTCATGTCAACTATACCTGTTGATCCAACCATATTCTGTCAACTCTCATAGTTGATCCATACTACTGTATCAACAACTCTTGTTGATCCCTTCTGTCTTCTTTATAGTATCTTGGTTTATTCTTCAACAACATTGGATAGTAGATGTTTGGTCTAGACGCTACTATCTGAATTTTGAAGACTTGTAAGTTACTCGTTCTTTGAAATTGAGAGTGAGCAATATAACAAAATGTCGTTGTGACCAGTTCGGTGAAAGTTTTGAAACAATTTTGTGCGTTTTAGGCCTATCTCTTTGCTTTCTTGGTTCTTGGTGCTGATGTATGAGAGATGAAGCTGAGAACTCATGGACCAAACTAACCAAACTACTAACCATTGACCCGCAAAAAATAACCAAGCTTCTTACATCCCAATAGATCCGAAAGATCCCTGCCACCCTGAGCTCTAGCACTGTCATGTAAAAATTCTAAGAAGTAGACCAGTTTCTTACAATTTTACTTTCAAGATTGTGCCATTTTTAGTTATTGACGGTAAAAATCTTTGAAAATGCACCACTCCACTATGGGCTCAGATCCTATGTCTCAAAATGTTACTTGTCCCTCTGACAAGCAAACTATGGGTTTGGGTGAAAAAGACACAACATTATTTAGTCATATATTCCTTACTTTAAACTTTATTCTCTTTTAAATTTATTTCTCTCATATTTATTTTCTCTCTTCAATTTAAAATTAACCGCGAGAAATGTCTTAACTCCCGAAATAGAAAGCCGAATAAAAATTTATCGCGAGAAATATCTTAACTCCCGTTTATCTAATAAAAACCAAGGCATGTTGATCGACTTCCCAAATGCTTTGTTCTAACCAAAACATTGCCCTCTTTAGTACGTAGCTTACTCTTTTCTCTCATTAATTTCAGCACGCTGGAGGTTTACAAAGAACAGCGCATATGATTTAGGAATTAAACTGGCTCGTGGCCGGTGGCCAAATGGATTTCTACCAAAGTTTTACATCCTCCTGCTCCTTGAGAACTGACACTCATGCTCCCCGTGTCAAATATCTGGTACAAAGAAGTTTTGGTAACCAAATAATCCCATTTTACTGATGAATCATTTGACAAAACAAACTATAAAACGAAATAATCACATTCTTATGGGTCACAACATCAAAATCCCCAATCCCACACTTTTGTCAAGTTAATGGGATCCAACAACTTTCGTGGGCATCTCTATGACTATATGCTTCCCCAATATCTTCACAATTAAAATTCACACACGAAAAAGAATTGACGGACCAAGTGCCCAACCAAAAGATATAAGGACGGTCTCAAAAATACAAATTGTCCGTTGAATCATAGAAAAAAAAATCGAACGATCACAAACGTAACCCTAAATTAATCTAAGCCTTTATAAGAAGGAGCTCTTCTCCCCGTTGTAAAACAAAGAAAAGGAACCCCAACCCTAAAACAACAACAACAGATCTATAGCACCATCCCTGCAAATCCACGGCAGATTATTTAAAATCATCATCAAAACCTCTATGTTTTAGCATAATGATTTCTCCTCTCAGAAAAATAATATGTCTTTGTACTCATGAAGTAAAGTTCTTCATCTGATTCTCATTGAAAGAAAGGTTCCGGATGGAGTTCCCGAGATATTCATGAGAGAAAGCAGGACTACTCAAACCTTTTTCCCACTGATGTCGAAGAAATGATCAAGGAGATAAACAACAACTTTTTGAAATAGATTTGATGGATCGGGAGAAGAACAATGTAATTGATACAATGAAATATCTTTGCGTATTTTTATCTTTGTATGTCAAAAGAATTAATGGTAATCAGTAATTTCTATAATTCTAAAGAAATTGGGTAAGTATTTGCACTCTTGATGTGAGTATGATTATGTTTCGTTGCAATGAGTGTAACTGAATAAACTTGGAATGACCCAAATTACTTTTCGACCATCTGGTTGTTCCAGCACTGTCATGTAAAAATTCTAAGAACTAGACCATTTTTTAGTCTCTATCATTAACCTGCCATGTACTTCTTGGGTCCGGAGGTCACCCATAGCATATTTAAATTACCCGACCTGCCCAACAGCCGGTTTTATTACCCGGCCTGTATTGTTGCCCGCTCCGCCCGACTATCCATCCCTTTAATAGCCAAGGAAACCCTAGGATTTCAGTAGAAGTTTTACAGAAAGAAGAGAGGGAGGCACCGTTGAGAAAAACCAAAGAATCGAGTTCTCGCTTTCCGATTCCAAAATCAGATGGGGTGTTATGCACTGAGTTTGAGTTTTACTTGGGACCTTGCACATTCCTTGGAGATAAAAGAGACACGGATCTTTGATAGTGTTGTTATAATGACTTATCCTCTCGAATCTATGTAGTTGGAGATCTTCCTTGTCCCATGTCTGAGCTCATCCTGTCTGTTTTGGTAAGATCTGTAACATAATGGTATTTGATTTCATTAAATTGGCCAAAACACTGAACATTCATATTTTGGTTTTATAAGAAGAGACTCCAACTTCACTTTGGCTTCAACTTGTGAGTAAGCTGCTCATTTGCTGCACTTTCCTGGAGAGATAGAATATGGACTAGTTACCTTACAACCATCATTGGGTGTCCGGTGTGGGCGGTGAATGTAGATTTGCTGAGGTCTTATTTTGGTAATTATTGAACTAGAGAATCTTTAAGATTTTCAATGTAACCATATTGTTTTAGAAATATCAGTTTAGAGCTTACATTCCAATTGTTGGAAAAAAAATTCTTTGTCGGTACAATTTAGATCTATAAATGATAGTTACATTACATACATACTTACTTTGATGCTTGATAGAAACCTGGATCAAAATAAAATAATACAAGTGATGATAATGCTTGCCAATTACCTATAAAAAAGACTTACACGGGTGCTGATCAATTTCAAATGTTGTTATCTCTTTATATCTTAAAGCTATTTAGGCAGATATCTCCCCACTATTTTGTCGTTGGTTTAGTTTTGTTTCCAATTCTTAAAATGGGAGTGTAATCTGGTAGTTTTTATTTTGGTGTATGGATTGCTATATTCAGGCGTCAATTCTGAGCCGCTTCTGTAGGAGAGGTTTAGGATACACTAGTGCAGTGTCTTGGTGACTAACGTTGAACTTTTGGCGGTTGCCACTTCTGTTTTCACTTCACTTCTATCCATGCACAAATAGAAACTATAGTGATAATTCTTGTCAGTAAGAGTTACATTGGTACAGACTAGTTTCTAGTGTTGTAAATATTACTTTTGTATCTTGAAGCTATTAACACTTGAAATGACATCTCCTTGCTTTTTTGTTGCTTAATTCGTTCCATTTGCAAAGTCATTCATATTTACCTGGTAATTAGAGCTGGCAATTTAGGATTCTTTTTTTTTTGCTGTTGAATTTTATAGTTGATGGTACGCGGTTTGTGCTTTGCCTTCAGTTTTTCGTACAACAAATAATTCACAATGGGACTGCAATTCTTCACCAAATGAGCAAGTATGTTTGGGTGTTCTGGAATCATTGGAACACTCTTGCTCGAGCTGTATTCTTTCGGTCAGCAAATAGTCGTCTTAGATGTTCTCAATCTGTGAATATAGCTGTTGTTTATGCTCTTCATTTTATCTCATGCTTGAATATCTAAAACTCGACTATTTGCCTAATGATATACAAGTTTCCTTTTTCCCTCCATCCCCATCATTCGGAAATATTGTCAAGCTGGACTACAATTCTAAGTTAATTACTTGACACTTATTTTTTTAGCCTGAATGAAGATGGGAATGCATAAGAAACTTTTTTCTCTTCCATACGAACTCAGTGAACTGCCGGAGGTAGCATTTGTGTTTTATTTGTTTCAGTCAGATAACAGACTGCTCTTCTGGTTATACTCAAGTTTTGAAATGTTTGCAGTTCGTTTTATGGTATATATGTTAGACTAATCTTTATATGATGTCTTCTATTTCGGTTGGTTAGCTTGGTATAGTCCAAACACTTGCAGTCATGGTTAAAATTTTATTTTGTCACTGTGAAAAGCAATTCGGTTTTGTTTGGATCAAGTTAAAATTTGTAGTCCACTAGTGGATTCTCAATTTTATGGTGGTGCGGCAGTATATGTTGGGTCAACTGAATTTTGTAGATTCACGATGTGTCATTGTTCTCATGCTCTGTGCACACTAAATTTAGCGATGTATCATTACTTTGTAGCTTTTTGTCTCGAGATTTTGCTATAATCTAATTTTGTGATTTGTAAAGCTTGCTAACTGTGAATGCAGTTTGGTGTCTGTTGCAAAAGCTTCAGAGTCCCACGGCTTTCTTACAGTAAAATTGATTCTTAGAAGTTTGATGAGCAGAAACGTCTTCTCGTGTCCTACCAATTAACAGGTTTCCTGGTGGTACGAACACAATGACTATCATTTTACGCGAAAACAGCGCACAAATGAAGAAAGGTTTTCATAGAAATTACCATTTTTTTTTTCAAATAAAACTTTCAAAGCAGTCAGTCCAACAGACGACACTTAGCTTGCCGGATTGACTAATTTGAGACAGCTAGATATCTTTGTCAACCAAATCATAACTTTTCAAGGCACATAAATACTCAACAGGCTTAATGGAATACTAATATACAATTACCAGTCTGAATGAAGTATGCACAAACTAATAATATCGTACACCAGCTTAATTACCACATTCTCATTTCATCATGACAAAATAAATCACTTTTTCGCTATTATACACACTCAATGGCTGGCTAATAAGAAGGAACTATAGAGCAGTAGTAAACTTGGATTTTCTATATTTCGATGCAAAGACTCATGAAGTGCAAAGAATAAATAAAAACTTTGACTCAGAGATAATGGTTGAAAATGAACGTGTACACACAATCATGGCCGTCTATCAAAGATAAGTTGGTCGTAGATATCAAAGATTTCAGAAGTGCAAAGACTAAATAAAAACGGCCCTTCGGTTGGATTTGAGTAAGACTTTGACTCAGAGCTAATTAATGGTTGAAAATGAACGTATAGAAATACACAATCATGGCCGTCTATCGATGAAAGTAGGTCAGTCTCAACATGCTCATCGTCCGTTAGATCATAACCCTAAAGCTCCCCGATCCTTTATAACAAGAAGTAGTTCTCCTCCCCAGTCCCCAACAACTAGTTCTTCAAGTAAACCGAACCCTAAAAGACAACAGCAGCAGATCTCAACTGCAAATCAATGGAAGATTTTCTAAGAACATCATAAGCAACCTCAGCATAATGATTTCTCCTCTCAAAGAATTAAAATTGCCATGCTCCATGTAGGATTTCTTCAAGAGAATGTTTGACATCCAAATAAATTTATCAGCTGCAACCACATTTGGTAGATCTTTTCATACAAATCTGAAGCACAATATAAGCCTTACAGGATCCGACCTGCATCTACATTTGAACGATCAGGACGAGAGGATGATGATGACGGCATCTGCATTTCTTTCTCATATTGATTTCCCCCCTCTCAAATTGTGAAGTTCTTTTCAATTCAAGAAAATATCCCATATACAATGTAATTACTTTCTAATGTTTTTATTTCAGTTTCTACCCTAGTTTGTAAATCTATGTGCATCACTTGTCGTACTAGGTATGTCAAGAAAATGGGTCAGAATTTGCAATCTTGATGTTGTTTCGTTGGAATGAGTATGAACAAATTTGGGGTGGGAACCAAAATCAAATTTCTTGTTTTAGGATTCATTCATATCTTCACATAGAAAGATCAGTTCAGAGCTTACATTTCAATTGTTGGAGAAAAATTTCTTGGAGACCTTATTTGCTAGGTCAACATGGCCGCACGTGCCATTGGCACATGCCAACACGTGCCGCAAGCCATATTTCCGAGTCGCTATGCCTTTGGCCCACGCCAAACATAGCGCCCTAGGTTTGCAACACTTGCAACTAGGTCAACATGGCCGCACGTGCCATTGGCACATGCCAACACGTGCCACAAGCCATATTTCTAAGCCGCTATGCCTTGGGCCCTCGCCAAACATAGCGCCCTAGGTTTGCAAGACTTGCAACTAGGTCAACATGGCCGCACGTACCATTGGCACATGCCAACACGTGCCGCAAGCCATATTTCCGAGTCGCTATGCCTTTGGCCCACGCCAAACATAGCGCCCTAGGTTTGCAAGACTTGCAACTAGGTCAACATGGCCGCACGTGCCATTGGCACATGCCAACACGTGCCGCAAGCCATATTTCTAAGCCGCTATGCCTTGGGCCCACGTAAAACATAGCGCCCTAGGTTTGCAAGACTTGCAACTAGGTCAACATGGCCGCACGTGCCATTGGCACTTGCCGACACGTGCCGCAAGCCATATTTCCAAGCCGCTATGTCTTTGGCCCACGCCCAACATAGCACCCTAGGTTTGCAAGACTTGCAACTAGGTCATCATGGCCGCACGTGCCATTGGCACATGCCAACACGTGCCGCAAGCCATATTTCCGAGTCGATATGCCTTTGGCCCACGCCAAACATAGCGCCCTAGGTTTGGAAGACTTGCAACTAGGTCAACATGGCCGCACGTGCTATTGGCACATGCCAACACCTGCCGCAAGCCATATTTCCGAGTCGCTATGCCTTTGGCCCACGCCAAACATAGCGCCCTAGGTTTGCAAGACTTGCAACTAGGTCAACATGGACGCACGTGCCATTGGCACATGCCAACATGTGCCGCAAGCCATATTTCCGAGTCGCTATGCCTTTGGCCCATGCCAAACATAGCGCCCTAGGTTTGCAAGACTTGCAACTAGGTCAACATGGCCGCACGTGCCATTGGCACATGCCAACACGTGCCGCAAGCCATATTTCGGAAGTCGCTATGCCTTTAGCCCACGCCAAACATAGCGCCCTAGGTTTGCAAGACTTTGCAACTAGGTCAACATGGCTGCACGTGCCATTGGCACATGCCAACACGTGCCGTAAGCCATATTTCCGAGTCGGGTATGCCTTTGGCCCACGCCAAACATAGCGCCCTAGGTTTGCAAGACTTGCAACTAAGTCAACATGGCCGCATGTGCCATTGGCACATGCCAACACGTGCCGCAAGCCATATTTCTAAGCCGCTATGCGCTTTGGCCCACGCTAAACATAGCGCCCTAGGTTTAAAGACTTGCAACTAGGTCAACATGGCCGCACGTGTCATTGGCACATGCCAACACGTGCCGCAAGCCATATTTCCAAGCCGCTATGCCTTTGGCCCACTCCCAACATAGCGCCCTAGGTTCGCAAGACTTGCAACTAGGTCAACATGGCCGCATGTGCCATTGGCACAGGCCAACACGTGCCGCAAGCCATATTTCTAAGCCGCTATGCCTTGGGCCCACGCTAAACATAGCGCCCTAGGTTTGCAAGACTTGTAACTAGGTCAACATGGCCGCACTTACTATTGGCACATGCCAACACGTGCCGCAAGCCATATTTCCGAAAGTCGCTATGCCTTTGGCCCACGCCAAACATAGCGCCCTAGGTTTGCAAGACTTGCAACTAGGTAACATGGCCGCACGTGCCATTGGCACATGCCAACACATGCCGCAATCCATATTTCTAAGCCGCTATGCCTTGGGCCCACGCCAAACATAGCGCCCTAGGTTTGCAAGACTTGCAACTAGGTCAACATGGCCGCACGTGCCATTGGCACATGCCAACACGTGCGCAAGCCATATTTCTAAGCCGCTATGCCTTTGGCCCACGCCAAACATAGCGCCCTAGGTTTGCAAGACTTGCAACTAGGTCAACCTGGCCGCACGTGCCATTGGCACATGCCAACACGTGCCGCAAGCCATATTTCTAAGCCGCTATGCCTTTGGCCCGACCAAACATAGCGCCCTAGGTTTGCAAGACTTGCAACTAGGTCAACAAGGCATTAAGCACATGCCATTGGCACATGCCAAAACACACACGCTGGTAGCCTAACTTGCAAACCGTGCAACCTACCACCAAGGCATTCCGCACATGCAAAACACACACGCTGGTAGCCTAACTTGCAAACCGTGCAACCTACCACCAAGGCATTCCGCACATGCCAAACACACACGCGGGTAGCCTAACTTGCAAACCGTGCAACCTACCACCAAGGCATTCCGCACATGCCAAACACACACGCTGGTGGCCTAACTTGCAAACCGTGCAACCTACCACCAAGGCATTCCGCACATGCCATTGGCACATGCCTAGCACACACGCTGTAACCTAACTTGCAAACCGTGCAACCTACCACCAAGGCATTCCGCACATGCCATTGGCACATGCCACACGCGCCACTAGCAGCGCCACTTTGCACTCAAGATGCAAGCAACACTCGAGACATCGACACAAACCGGGGATGCTTCTTTAGGGTTTTGGTTTGGCGGTCACAAAGCATGCGGCGTACACTACGCTCACATTAAGAAAGCGTGAAAAGGAATAAAGCGGTCAAATAAAAGAGGAAATAATGGTGAAAAACGTTTTCGCCCATTAAACCATGCGGTTACCACCTCCTCCCATTATTTCACCCTTTACTCTCTTCCTTCATGAGGCCAGGGTACATTTCAATCTCGACTTGTATAAATAGGTCTTACCTATTTCCACCAGACAACAAGTCTCGGTAGGAGAAATATACTACACTTACACTCTCAGAAAGGCAACTTTGCAAGCTCTCCCAAAAGCTTCTATCTCTTGCAAGCTTCCTAAGCTTTCACTTTCTGATATAAGTCGAGATACTACTCTCCTCAACACCTTTCTTTGCTTCCTCCCCAAATCAACCCTTCTCCTCCACTTTGTGACCGAAGCAAGTCTGGAACGGCCATTTCTTGGTTTAGGCCGGACTTGTACGGGATCGATCTCTCGAATCTACAAAGTGCTCACGTGCAGCACATTTGTTTAGGGTTTGAATCAATTTCTCACTCACCCACCGAAATTACCGAAATCAGCAGAAACGATTTTCACCCATAAACACAAGTATCTACAAATTTTAAGTTAAGTTGTATTGGGGCGGAGAAGAGTAATTTTGTACCTTATACCAGCAGCTGTGTGTTGGTCTTTTTGGACGGAGAGAAACAAAAGGAGTTTTGAGTTCGGAGATAGAAAATTGGAGTTGGCAAATGCGGTTTTCAATTTGGTTGCTATTGTTGTTTGATCTTTTTGTATTTCTTTGGTTTTTATTTCTCTAATCTGTCCACCTCTCTTAGGTTTGATGTGTATTTGGTCCGAAAACTAAAATCATGTCATTTTACACTGATTTTGCGTTGCGAAACCAACTGTCCCATCGATTAAAATCATGATTTATGTGTGGAATTAACCATTCCTAGATGCAGAATTTAGGTTGGGTACAAATAAAAATAGTCGGTATCCAGTAAGGGCTTTTTCTGATACATGTTCATGAGCATGCAAGTATGCGCATGTTGGTGGTGCTTAAGCTTCCCAATTGTCTAGTAAAAACCAAGGGATATTGATCGACTTCCTAAATGCTATGTACTAAAAAAAAAATATTGCCCTCTGGCTATGTTTGATGCGGATTTTGTGATTTACTGTCTTTGATGTATATAATCTAATTTTGTGATTGTAAAGCTTGCTAACTGTGAATGAAGTTTGGTGTCTGTTGCAAAAGGTTCAGAGTCCCAATTCAATTTCTACAAATTTTAAGTTAAGTTGCATTGGGGCGGAGAAGAAAAATTTGTGTCCTTCCACAATTTGTTAATGGGGAGGAGAATAATAGGTTTGTCAAGCTTGGTCAAAATTTACCCAATCTACAAACACACAATCATGGCCGTCTATCAAAGCTAAGTTGGTCAGTCTCAACATGTTCATCATCCGTTAGATCATAACCCTAAAGCTCTCAGAGCCTTTATAAGAAGAACTTGTTATCCTCCACAATAACTAGTTCCTCCCCGTGGAGTAAGAAAATAAAACCCTAACCTAAAAACAACTACAACAACATATCTTTATTGCAAATCCATGACACCATTTCTAAAAGGATCATAAGCAACCTCAGCACAATGATTTCTCCTCTCAAAGAATTATAATTTACCATACCCGTGAATCATAGTTGATTCGCGGAAAAGAGTGTTCCAAGATGAGATACAACGAAATTCATTAGCTACAACAACATCTGGTAGATCTTTTTGCCTTACTTTGAAGGAAAATATAAGCCTTGAAAAGATCCAACTTGCTGATCTAGATTTGAAGGTTAAGGAGGAGCCGACTTGCTGATCTAGAATTGAAGGATAAGGAGGAGCCGATGATGATGACGGGATCTCATATTGATTTTTCCCCTCTCAAATTGTGAAGCTGTTCAGTTCTTTTGTCAAATTGTAATTGATTTCTGATGTTTTTATTTTAGTTTCTACCTGTAAATCTATATGCATGACTAGTCCTGCTTGTTGTATCAATTACCCAAATACAACTAGTTGAGCAAATACACGGATCAAATTCTACATGATCTGAATGGCCAAAAAGACTCTTAGAACAATGGTCATACAGGTAGAACTATCTATAAGGGTGTCAGAAACTGTTAAACCATCTTGATTTGCAATTTTAATACTTACAGTTTTATATGTCAAACGATTGTTAATCAGCAATAGTAGCTATTATAATTGAATAAAATGTTAGAATTTCAATCTTGATGTGAATGCGATATTTTAGAAATAAGAAACACACTGAGTCCAATTCCAACGTCAGTCAGTCTCGTAGAAATAAGAAATACAGTATTGTATGGTACTAATGCGGCAAATGGCAAATAACCAGAAATGCGATAAGTGAAGTAAAATAGAGAATGAGAGGATATCAAGTGCGCTGAAAGAAGTTAAAATATCAATTGAACACGAGTGTTGTGCTAGTATTCAACCGAGTGTTGTGCTAGTATTCAACCATACAGATAAGTAAAAGCGACCAACTTCTACACGAGTGTTGTGCTAGTATTCAACCGGGCTAAGGATTCTCAGGTAGACAATAAAGATTTTGGTAACGTCTATTACAAGATTTTAGATGTGTGGAAGAATTATGTGATGAGATAATGATTTTGGTAATGTCTATTACAGAAATGTTAACGGTCTGCCCGTTATGTGAAGCTGAACTTCCAACTTGTAAATGTTTTGAATTTAAAATGTAAAATTAGCTACATCTTGTTTTCGGGTAACAAGTGAAACTCTCCGACATAACATGAGAAGAAAAGCCTCTGAATTAACATTGTTGTTAGTTCTTGGTGGGATTAGAAAAGCCTAAACTAGCACTTTTGGCAGCCAAGTACCCCCGTTATACTCGTGAATCATTTGAGAAAACCAAACATAAATCGAAATAATCCACATTGTTATGGATCACAACATCAAATCCCACGTCGGGTAGTTTATGGGATCCCATGACTCTCATGTGCATCTCTATGCTTCCCCAAAATCTTCACAATTAAAATTTACACAAGAACAAAATAGACCAACCAAAAGACGATTCCAAAAGAAATTGCACCCATATTGTGCAGTATTCACAAACTAATAATGTGCACAAGCTTAATTACCACATTCTCGTCTCAGAATGCAAAAATGATCGAAAACACACAATGCACTTTTCCGGAAACACATAATGCACTTTTCCTGTGGCCAATGTGCCGGAAAATTCATAATAAAAATGAATTATAGAGTAGCAAGACCATGCTGATTTCTCTACTTCGGATGGATGTATACTTGAACATATATCTCTATCAAGACTCGGCTAATGTTAAAGATTGATCCCTACACGTGTACTGAATACATAATCGTAACCGTCGGTCTCAAAATGTAAATTGTCCGTTGAATCATAGACAAAAGAGAAAAAATAAACGATCAGAGATGTAACCCTAAATTAAAGTTCAGCTCTCCCAGCCTTTATAAGAAGAAGTTCTTCTCCCCAATTACTAGTTCCTCACTGTACGACGAAGAAAAAAAAACCTGACCCTAAAAAACAACAACATATCTACTGCATCATCACTGCAAATCCATGGAAGATTATTTAAAATCAACATCCTAAATATTTCAGCATAATGATTTCTCCTCTCACAAAATAATATGTGTTTCAACATATCTACTGTCCTCTTGAAGTGAAGTTCTTTATCTGATTCTCAGTGCAAGAATGGGAAAGTGACTTCGAGATATTTATCAGAGAGAGCAGAATTTCTTTGATCTTTTTGAAACTTGTTGTAAGAATTGAAGAAGGTGATAAACAACAACTTGTTGAAGTAGATTTGAAAGATCATGAGAAAGAACAATCTAATTTTTTTTCCTGTATTTTTAGTTTCTAATCTAGTTTGTAATCCATGTGCAACACTAGTCCTATTAGTAAATTGGGTTTTCTATGTCAAAAGAATGGTAGTTTGTAGACAGCTATAATTCTAAAGACATTGGGTCAGAATTTGCAATCTTGAGATGTGAATGTGATTTTGTTTCATTGCACTGAGCAAGTATAAATGAATAAACAAGGAATGGTCCAAACGGCATTTTGAACATCTGGTTGTTCCAGCACTGTCATGTAAAAATTCTAAGAACTGGACCAATTTCTTAAAATTTTATTATCAAGATTGTGCCATTTGATCGTCCTCTTAGAGAATGGATGAGAGTGTACAATAATTGTTAGTTCTTGACAGTTAACACTTAAACAAAAGTTTGTTAGGCAAAAAATACTTTGACCGTGAGTCTGTGACCATAAGAAGAAGAAGTTCTCCTCCCCAGTCCCAAATACTGTAACTAGTTCCTCCCTACGGAAAAACAACAGCGAAAGATCTCTACTGCAAATCCAGTTTCTAAAAGCATCTTAAGCAACCTCAGCATAATGATTTTTCCTCTCAAAGAATTAAAATTTCTTTTCCCCACAATCATAGTCGATTAATTTGAAAGAGAATGTTCCAAGATGACATCTAACGATATTCATCGCCTACTGCAACATTTGGTGGATCTTTCTACGCTACTTTGAAGCAAAATATAAGCCTTTCATGATCCGACTTGCTGATCTAGATTTGAAGGATCATGAGGATCTGATGTTGATGACGGATGCATTTCTTTCCCTCTCAAAGCTGTGAAGTTCTTTTCAACTAAAAAAATTGTAATTATTTTCTGATGTTTTTATTACGGTGTCTACCCTGGTTTGTAAATCTATGTGCATCACTAGTCCTACTAGGTATGTCAAGAAAATGTTAATCATATGATGGCTATAATTCGAAACAAAATGGGTCAAAATTTGCAATCTTGATGTTGTTTCGTTGCAATGAGTATGAACACACTAGGGGTGGAAACCAAACAATCACATTATACAAATTTTTACACCTTCATTAAATGAGAAAAATGAGAGTAACCAAATGAATTAACGTAAGAACTAGTGTAAAAATGTTGAATGTGGCATCATTATAGGGATGAGCATATCCTTCACGTGAGCCCCCCAGAAATTGTGCACCTTGTTTCATAAGAACCATATTTTGGGGACTACCACTCTCCAACTTTTGGGGTGGATATTAGAAATAATAATGAGTCACCAAGTGCTTCTTCAATAGAAATCCAAGCAATTGAGAAAAGTTTGTATGGTGTTTGAGGGATCAAGATGATTTTTGGTTTTCTAACATATCACCTCATCTTTAGACTACCTTAATTAATTTGTTACCCTCTCTTTTAGAGCGCAAGCATATTCCTGTGCCCTCCCAATTAGCAAATAACAAGTTTCCCTGTAATACGAACACAATGAAGAAACCATGTATCGTTCTAACATGAAACACAAAAACACACGAAACGCACAAATCAAGAAAGCTTTTCATACAAATTACCATTTATTTTTTTTGGGGTTTTTAATAAAGTGCCACACTTTCAATTTCATGTTTAAGAAAGTGCCACTGTTTTTTTCAGAATTTATTTAATACCACACATTTGACTTTTTCCATCCAGTTTTTTTCAAAACAATGTTAACATCCGTTAGTGCATAGGTGGCAGTATTTAAGCTTACTAAAAGACATTTGCACCCTCGAATTATCTCATCTTTGGGGCATTTAATCGAACGGATAGATTACGTCGAGCTCATTAAAGAATGACATCAAGTTCGTCTTTGCCGTCTTCTCACTGCCCAAATTCAGTAACATACGAGACCACGTCGCACATAATTAAGGCCAAGTATGGTCCAATCCAATTTAACCGAGAATCCAATACAATGTCAACAGACCTAATCGAATTCCGACGCCATCTCCTGCAATACAAACCAGTACTACTACTTCTCCGATGGATTAATCAAATTCAAAGATCAATCATGAATCATCAACAATCATCATCATCAGATGATTATCCACCAAATTCAATCAATCTCAAAAAGGAAGAAGAATTAGATTGGTTAAGTAAAACCGGCGGATTATTCGAAAAAGAAATCATTCAACGAAACCAAGCCCTAGTAGAAGCATCTCTCATTCAAGATCATCATGCATCTCGAGAGATTCTTCACAGTTTGAAATCGAAAGCATCGATGTCGGTTTACCAAAACCACAAACTTCTTGTTTCGTTGTTACCGGTGGTAGTAGAAGGAATTGTAAGTCACATCTTGTCAAGCGAAATCGAGATTGTTTTCAAACGATCAAGATCGAAATCTTCAGTTCTGCTCCTCCGTTGAGTGAACCTTGAGTGAACCTTAAATCGCGAAAGTTTCATGTATCGGAAGAGTTAGGTCAACTAAAGAGAGTTTCGTCGCTAAGAGTCGGAGTTTTAGGTTTCAGAATTCGATTAGGTCTGTTGATGATGAATCTAAGAAGAAACATAATGAGATCGGATTTTTTTAAAAGGTTTTGTATGGTTCAGGTCTTTATGGATAGAAAAGGGGTATTTAGGTAATGATAACATATTTGTTTGACTTTTTCAATGACTATAGACTGATTTTGTGGGCCCTGACGGAATACATAACAGTTGTGGCAGTTTATAAATTTTGAAAAAAACGGTGGCACTTTCTTAAAGCGGAAATTGGAAGTGTGGCACTTTGTTAAAATCCCCATTTTTTTCAAATAAAACTTTCAAAGAAATCAGTCGAACAGACGAGACTTGCCGGACTGACTAAATTGAGATATCTTTGTCAACCAAATCATAAATTTTCAAGGCACGGTAATACTTACTTTTCTACTTTATCTGTCAGTAGGCTTAATGGAATACAATTAGTAGTCTGAGTGAAGTATGCACTATGTACAAACTAATAACGTACACCTGCTTAATCATCAAATACTCAATTCAGCATGACAAAAATGATTAAAAAATTTTCACATGTGGAGCAGATAGTAAACTTGAAGAACTTGGTCGGAATTTTAACAGATTTTCTATATTTCTATGCAAAGATTCAGAAGTGCAAAGACTAAATAAAAACGGCCCTTCGGTTGGACTTGAGTAAGACTTTGACTCAGAGCTAATAATGGTTGAAAATGAACGTATAGAAACACACAATCATGGCCGTCTATCGATGAAAGTAGGTCAGTCTCAACATGCTCATCGTCCGTTAGATCATAACCCTAAAGCTCCCCGATCCTTTATAACAAGAAGTAGTTCTCCTCCCCAGTCCCCAACAACTAGTTCTTCAAGTAAACCGAACCCTAAAAGACAACAGCAGCAGATCTCAACTGCAAATCAATGGAAGATTTTCTAAGAACATCATAAGCAACCTCAGCATAATGATTTCTCCTCTCAAAGAATTAAAATTGCCATGCTCCATGTAGGATTTGCTGAAGAGAATGTTTGACATCCAGCGAAATTTATCAGCTGCAACCACATTTGGTAGATCTTTTCATACAAATCTGAAGCACAATATAAGCCTTACAGGATCCGACCTGCATCTACATTTGAACGATCAGGACGAGAGGATGACGATGACGGCATCTGCATTTCTTTCTCATATTGATTTTTCACCTCTCAAATTGTGAAGTTCTTTTCAGTTCAAGAAAATATCCCATATACAATGTAATTACTTTTTGATGTTTTTATTTCAGTTTCTACCCTAGTTTGTAAATCTATGTGCATCACTTGATGTTTATAAATCACGCTAAATAGGTTGCTTTCTCTGGTGAATGGGAGTCATTGACTTGGTCTCTCACTGAAGAAGAGTATAATCTAAATCTTGCGGCATTTATCGAACATTGGTCTAGCCCCGAATATCCCGAGGATATTGTAACGTATGTGGTTAAGCAATGGTTGGAACCACACAAAGAGCGCTTCGTTTATGCATTTGCCAACCACCATAAACACTTTGGGAATCAAGCGACAAGTTTGGTAGAATCGGCTCACCACAGGTTGAAGAAAAATCTTTTTGGATGTGTCGATAATTTTGTGATTGTGTTTAACGCAATGGAGAATTACTTCAACCGCGAGATTGATAGAATTAAAGGAAGTTCCAAAAAGCCGCATCATGAAGTACAAAAAGATTGTAGACAAAGGTGGTAACATCAAGAATATGGCGGACCTTCGGTTGTTCAAGGGACTCCATTATAATGTTTCACGTGCTTGCATAAAGAGGTTAATGGTAGAGGTGAATTTGATTGACATATGGGGAACCAAGCCGGACGAGGTGTGTGTTTGCAACATGATAAAGTCTATGGGACTCCCTTGTCGCCATATGATAGTTAAGTATGAACATGGCATAATCCCTCTAAGCGATATAGATCCATATTGGCAACAATTTAGTTTTATCTCTCCTCCAAAGGGCGATGTTGGAGAGGAGTTTGGTGACAATGAGATGGGAAGAATCGTTATCGAGATGTACCGGAACATGAACAAACTCGAAAAGCAAATCTTTTGGGATAACATGCAGCCAATCGTTTATCCACACACTTCGGAGAATGTGCACGAACCGAAAAAAGGAAAGGGCAAAGGTAGGCCAAGCACCAAAGAAACAAAAAAACAAGTAAGGGAATATGCAAAGGTGTTGTTTAAGAGGAAAAGTGAAATGACCCCTTTTACTAGAGACCCTTGTGGGCATGAGCATACCGCGGCGAAGTATCAAGAAGATTCTAAGAAAAGGTCTAGGAATATTATGGAAAAGGGCGAAACAAGTGAACGGGTATTGATGGTGGTCTTTAAACAAGGGGTAAAATCGTAAATCCCCATGACCTAGTGTTACCCGCAACACATTAATTAAGAGCATTTAACTCAGGTGTATATAATTAATAGGGGTATTTTTTCAAAATACCAGATTAGGGTTTTTCAACACAGAACCCTAATTCCAAACCAAGCCGCACCCTGCGCACCATGGCAACAATGCCAAACCAAGCCGCATACTGCGCACCATGGCAACAATGCCAAACCAAGCCGCACCCTGCGCACCATGGCAACAATGCCAAACCAAGCCTCATCTGCTGCGCACCATGGCAACAATGCCAAACCAAGCCGCACTTCCCTGCGCACCATGGCAACAATGCCAAACCAAAGCGCATACTGCGCACCATGGAAACAATGCCAAACCAAGCCGCACCTGCGCACCATGGCAACAATGCCAAACATGCCGCGATCTTGCTGCGCCATGGCAACAATGCCAAACCAAGCCGTGACCGCGACCATGGCAACAATGCCAAACCAAGCCGCACCCTGCGCACCATGGCAACAATGCCAAATCAAGCCGCATACTGCGCACCATGGCAACAATGCCAAACCAAGCCGCACCCTGCGCACCATGGCAACAATGCCAAACCAGGCCGCGATATCTTGCAGCCATGGCAACAATGCCAAACCAAGACGCACCCTCGCGCACCATGGCAACAATGCCAAACCAAGCCGCACCTGCGCACCATGGCAACAATGCCAAATTTCCAAGCCCCTATGCCTTTGGCCCACGCCAAATATAGCGCCTTAGGATTACAAGACTTGCAACTAGGTCAACATGGCCGTACGTGCCATTGGCACATGCCGGCACGTATCGCAAGCCATATTTCCAAGCCGCTATGCCTTTGGCCCACGCCAAATATAGCGCCCTAGGCTTGCAAGACTTGCAACTAGGTCAACATGGCCGTACGTGCCACTGGCACATGCCAACACGTATCGCAAGCCATATTTCCAAGCCGCTATGCCTTTGGCCCACGCCAAATATAGCGCCCTAGGTTTGCAAGACTTGCAACTAGGTCAACATGGCCGTACGTGCCATTGGCACATGCCAACACGTATCGCAAGCCATGTTTCCAATCCCCTATGCCTTTGGCCCACGCCAAATATAGCGCCCTAGGCTTGCAAGACTTGCAATTAGGTCAACATGGCCGTACGTGCCATTGGCACATACCAACACGTATCGCAAGCCATATTTCCAAGCCGCTATGCCTTTGGCCCACGCCAAATATAGCTCCCCTAGGTTTGCAAGACTTGCAACTAGGTCAACGTGGTCAGTGCGTGCCATTGGCACATGCCAACACGTATCGCAAGCCATGTTTCCAAACCGCTATGCCTTTGGCCCATGCCAAATATAGCGCCCTAGGCTTGCAAGACTTGCAACTAGGTCAACATGGCCGTACGTGCCATTGGCACATGCCAACACATATCGCAAACCATATTTCCAAGCCGCTATGCCTTTGGCCCATGCCAAATATAGCGCCCTAGGCTTGCAAGACTTGCAACTAGGTCAACATGGCCGTACGTGCCATTGGCACATGCCAACACGTATCGCAAGCCATATTTCCAAGCCGCTATGCCTTTGGCCCACGCCAAATATAGCGCCCCTAGGCTTGCAAGACTTGCAACTAGGTCAACATGATGGTCGTACGTGCCATTGGCACATGCCAACACGTATCGCAAGCCATATTTCCAAGCCGCTATGCCTTTGGCCCACGCCAAATATAGCGCCACAGGCTTGCAAGACTTGCAACTAGGTCAACATGGCTGTACGTACCATTGGCACATGCCAACACGTATCGCAAGCCATATTTCCAAGCCGCTATGCCTTTGGCCCACGCCAAATATAGCGCCCTAGGCTTGCAAGACTTGCAACTAGGTCAACATGGCCGTACGTGCCATTGGCACATGCCAACACGTATCGCAAGCCATGTTTCCAAGCCGGTATGCCATTGGCCCACGCCAAATATAGCGCCCTAGGCTCGCAAGACTTGCAACTAGGTCAACATGGCCCACGCGTGCCATTGGCACATGCCAACATGCTCGCTGGTAGCCTAACTTGCAAACCGTGCAACCTACCACCAAGGCATTCCGCACATGCCATTGGCACATTCCAAACACACACGCTCGTAGCCTAACTTGCAAACCGTGCAACCTACCACCAAGGCATTCCGCACATGCCATTGGCACATGCCAAACATACACGCTGGTAGCCTAACTTGCAAACCGTGCAACCTACCACCAAGGCATTCCGCACATGCCGTTGTCACATGCCACACACGCCACTAGAAGCTCTGGCATTACCACTTACGCTCGAGGTGCAACTCGCAATGAAGGCATTCCGCACATGCCATTGGCACATGCCACATGCGTCCCTAGCAGCACCACTTGCACCCAAGATGCAACCAACACTCTAGACATCAACACAAGGCGGGGATGCTTTTTGGGGTTTTGGTTTGGCGGTCACTGACATGCAGCGTACACTACGCTCACATTAAGAAAGCGTGAAAAGGAATAAAGCGGTCAAATAAAAGAGGAAATAATGGTGAAAAACGTTTTCACCCATTAACACCCATACGGTTACCACCTCCTCCCATTATTTCACCCTTTAATCTCTTCCTTCATGAGGCCAAGGTACGTTTCCAATCTCGACTTGTATAAATAGGTCTTACCTATTTCCACCGGACAACAAGTCTCGGTCGGGAAGAAAAATACTACACTCTCGAAAGGCAACTTTGCAAGCTCTCCTAAAAAGCTTTCATCTCTTGCAAGCTTCCTAAGCTTTCACTTTTCTACAAGTTGAGATACTACTCTCCTCAACACCTTTCTTTGCTTCCCTCCCCAAATCAACCCTTCTCCTCCACTTTGTGACCGAAGCAAGTCTAGAACGGCCATTTCTTGGTTTAGGCCGGACTTGTACAGATTGATCTCTCGAATCTATAAAGTGCTCACGTGCAGCACATTTGTTTAGGGTTTGAACCAGTTTCTCGCTCACCTACCGAAATTACCGAAATCAGCAGAAACGATTTTTACCCATAAACAATTGGCGACCACAGCGGGAGGATTGATCTTTCGGTTACAACATAAAGTTCTAGCTCCCATCCGCAAATTTCACGCAAGCATGGACGGCTATCAGGCAATCTCCAGGAGGCGACCATGTTGATAGAAAACTTATGTGAGTTGTTGCATCTCTCCAAGGACCAGCAAACAAAGACGTTCTCTGCTATCAACCGAATAGCACTAAACGCATCACTAATTCCTACACCCGCGGGGACTCCATGGATCCCCGGAAGATCCGTCAACAATATTATTTTCACCGATGACGACATGATGGTAGAAGACGGTCACAACCGGGCCTTGCATGTTACAGCTGTCGTCAAGAACATGGGGTTTCGAAGAGCACTCATTGACACGGGTGCATCTTCCAATATCATCACTCTCAAGACACTCAAAGCTTCCAGGGTGCGACCTAACGAGATCATACGACAACCCACTACGATGACAGATTTCGAAGGCAACCAAACTAGCACATACGGCTACATCAACTTGGAGCTGGCAGTAGGGCCAATCCAATCAAGCGTGAAGTTTGAAATAATTGAAAAAGAACCAGACTATCACATGATACTGGGAAGGCCGTGGCTGCACAACCTCAAAATCGTGCCTTCAACATACCACCAATGCCTAAAAACGGTATTGAACGGAGAAGTTGTTCGTATTCCCATCACTTTCCCCCTATGCGCCGGTCCACATGCAGAAGCACATGGGCCAAGGAGGGTTCAAAGGCGTGGTGACCAGGATTGGTCTTCGCTACCAAAATGGACGTCGCTCAGGGATAGCGACAAACTGGAGATACCCCGCAGAGGGGACCACCCCTCCACCATCTCCTCAAAAGGAAGACCCTCCAGTCTTTCGCCACGGATGTAACCCGTGCCGCACCAAGCGAGAATGCACCCTTTGCAAGACGGAGCAAAAAGGAAAGCTCACACATTATCACCGCTATTAGCAATTAGCAGGGGAGACCATGACCCGGTCTCTCCGCCCGAAGGAATGTCTTCACAATGACCAGGAGGAAGTTCCAGACGCCCCTTAGAAGCTACAAGATGGGACCGACTTAACCACCGACGAACACGAGACTGTCAATATAGGGAATGAGGCATTTCCGCGATCTATCCTGATCAGTTCGACTCTACATCATGCGGAACACTCAAAGCTAGTCAACCTACTCAAAGAATACCAGGACGTATTCGCATGGACTTACGAAGAAATGCCTGGCTTGGATGGAAAGCTGGTCACCCACCATCACGCACGTGATACCGGGTCCAAACCAAGTAAAGTAGCCTCCAAGAAAATTCAGACACGGCGTAGAAGAACAAATCAAGGTGGAGGTCCAAAAATTACTAGCATTTGGATTCATCAAGCCTATTCATCATCCTACTTGGTTGGCCAATATCGTTCCGTTAAAAAGAAGAATGGTCGAGATCGGATGTTGTGTCGATTCAGGAGAGATTTGAACAAGTCTGCCCCAAAGACGATTTTCCGCTACCTAATATTGACATCTTTGGTAGACGCTACCAGTGGACATGGTATGTTCTCTTTCATGGATGGATATAGCGGCTACAACCAGGATAAAGATGTATGAGCATGACGTGAGTAAGGCGCTTTAGAACCCCTCTCGGGAATTTCTATTACACCGTAATGCCTTTCGGTCGAAGAACGCTGGCGCTACTTACCAACGCGCCATGACTACCATCTTCCACGATATGATGCACAAGTAAGTCGAAGATTACGTAGATGGCGTGGTGGTTAAATCAAAGACTCGGCGGATCATCCGAGAAGCGTTGCGACAAGTGTTCGAAAGATGCCGCGAATACAAGTTGAAGATGAATCCTTTGAAATGCGCCTTTGGTGTCTCTTCGGGGAAATTCTTGGGATTCCAAGTGACGGCCGCAGGAATAAAAGTTCATCCAGTCAAAACGCAAGCTATCCTCACGATGCCGCCACCACGAACCGTAAAGGAGCTCCAGAATTTCATGGGCAAGTTAAACTACATTCGTCGCTTCATACCGGGGTTGGCACAACTCACCACTACGTTTACTCCTCTGCTAAAGAAAGGAGCAAATTTCGCATGGACTACGCCTCAGCAAAAAGCGTACCAGAAGATCCAGCAAATATTGTCCTCTCCAGCCGTCATGAAGCCTCCTATACGAGGGAAACCACTATGTCTCTACACAGCCTTTAGCGATACTACCGTTGGAGCTCTCCTCGCACAAGAGGACGACAAAGGAATGGAATACCCCATATACTATTTCAGTCGAACGTTGAGAGACGATGAACTCAGATACCCCAAAGCGGAAAAGGCATGTTTAGCACTGGTTTATTCTATCCAGAAGTTCAGGCACTACCTCCTCTCCAATAAAGTGGTGCTAGTATCCAAATCGGACCCGAGTAAAGTTTCTCCTCTCGAAACCTGCCACGATAGGAGGCGGCTAAATGGCTCTGCAGGTGTCGAGTTCGACATAACGTGCGTTTCCCAAGGTCCATAAAGGGACAAGCTGTTGCGGACCTGTTAGCGAGCATTCAGGAGAAGACAACGCAGAATTACGAGAAGATCTCCGGAGATCTTCCAGATATCTTTTTAGTCAAAGAGGAAACGTGGCTCTTTGTTCTTCGACAGCTCTTCCACCCAAACACTATCCAGGAGGAGCGGGTGTTGTACTAGTATCTCTGTTGGAGAAGTCTTCTCGCACTCTTTCAAGCTAGACTTTCCATGCACCAATAACTCAGCTGAATACGAAGCTTTCCTCATCGGACTATCATTAGCTAAACAAGTCGGGGCCACGCGTTTGGAGATAAGAGGAGATTCCAAATTACTCATCAACCAGGTAAACGAGATCTATGCATTCAAGGAACTACTTATTTGGCACCATACGAGTGAACACAAAAACTACTCAATTATTTCGCCGAAGCAACCATCACACATGTCGGCCGTAGCAGCAACAAGCATGCTGACCTTAGCTACACTAGCCTCAAAGCTGCAGTTCGAAGGAAGCGAGGAAACCCCTGACGAGAAACGGCGAACGATAGCTTCAACGTGGCTTTCACAACCTGAAAGCCAAAGATGACGACCGGAGAACTCTATCATTCGAGAACTCAACAACTCACTTTTTCAAGGGAAGGTCGACCTCAAGATTTTGCGGAATTTCTTTATGCTTCAAGGTGTTACGTATCGCCGAAATCCAGACGGCTCTCTGTCAAGGTGTCTCGGGAAAGAGGAAGCACAGCGGCGGCTTGAACATATTCATGCCGAAGTACGTGGAATAACATCGGTGGTAACCCTCTACCGTCGTTTACAACGACTTGGATACTACTGGCGGGAGATGGAAACCCAATCCCGATTGCTCCAAAAGCGTGTCCAAATTGCCGGGCGCCCCGTGTCAGTCAGAAATCCTCAACATCAGCCATACTGGGGACTGGCGGGAGCCGTACATCACTTTCCTTCGCGATGGCATTCTTCCTACTAACAAAGAGGATGCGTCCAAACTAAGACAGAAGTCCAAAAGATTCGTGTTCCATGATGGGGTTTTATATTGCAAGAGTTTCAGGGGAGGTCTACTAAGGTGTTTGAACGGCACAGAGGTCCCAGTTATGTTAAGAGAAATGCACGAAGGCGAACACCAAGGAAAACAGAAATTATTCCCTGTGGATACACAGAGGTACTACTGGCCGACCATGGAAGACGACGCTGCTACCTTCGTTCAGAAATGCCGAGAATGCCGATTCATGGAAACCTCATCCACACGCCTCCAACACCCTTGCACGCAATAAGCGCCCAGTGGCCCTTTTATAGTTGGGGACTCGACATCATCGGAAGATCAACCCCCATCCTCAAAACAGTATGAGTACATAATAACGCGCGACCGAGTAATTTACCAAGTGGGTTGAGGCTGTCCCGCTGAAAGGAACCACTGGAGCCACAATCGCGGCATTCATCAAGGAGCACATCATCTGCCGTTTTGGCGTACCTAAACACGTCATCACCGACAACGGAACACCTTTCGCTAACAAGCAAGTACAAGAACTACTTGACAGGTACGGAATCAAACAAGTCTTCTCTACCATCTATTATCCTCAGGGAAATGGGCAAGCCGAAAGTACCAACAAGACGCTGATCCGAATCCTCAGCCGAACAGTACATGACAATCCCAGAACCTGGCATGAGCAATTGACAATGGCTCTCTGGGCGTACAGAACATCTCCTAGAAGCTCCACCGGTGTGTATCCTTACTCCCTCGTCTACGCTACAGACGCGATCCTCCCGGCAGAAATCAAGATCCCGTCCGCCAGAATTTCCACAGCGAGCGGACCCCAGTGGAACGGCCGAATCACTCAATGCCGAGATTATGAATCGGATACTCTAGACTCCAAAAGATCCCGGAGCGAGAGGAACATGCACAAATATACGAAAACAGGATTTCCGGGCGTACAATGACCATGTAAAACCCAGGGTTTTCAAGGAAGGAGATATGGTGCTAAAAACCGCCAAACACATCCAGCAAGACGCATCAGCACAAGTTTTCTCCCAAATGGGAAGGGCCGTACATAATCACTAAAGCGTATAACAGCGGTTACTACAAGGTCATCAAAGAAGATGGGGGAAAGCTAGAGACAGTTATCAACGTAAAATGGCTTAAGGCGTACTACGCCTAATCATTCCCTGCAACATGCTACATCAAAAGTGTGTACGTCCAGGCATTTTCTTCGCTTTTACTTTCTTTCTTACCAGTTATCGAATTTCAATACAAAGCCAACGGATTAACAGAATCTCTTTATTTTCTTCAAAAAAAAAAAAAAAAGAGAGAAAGGGAGCCTTCGAATCTCATAATGCAAATCGAGAAAAGCCCATCTAGTAAATTATAATCCCTACAAAATATCATCTTCAATCGGCCATGATATCTTTCAGTCCTACTCTTCAAATCTCGAGTTAACTCTTCAATCTTCCGAGACTCCAGGGCCAAAATTTCCTCTTCTTCCAGCATGGCTTTCGTGGCAGGAATCACACCAGCAAGAATACCAGCCCTGTCGACCTTCACAATATTGAGGCGGTGCCGCAACCAGCTAACGTTAAACTCCAAAGATTTGCAGGTAGACACCATGTTCTCCCACTTTTGAATGGCTGACTCCACAACATCATGAATGGACACATTCTCCATCTCAACAATCATTGGCAAAAGACAGTTCACTACGGAAACCAAAGCGGACGAGCAGCACTTCACCACGCTCCTGGTAGCAATATGGCCGTACGTCTTCCATATCCTCGTATAAAGGGCTACGAATTCTTTCCGCACCAAGAAACCACCAACATTCCGATAATTGGAGGAGAGACACCTCATACGAGTCCCAAACGATAAACTGCGAGAAGGGTATTCATGACAAGAGAGCCCTAAATCAGCATTCTCCAAATCTGCGGATCAACAAGGTCGGACTTGAAGGAAGAGGAACAACTAGGTCATCCTCGTCGATAATGATGACGCATGCTCCAACAGGATATCTCTGCACAAAAAGAAATTTCCCCATTTACACAACAAGCGTTAAAGTGTGTGTCGGTCCACCAAGAAGAAGAAAACATACCTGGTATGATTTTCTTAACCCGAATAACATTTGTTGGGATGCTCATGCAAGAATCAGACCTCGCGCCCTCATCGGAGAACTCCGTTGGTTAGAAGATGACTCGAATCTAACGTGACATGACAAAAGAGAAATCCAACAAGAAGAATCTTTTCTCAAACAAGGAATATGATGCGGTTGCATTTGGTATAAATACGGGATTTTAAAAGGGAAAGGAAGCAATGAGGGACATAACGCTTTCAGATTTTAGCATGAACAATGCCCTAATTGAAGCCGCACGTGAAGGAAAGCAAAATAAGGAAACTTTGCTATCCGAAGAAATGCCTACTCCCTCCTTATTTACATAAGTCACGCCTGCAAGCACGGCTTCCAAGTTGCACCGGCCCTACCAATTGCGCCGACCTCCAAATGGCCGCACAAGTCACCCCTGCAAGCACGCAAGACTCCCACACTTTGCGCCGGTCTCACCAGCTAGCACACTCAGTTTCCCAACTCACGCCAACTTCCCAACGTCGCCCAAGCTGCACCGGGCCCACCAATTGTGCCAGCCTCCGATTTGTGCAAAACTACCAGAGGCAAGGATTCCAAATCCTATTTATAAAAGGTCAGACAAGCCTCCTTCAATTTTCTTTACGGTTTGCTGTTAATAGTTTGTCACCATCTTATGCTTACCTCGCAACAAAGCCCCTGTTCCGAGCTAAGCAGGGGACTTAATGTTGATGGTGGTCTTTAAATAAGGGGTAAAATCGTAAATCCCCATGACCTAGTGTTACCCGCAACACATTAATTAAGAGCATTTAACTATGGTGTAAATAATTAATAGGGGTATTTTTTCAAAATACCAGATTAGGGTTTTTCAACCACGAGAACCTAATTCCAAACCAAGCCGCACCTGCGCACCATGGCAACAATGCCAAACCAAGCCGAATCTTGCGCACCATGGCAACAATGCCAAACCAAGCCGCACCCTGCGCACCATGGCAACAATGCCAAACCAAGCCGCATACTGCGCACCATGGCAATAATGCCAAACCAAGCCGCACCATGGCAACAATGCCAAACCAAGCCACATACTGCGCACCATGGCAACAATGCCAAACCAAGCCGCACCCTGCGCACCATGGAAACAATGCCAAACCAGGCCGCATACTGCGCGCCATGGAAACAATGCCAAACCAAGACGCACCCTGCGCACCATGGCAATAATGCCAAACTAAGTCGCACCCTGCGCACCATGGTAACAATGCCAAACCAAGCCGCATACTGCGCACCATGGCAACAATGCCAAACCAAGCCGCACCCTGCGCACCATGGCAACAATGCCAAACCAGGCCGCATACTGCGTGCCATGGCAACAATGCCAAACCAAGCCGCACCCTGCGCACCATGGCAACAATGCCAAACCAAGCCGCACCCTGCGCACCATGGCAACAATGCCAAATTTCCAAGCCGCTATGCCTTTGGCCCACGCCAAATATAGCGCCTTAGGCTTGCAAGACTTGCAACTAGGTCAACATGGCCGTACGTGCCATTGGCACATGCCAGCAGGTATCGCAAGCCATATTTCCAAGCCGCTATGCCTTTGGCCTACGCCAAATATAGCGCCCTAGGCTTGCAAGACTTGAAACTAGGTCAACATGGCCGTACGTGCGATTGGCACATGCCAACACGTATCACAAGCCATATTTCCAAGCCGCTATGCCTTTGGCCCACGCCAAATATAGCGCCCTAGGTTTGCAAGACTTGCAACTAGGTCAACATGGCCGTACGTGCCATTGGCACATGCCAACACGTATCACAAGCCATATTTCCAAGCCGCTATGCCTTTGGCCCACGCCAAATATAGCGCCCTAGGTTTGCAAGACTTGCAACTAGGTCAACATGGCCGTACGTGCCATTGGTGCATGCCAACACGTATCGCAAGCCATGTTTCCAAACCGCTATGCCTTTGGCCCACACCAAATATAGCGCCCTAGTCTTGCAAGACTTGCAACTAGGTCAACATGGCCGTACGTGCCATTGGCACATGCCAACACGTGTCGCAAGCCATATTTCCAAGCCGCTATGCCTTTGGCCCACGCCAAATATAGCGCCCTAGGCTTGCAAGACTTGCAACTAGGTCAACATGGCCATACGTGCCATTGGCACATGCCAACACGTATCGCAAGCCATATTTCCAAGCCGCTATGCCTTTGGCCCACGCAAAATATAGCGCCCTAGGCTTGTAAAACTTGCAACTAGGTCATCATGGCCGTACGTGCCATTGGCACATGCCAAAACGTACCGCAAGCCATATTTCCAAGCCGCTATGCCATTGGCCCACGCGAAATATAGCGCCCCAGGCTTGCAAGACTTGCAACTAGGTCAACTTGGCCGTACGTGCCATTGGCACATGCCAACACGTATCTCAAGCCATATTTCCAAGCCGCTATGCCTTTGGTCCACGCCAAATATAGCGCCCTAGGCTTGCAAGACTTGAAACTAGGTCAACATGGCCGTACGTGCCATTGGCACATGCCAACATGTATCGCAAGCCATGTTTCCAAGCCGCTATGCCATTGTCCCACGCCAAATATAGCGCCCTAGGCTCGCAAGACTTGCAACTAGGTAAACATGGCCGTACGTGCCATTGGCACATGCCAACATGCTCATTTGGTAGCCTAACTTGCAAACCGTGCAACCTACCACCAAGGAATTCCGCACATGCCATTGGCACATGCCAAACACACACGCTGGTAGCCTAACTTGCAAACCGTGAAACCTACCACCAAGGCATTCCGTACATGACAGTGGCACATGCCACACACGCCACTAGCAGCTCTGGCATTACCACTTACGCTCGTGGTGCAACTCGCAACGAAGGCATTCCGCACATGCCATTGGCACATGCCACATGCGTCCCTAGCAGCACCACTTGCACCCAAGATGCAACCAACACTCGAGACATCAACACAAAGCTGGGGGATGCTTTTTAGGGTTTTGGTTTGGTGGTCCTGACATGCAGCGTACTTTTCACGCTCACATTAAGAAAGCGTGAAAAGGAATAAAGCGGTCAAATAAAAGAGGAAATAATGGTGAAAAACGTTTTCACCCATTAACACCATGCGGTTACCACCTCCTCCCATTATTTCACCCTTTACTCTCTTCCTTCATGAGGCCGAGTGCGTTTCAATCTCGACTTGTATAAATAGGTCTTACCTATTTCCACCGGACAACAAGTCTCGGTCGGAGAAAAATACTACACTCTCGGAAAGGCAACTTTGCAAGCTCTCCCAAAAAGCTTTCATCTCTTGCAAGCTTCCTAAGCTTTCACTTTATGATACAAGTCGAGATACTACTCTCCTCAACACCTTTCTTTGCTTCCCTCCCCAAATCAACCCTTCTCCTCCACTTTGTGACCGAAGCAAGTCTGGAATGGCCATTTCTTGGTTTAGGCCGGACTTGTACAGATTGATCTCTCGAATCTATAAAGTGCTCACGTGCAGCACATTTGTTTAGGGTTTGAACCGGTTCTCGCTCACCTACCGAAATTACCGAAATCAGCAGAAACGATTTTTACCCATAAACAACGGGATATGAAGAAAAAAGAACCGATGTTACGCTCGCAACCAACCCTACCTACTCCATCGGAACCTAGCCAACCAATTCAACGAGACGTGAAGCTTAAGGCTCCAATATGCCGTATCCAAGAAAGAAGTCGACCAATTGATGATACACCAACTTTTGTCGATAAAAGGTACTTGAAAGAGCTACCTCCATACATTATAAAGTACGTCATATCCACCGATGACGTCCCTCCGGATGGTAATTGCGGATTCCATGTTGTCGTACAACAACTAGGGCCTTTCACTCAAGGTGCGAAGTTGTATAATGATAATCAAATCACTTATGTCCGGAAAAGGTTGTTGATGAAGCTAAAGGAGAAACCGGAAATTTACAAGAGAATGTTGTCCGATGGGGATGCTAGTCTCAATGTGCAGTTTGTTAGGTATCAAATGCGTCTCCACGGGGGGATCCAATCACAAGGGATCATTGGATGGGCATACCGATATGTGGGCACTTAATCGCCGAAGCATTCAATTGCATGGTTCATTATTTCTCAAAAGGTGCTAGTTTCACATAAACTCCGAAAACAAAAATATGTGTCGAGCAACTTAGACGTAGGAGAGTGGTGATTGCTCTTGTTAACAACAACCATTTTATAAGCCTTCGATTAGAAGACGATTGTCCACTGCCTCTGATATGCGGAAACTCTTATTGGCCTGGATTTAACACCGACACAATGTTGGGTTGGTGCATTATGTACGAGCATAACATGGAGATGTGGAAAACTTTTAAGGATTCGGAAAACATCATACACGAAGGTTCAATTTCCCTTTCAGATGATTAAATGTACCATTAATTAAACTAAGTATGCTTTGAACATCAACATAAGAATCAAAGATTGTGTTTTTTGGAATTAGGTCTTATTTTTGGGAGCTACTTTGAACATTTTCATAAGAATAAGAGATTGTTATTTTTTGAACATTTTTTTTCATATTGGAACTTAATTACATGACATCGCTGAACAGTGAGACATCAAGACTTAAGTTCGGTTAGGAAATGAAATTAGAGGACATTGCCGAACTAAAACTAAAGCTACATAACATTTAATATCCGAAACGCGTTATGAAAAAGTCTTTAAGGAGGCGGAAATGATATACATATTTGAAATCCTTTCTCTTCCATCTTCGCCATTCTTTTTTTGATGTTAAAATGATTTCGGCGAATCCTTCACCCCTAAGTCGATACCGCCTTACGATACGAAATAAAGCCATAAATTCCACAACTCTATGTCTAATCTTTTCGCATCGAATGAACAAAGTTATATAAGCACGGTTGTGAGGGTTTGTTGTGTCGGAGCATAATTTCTCATGTTCCCCCAATAACTTTGACTCATAATACCATTCATTCTTCGTTATTCACCCCTCTTTGGATAGTATAGTATGTAGTTTCTGCAAAGAGATAAATCTTCATCTAGAGTAAATTTAGGAGTAGCAGCTGCCATTTTTAGAAGATTTTGAGACAGAATGTTAACTATGAGACACATATTTATACCACTGAGGTGTATAACGGCTATAATAATAGTCGTTACTTGAAATTAGTGTCATTCAAATTTCAAAATACATAGTTCGGTTACATAAGAAATGCATCGAGAAAACCGAACTCAAGGTTCGGTTGGTTACTGTAAATCCAAGGTAACCGAAGCGTGCAAACCACCAAAGCGCAAAGTTACAGTGTAATGTTCGGTTACCTGCAAAATAATACAAGGTAACCTAACATTGCACTGTAACTTTTCAAATTTTCTTGTTGTGAGTTTGGTTAGATTGCAAAATCAGCTAACCAACCGAACTTGTGGACCACCAAACTGCAAAGTTACAGTGTAGTGTTCGATTACCTGCAAAATAATACCAGGTAACCGAACATTACACTGTAACTTTTGAAATTTTCTTGTTGTGAGTTCGGTTAGATTGCAAAATCAGCTAACCAACCGAACTTGTGGACCACCAAACTGCAAAGTTACATTGTAATGTTTGGTTACCTGCAAAATAATACTAGGTAACCGAACATTACACTGTAAATTTTGAAATTTTCTTGTTGTGAGTTCGGTTAGATTCATCTCGGTGTTCTTAGTTCCCTGCTTCTTCACTTGAAGTTGAAGTTTTCCACTTGTGGGACACTTTGGACACAAGAAACTTGTCTTAATACTCTTCGAGGATTATACATTGTACAACCTCCATGATGAAACAACGGTCCATTATACGCCGCAACATGTGAGAAATCAATAACCTCAACATCCTCCTTATGTTCATCTGATGGAGTGGTGTAAGGATGGAAAACCACATCTTCCACTGTTAACTTATCCAATATCTCCCTCAACTCCAACACCTTTTTTTCTTATCTTTTCCTGTGAGTTCAAAAATTCATATTTACCAGCTGTAAGCTTCCCATAAGGCCAAGGAGTGTGAGCATGATACAATTGCAGTTTAGGGAAGTGGTCGTACACCCAAACCTATAAGGCAGCAAATAATACATTCGCAATATGATTAGTAACAATACACATTCATTTACTTATATATTAAAACACACAAATGATAATTTAGCAGGGTACCTGAACAAGGGTGTATAAGCCTCCAAAATATAGACTCTTAAGCCTCGAAGCTTTTCTGAGTTCCTCTTGAACGAATGAAAGAACCGCAATGCCCCAACAATAGTTAATTGTTCACCTCATTCAGGGGGGTCCAATAGCTGGAGGTAATGAGCATTTACCACGTGACCTGAACTGTCAGGGAAGAAAATGGTTCCTAGTTGATATAACAAATAATCAGTCACATGGTGCTTAACCTTCTCCTCTGTCATCACCAACTTTCCTCGAGCAACTAATTCTTTGGTCCCTGAAAGCTCATCAAACAAGGTTTTGAGCTTGATCTTTTTCAACTTCTTCTTGTACGTGCGGTCTTCCTCAAACTCATTATACTCATCACCTTCCTTAGGCTCTTTGTTAGCTCATCTAAACTCATATTGTGCCTTTTTATCGCTCCATCCTAGACACCTTTCGACTAGCTTTTCAAGAAGTTCAACTCATCGAGGGATCGTAGCCATCTCGAATACTTGTTCCTGTAATTGGTAGGGCTGTGATTCTAAAACAATCATCTAGAGTTATTGCCATCTCACCAAAAGGTAGATGAAAGGTATCCGTCTCTGGATAAGACCTCTCGGAAAATGCAGTAACATTGACAGCATCAAATTTTTGGTGCTCATGTTGTATCCCGTTCCATAGTACACAGTCAAATACCGCCAAGCGGACCTCATCACACTCATTTTCTATATTCCATATCTTGTTCTTTTGACGTTTCAAAACACAAACAACATTATTATGATCCTACAAAAGCAACATCATATCTTATATACTAATATATAGAAAAGAACAATATATGTCAAAATATAATAAAATGGTCGAGAAATCTTGATGGTTAAGATTGAACCATACCTTTGTCGCAAAGATCTTGGCAGCCCATGAGTTTTTGTAGCCCATCAATACCTCCCCTCCATCTCTTGGAGTACCATAAGTTGGCATCTTTGGCGTCAAACACAAATTGTCATCAGGAATGTAAGAATATCTTGCACAAGGCTTTTTAGGCTTCTTTCTAGGTTTCTTTCGCACTATTTCTACTTGTGCCTCTTCCTCTTCATCCAAGTCCTCCTCTGATTCAACATCATCCTTATCTCCATCTTCCTCATCTTTGTCACCCTCATTTCCTCCTCCTCCAGCTGGTTCACCATCATCATTATCACCCTCATTTCCTCCTCCTTCAACTGGTTCACCATCATTGGCACCCTCATTTCTTCCTCCTTCAGCTGGTTCACCATTATTGGCACCCTCATTTCCTCCTCCTTCAGCTGGTTCACCTTCTCCACCTTGATGTTGTTCTTCATTGCCCATCTCCAAGTCCTCCTCTGATTCAACATCATCCTTATCTCCATCTTCCTCATCTTTGTCACCCTCATTTCCTCCTCCTCCAGCTGGTTCACCATCATCATTGTCACCCTCATTTCCTCCTCCTTCAACTGGTTCACCATCATTGGCACCCTCACTTCTTCCTCCTTCAGCTGGTTCACCATTATTGGCACCCTCATTTCCTCCTCCTTCAGCTGGTTCACCTTCTCCACCTTGATGTTGTTCTTCATTGCCCATCGCTTCCTTGATCTCTTCATTAACTTGTTGGATTACGTTGTCAACATTATCTCTATTAACACCTTCTTGAATGACAACACCCGGTAATGACCCACCTCTATACTTAGCATTTTTGGTTCCACGGTGACCGGCATCACAATGTACTTTGCCTCGAGGCGTGGGAGTTCTAAGATCTTCCAGTAAAGGTTTGTTTGATTTTTTGCCTCTTTCACTAATCAAGAAAACAAAAGATATTAGCTTAACCGCTAAATGATTCACTAAATCAGATGCAACATAAGGGTTCTCAGCGTAAGGTTTGGTTAATAGCAAAAGTTCACGAAAAATAGGCCAACTCTAATTTTGTGTTCCATAGTATAGTTCGGTTACCAAAGATTTTTTGAGAACAGACCGAACTCAACATTGGCAAATTTTAATGAAGAGTTCGGTTTGTCAAGGTTTTTTGCGAACAAACCGAACTCAACATGTTTGCAACTACTGAAGAGTTAGGTTTGTCAAGATTTTTTGTCAAGAGTTCGGTTACATTTTTTTTTCGGTAAAGTTCGGTTACTGAATAGTTTTAGATTTTTATGCGAACAAACCGAACACAATAGCACAGTTCGGTTACATAAAAACTCAAATTAGCAGGCAACCTAGCAAAGTTCGGTTACATGTGAAAAAACAAATTGTTGTAAAATTTGTTAAGTTCGGTTAGAAAAAAAATTTAGGCTTCTTTGTGATCTTACCGAACTGGCAGTTCGGTTACCTAGTTTTGATACCTAGAGAACCGAACTGTTCTTCGTGTTCTTCCTTTCATAAAGTTCGGTTAACAAAATAGGGTTTCTTAGAAACTCGACCTAACCGAACTATGCACTGTAACTTCCATTTGAACCCTATTTTGATGATTTCTATTCAATTAAACGAATCAAAATCAAATTAAAAGTAATGGGTTTGTTGCAAAATACCTGTGAATCGGTCCCATGGCAGAATCAGGCTTCTGCAAGCGTCTATTATACTGGATTATGGCTTAAGTTGGTTGTTCCACTTCTTTATGAATCTCAAAATCACTCGGCTGATTTGCTAGATGTCCCAATCGAGGACCTTCTTCTTGAAGTCTTTTGGTTTGCTTTCGAAGAACCATTCTTATAGTCGATTGATTAATCGACGATGAAAATTTTATGAATCGACGATTAATAGATGAAGACGATGTTGAAATGGGGAGAAGAGAAGAACAAGAGGGAGAACAGTTTTCTCCTCAAAACTATTTTTTTTTTTTTTCGTGCAGGTAGGTTTAGGTTTTGTTTTAGATTAAGTTAGAGGCAGTTATTAGGTTAGGGTTAATTTTAACTAGGATAATAGGCAAATTAGTAATCTCATGATTTTTAGGACATCCCTTAACATTGTAGGGTAGGGGGCGTTATAAAACAATGGTCCCCAGAAAAAAGGCTGGTCCCCAAAAAACGGTTCTAAAAATGTTAAGTAAAAACAAGATGGGCTAAAAGTAGGGGTGTACAGAATGCCCGGAAGCCTGCGGCCTGCCATGTACCGTCCGGGTCCGAAGGAGCCCATGGGCGCCCGACAACTGTCATGGGCTAGCAGCGCTTTGCCCGATAATTATAAGTGGGCGGACCGAGTTTTTGTTCAAATATTGGAGTCCATCTGTTAGCCTGCCGTGCTTTGTTTAGTTACCGGCACCTTTGATGCCAATAGCCTCGAACAAAGTTTTCTACTAGTGTGATGGATTTCTCAAGAACTTAAATTTCATATGTGGACAATTTATTGGGGTTAGAGAAAATTCGAATTACATTTCTCAGTAATGAATATGAATTGCTTGAACTATCATTTGAACGAGTTACAGATATATCATCATTCATCAAGCCAAAAAAAACAAACATATATACTTTAAAATTTTGAATTATCTCTTGGGCCCGAGGCACCGCTCCAGGCCTCACTTTGACTTTGTATTGTTTCACAGGTATGGACGGGCCATGGGCATTAAATTTTTGTTATTACCCGGCCCGTCCTGGCCTGTTAAACTTAATGGGTAGTAAGGACTACAAGCCCGTCCGGCCCGACCTGTGCTATAATCGGGCTTGGGCTGGCCTGCCCGGCCCGATGTACACCCCTAGCTAAAAGTAAAACTAATTTCAAGGGACAGATGAATAAGGCTGTGAGACAATTGATACAATGAGCTTCAAATGCTTAAGCCCAAGAGGTGGATGCCAAACTTTTTCCTCCACTGTATGTTTTCAGCACTTTCTGTAAATTTTGTCAAGAACAAATAGCAGAATAATTGTGTCCTTTATAAAGAGGAGGGATGACTGATACCCTGTTAGGAATTTCTCTGACATAAAGTATCTGACCTCGATCTCTTATTATTTTTTACCCTGTTAGGAATTTCTTATAATGCTAAAAGAAAGGCACCAATTCAAGGGATATAGGGTGTACATGAATGACAAACAAAGTTTGAGCTACACCAAGACCAAAACATGAGTGATGATGCAAAGGCTTGGCAAATCATTCTCATTTAGTCATTTTCTGACACAAAGTTGATACCAAGAAAACATATTTGCTTTATATATTACAGGGGACAAGATCACTGTAAGTCCAAGAACCAGCTTTGCAGTAGGCGTTACCAACAGCTGCAAACAATGAATCAGAGCACAAAATGTCGCATCATCTTCCGACTTGATACCAAGAAAACCTATTTGCTTTATAGATTACAGGGGAGAAGATCACTGGAAGTCCAAGAACCAGCTTTGCAAGCAGACGTTACCAACAGCTGCAAACAATGTATCAGTGCACAAACGGTCGCAGACTATTTTAATTGATGTAAAAGATACAAAAAATGGTATGCACCCAGTAAGAGGGAATAATTGATGAAACTAATCTCGGGAAGTCCGAAGACTAGCAAGGGCGGGCTTATGGGTTAAATGGGTCCCATGGGGACGAATCTCGAGACACGGCCGATGGTAAAGCACTGAAGCTAGCATTTTTCTAATGAAAAAACTAAAACAGCCCAAATGAAAAAGACCAACAGTAATGAAATGTATTCCAAAAAAGTGACATGTAGCATTAGCCGAAGTGCATTTGACAAAAAAAAATAAATACCAAGCCCATATTCCTTGGCCTGAGATGATCCACGGCCACATAATGGCCTCTTCGCCTCCCTTAAGTGTTCGAGGTTCATCTCTGCCAAGAAATATAGTTGGCATGAAATCCAGAAGATGGCACACAAATCCTCAAATCAAAAAATCTAAAGGTCCTACAGGTTAGACTATGCAGGAATTGGCAAAGCCACACGCAGAGAAAGTACTAGCTTAGCTTTTTAGGCTCTAGATTCAGAAACGAAGACAATGTCAGATTTATGTGCTAGGCACAACTTGTTCAGGTGAGGTTCAGTTGGTTTAGAACCAATGCCCTGACAGTTCCAAGAGAGTATAATCATGGTGCCAAATGAAGTAAGAAGACGATCCAAGCTTGTCCTAAAAGCAAATCAACAAGCATTTTATCACCAAGGGGGAATATGAATCTAAAATTATGAGAGTATAGTATACCTAGAATCTAAAATTGATGAAAGTCAAGCGATTTATCACAAAAGAGAAAAACAGGTTATCGAAGTTTAAGAGAGTAAAAGCATACCTACAAGCAAACCAACCAGCATGTCATCAAAATCAAGCTTCTAAATATAAAGAATAGTAAGGGTGTAAAGCAAACCCTTCCATGTTAAAACTATTACCTAAAGCATAAACTAACACCATGGGTCATGTCAAACAGCGTATTCCAAGAGAACTAATTAGTCAAACAACCATATAATCATATACTGAACTTCAGAGTTAAAAGAAATATGAGAAGCAACAGTGTAAATTGGCATGAGCAATTGGATAAATGACACGTGGATACCACATTCATATGGTTGTCTGGCCGCTACCAAATGAATCAAATCAACTGGTTTTCAATTTCTACATCATTGGTTAACAAAAGTGCAAAGAAGGTTCATCAAACCAAAACACCATATTATAGTGAAAACTAAAAGAACACAAACAAGGACCAATAGTAATGGAATGCATTAAAAAAATGTGAGAAATCAAAAAGATTCAATTTTATGTTGCCCCACGAGAGCCCTCTCTCTTCTTAATCACTGCCAAGAATCACAAACATAAAATACTATTTCAGGCATTCAGAATTGAATTTTCCATTTTCCAGAGAAAAAAGGCAAGACTTACCAGGAATGGGATCCATGAGCCTAAAAACTCGCCCAGTACTGATCCTAGGGTGTGACTCAGATGAGACCCATGGACCCAAAAACCCACCACGCTGATCCTAGAATGGGACTCGCCACCCCAGGATTAGCAGGGGGGTCTTTGGGACTTAAGTCCAACCCCTGGATCACGAGAGACAACCGGCAAGTTTAGCCCTACTTCCATTTCGAAGTATTTGATTTTATAAGATCTCACATTACAAGTATCCAGAGAAGCAGTGAGTATCCCACCCGTCATCCCCCTCAGAGATCCAACCCACAGTCAGTCTAGCAAGATTGGATAAATTAAAAATCCAAACAATGCTAGACCTACCGTGGGTTGGATACCACTGGATGTGTTGTCCTGCTAGAATCAAAGCAACAATAAAACCGGGAATGACACAAAGGAGAAACATACGAGTCAATTGTTGGATAAATATGACCGTGATGACACTTCTATTGGCAATAGCATGAACTTGATATTCAATAATTACCAGACTATCATGAACTTTGTCATGCACCACAGACACAAATTGCTGAATGAAACATATGTAATAGTTCAAGGAGCCTAACGAACACCAAAATATCAATATGAAGTTATGAACCAGTTTGCTTTATCGATGACAGAAATCTAATACCAAACAGAAGGCAAAAAAGTTACTCCCTCTGTCCGTTTTTATCTGTCCTAATTTCTATTTTGGTCTGTCCGCTTTTAACTGTCCATTCTGTTTATAGACATATTTTTCCCTTAAACTATCAAATATACCCTTTCTTTTTATAATTATAAAACCATTTTTAATAAAAACTTAATTCAAAATCATAAATGTCATTATCATATATAAGAAAAAAAATCCATTCAATATATTTTTATATTAATTGTCATTCCTTTTTTAAATAAAAACATTAATGGGTAGTTACAAAATTCTAATTTTGGATTCTTAATAAAAGTTTAGATTTGCTTTTATTTCTTTACAATATTTCCTAAAACAATAATACTATCCAAATTAGAGTTTTTAATATTAATAATTTTAATTTTGGTAATAACATAATATTAAATAGGCTAGTCAATGGCTAGTCATGACATTTCATATGATTTCCTTAATATTTTGACAAAGTCAAAGCGGACACTTAAAAATGGACGGAGGGAGTAACTTTTATTTTAAGTCAAATCCAAAATTTAAGTAAACAGATTATATTCTAATTTGCCAAACATCCACCAATAAATAGCTATTCCAACGACATACAATACTGTCAGATGGTACCTAGAAAGCTCCCAAGTAGCGGCAACCTATGGGGGGAGTAGCTGAGGCTCAAACGCCGGTCATCCCCCAAGCCTAATGTGAGTGCTGGGATTAATTAAAAAATTTAGGCTGAGTTTGGTAATGCTTATTTTTTTTTCAAAAGCACTTTTAAAACATATATATGTCAATAAATTTTGAAGTTGGTGTTTGGTAAAAAAAAACTAAAGTGCTTTTTATCTAAAGCACTTCACAAATTCCTCAATTTTTAAAAGCTGGGGAGGAGGAGCTTTTCAAAGCTACAAAAGCATAAGCTGTGGTCCCACATAAATTTAATGCTTGATTTATCTTTTTTATCCCTACTTTATTTATAAATGACAAAAGTTACCATTAAATTTATATACAATCAATTTTTTACTATTTCTTATATTGCATTCTTTAAATATTATTATTTTTTATTATTTCGAACTATTTTTTGTACCATTTATTTAATTTATCCACAATAGAAATAAAAACAAATATTAAATAATTACTTAATTTTAGTTTCATTTTTCGTTTGAATAATTACTTAATTTGTCAACAATAAAAATAAAAACAAATATTAAAAATAAATAAATAAATAATTACTTAATTGTTAAGTAAAATAATTTCTTAACAATCATAATGATAGTGGTAATTAGTATGAACATTAATATTATATAGTAAAAAAATTAATTATTTTTAAACCCAATAAAATTGAATAAAACTACCATGAGTGATATGTCTGTTTTTGTCATTTGTTACAACAACAATGGTTGAATCTGAAATTTTACCAAACACATTTTAATTGTTTTTTTAATCAACTTCAACTTTAATTAATATTTTACCAAACGTCTAACTGCTTTTTCTCAAACCCAAGACAAAGAACGCATACAATGAGAAAAAGTGCTTTTACAAAAGCTGCAGCAATACCAAACTAAGCCTTAGTCCGTAAAGAATTCTATTTCCAGCCTTCCTGGATGCGTCCATGGTCCAAAATTCAGGAACCATATCTTCGATAACAACCAGGGACGGACCCAGGGGGGCTGAAAAAGAAAATCTTACTTTCACCTTATGAATGTAGGTTTGTGGACTTGTGAGCTAACCACGGCTTGAAACTCAGTTAGACCCCGCAAGTCCCTTCCCTATCACAGATTCACAAAGGACTTGTCCAAAAGGCTTTGTACTAAATAATTTCTGGTTCAACAAATTAGATTTTCTATTTTTAAAATTTAATACTAAGTTAGATTGAACATCCAAACAAAATCGGGTATTAGTTGTAACCAAAATTTCCAATAATTTCAAAATCAAGAGTAAAAATCTTAATGAGTTCCTCTCATAGAGCTGGGATTAGCAAAGGGCAAGTTTTTGGCCTATGATTACACCCCAAAGTCAGGCGGACAATGAGCCTAGCATTTTGCAAACAGAGATTCTAGACTGACTGAGGGCTAATCCAGCGAGTCGTCCCGCAAGAGACAAGCCCTTAAGTCTAGAGTTTCCATTAGCAAATTAATAACCCAAAAACTATTATCCATCAGAACATTATAATAATGGGAAAACAAAAAGAAACTAAAAGTTAAAGTTAAATGAAAATGAGTTTAATATCGAAAATGTGAGATGGAGTTGGTAAACGAATCGGGACTGAATTAAACCCGTCGTCTTTGGATACCACATCCCTAAGGTTGTCTAGCCGCTACCAATTGAAATACGAATCTCAACTGGTTTCCAATTTCTGCATCATTGGTAAACACAACTGCAAAGGAATAATACATAGCCTTCACACCCAATAAACACAATAAATGCAATATTTACATTTCCTGGCCAAAATCCCACACTTTTCAACCATAATGTCTCCAACTCATGAATTTGCATGCACCACCACCTTTCAAAGTGATTATAAAACTACAATTTCTGCCCCTAAAAGAAGCTTTATAAAAGCAAATTTGGGACATAGAAAAATCCCGTACCTATCAGAAATCAATCAGTATATTGTACCGTAACAACAATCATTTAACTCAAAATTCGGCAAAAATCTTTACAAAATTAGCAAGAATTGTGTTATCAAATTATCTTCCATTCATAGACTATCTAATTCCTTGTATACCACCACATGTTTACAAAGGGTAGTTTTGACTCAATCATTGTGGGAAATCAAATCAATCTGAAATCTATAATAAAAGAGAAGAATAGATAATCAGAAGATACCGGATACTTTTGAATCATAGATTTACATACATGATTGCTTATAGGGATAGCAATTTACATTGGGGAGTGTACTACTATGATTCAAAAGATGGCACCTAATTCATATTATCTCCATCTCTAAATCAAGAAAATCAAAGAGATTCAATTCTATAGTGCCCCACTAGAGCCCTATCTCTTTATAATCACTGCCAAGAATCACAGGCATAAAATAAATAAAAATCAGAAAAATGCAAGAAAATCAATTTGAAAACAAGAAAATCTCTCCTTAAGATTGACAGTAACCTAAATTGCATATAAATAACAGTTAGCCCAACACATGATAAATACTTACAGTTATCGCGGACACACAAGATATAATATTAAAACTTGAAAACTAAGATACGAAGGAAAGAGAGAAACATGGAATGATGTCATCTACAAGAAATGTGGTTATCCTTTTTATATACCCGAATCTAATGTGGATGATTTTAAGTTGGAACAAGTGGGTGTCATTAATTTTTTAAGATCGTAAGACCCAACTCAAAAGGGAGACTACTTCTTTAACACAACCACGTAAACATCTAATTTCCAGTAATCAAGGGGAAGGGTCATGTTAAATTGTATGCCCGTATACATGATAAGGTTCACTAAACTAACAATTTTTTGCATTGGAAACATGTTTATTTTATTGCATTGAAAACAGTAATTCTTTGCATTGGGAACAAAATTTGTTATTTCATTGGAAAACTGTGTTTTCATCGGAAATCTTGTTCCCGATGCAAGGAATTACTATTTTCAATGCCATAAAGCAAACAAATCTTGTTTCCAATGCCAAAAATTGGTTTTTTAGTGAACCTTCACATGTATACGGGTATATAAAGTTAACAGGACCCATATTTACGAACTTAGCCCAAAGTTCTAATTGCAGCATCAGCACATGTAGCAGGAGAGATGTAATCCATGATGTCAATGTGTATGTCATTAAGTACGAATGATCACCATGACGTCAAGTACAATGTCGTAATGATGAACTGTAACATATGCTTCAGCATAAACAGGGTAACTAAAAATGAGGTTTAACTTGTTCGCATCTCATACCATCCAAATAATGACCATCATAAGGCAGTTAGTCATTCTAAATATGTGAACATGTTAACATATGTGTCTACAGCAGCATCATAGGAATTGCTAATTTATGGGTGCATGTTATCATATCATATCTTATCTTATACTTAAATAATGACATCAATAGCCACATAATCATGCAGTAACATATATCTACGCTTCCAGAATAAAGATATGATTTCATATATAAGAGAATCAGAACTGCGTTGGCTTACCTTCCTACTCTTTATATGGTAGAAGTCAATAAGATCATCAGGTTGTGCATGAGAAATCTTAGCCTTGGCTTTAATCTCTTCTGTTTCACGGAACTGCTTATCTGCAAGCATCTTGAAGAAACTGTCACGACATGACTGTAATCATATCTTTCATTATCTCGTCTCTGGCAATCTTATGCAAAGAACAATTTTATCATATGAAACATTGTCAGTTGGGTGAAGAAGGAGGGAGGAATGTCCAAGTTGCATAGAAACCATGACCAACAAAGTTTGAGAAAATGCTTCGTTCACTTCAGGTTTAGATGGTTGAACCGCTACCAATCTCAATAAGTCAGTGTACAAGCCAAGGCTGCTCCAAGGAAAAAGTCACCAGTAAGAATTAAAGACCTCAATTTGCCAAGAGAAGCCAAGGATCCTTGAACAAGAGTAGGAGGAGATATGGCAGTTTCCGAAGCAGCACTCCAAGTAGCATAGGTACCATCAGCAAGACTTGCGGGCCTCCTAGAAGATACAGTGATGGAATTTAGTTGCTGGGATGGTTTTGAAGTATCTGCTCTATCTCCTTCTTCATTCACTGTGAAAAAGGCAGGTTCCCAAGACATTGTTTGATGGTAGCAAGCCCACTCTCAACTTCAGAAAGTGAGAGACAGTACTCACCAATGATCCAGAGGGCACACGAACACACATGTGCTGCACGTATCAGGTAGAACGTGTCCAGGAGCCTAGTTATAATTGCAACACTAAGTTTAGGGTAGGTCTCAATAATCTCTCGTACAAAAACAACCACATCAATAGCTGAAGCAACATTGCTATTTACCAAGAAATCCATCAATAAATGAACCTCAGTGCTGGCAACTTCAGGGAATTTTATGGCACAAGAATGAATAGATTGAACAAGCATTTGACAGTATTCCCCATTCTTCTTAAGCTTGGTGCTCTGAGTCTTCACAACTTCCTTCTTCAGTGCTTGAACAACTTCATCAATTTTTCGAGGAATTTTCAGTTCAAGAGAAATGTAAATTGTCTTCCTTCGAACATCGAGATTAGGGCTTGCAAGTGCCCTAAGTTTAGGGTTGGTCTCAATAACCTCGCGTGCAAAAATAACCACATCAATAGCTGAAGCAACATTGCTATCACCCAAGAAATCCCTCAATAAATAGCTTGGACAAACATTTGATGGTATTCTGCATTCTTCTAAAGCTCGGTGCTCTGACTCTTCCCAACTTCCTTCTTCAGTGCTTGAACAACTTCATCAATGTTTCGAGGAGTTAAGCAGTTCAAGGGCAATGTCAATTGTCTTCCTTCGAATATCGAGAATAGGGCTTGTAAGTGCCCTAAGCACATCCATGATTATATCAACCATAATCTCCCTGTGAGAAGTTTTGAGCTCATTTAATCGATCATGCACAATAAGCTTAACATTGTTATCGCTCTAAGATTGTAGAAGTTGACAGTAGGTGTTGGCAGCAGCCCTGATAGCTGTTGGTGCAGATGAAAGTGAAACAAGGGTTGTAGCACATTCGTATATAACAACATTTAGCAAGGAAATAATAATATTTCCCCTTCTCTCCACAATTAGTTCTGCAACTCTCCCCATTCAGGAATGCTAATCGCACGTGATTGAGCACAAGTGAACAACTTAAGAAAGGCATTTCTTTTCTCAGAGGTATCTTGCTCAGATGAAAGAGCTTTCTCAATCATCTCAGGTGCATCAACAAGAAGCTACTCACCTTGAGGAAGTTTATAAATCGACATCAACAAACTACAAGATTCTCCATCTACAAAATCAAAACATAAAAAAATAAAAATCTCTGATCAGATCTCATACATAATAATCCCTAATTTCACAAATTCCATACGCAAACAATGTTTGCTTCGACTAACATTCATCAAACCTACAAAAAAAAAAAAAAAAAAAAAAAATCTAAAAATTAAACAATCAGATTTGATCAAATTTATACAAAATTCACCAACACTTCTGAAAAATCTCTGTAAAATTCAGTATCAGCACTCAAAACCTAACAAAAAATGTAATCAAAATCAAATTGAGATCAAAACTGATGAAAACATACCTTGAAATTCGATTACCCTAATAAAATTGAAATCCGAAACCAGATCCACTGACTTGCATATGAAATGCGCGATTAAAATAGAGGGAAATCTCGGATCTAAGAATTTTGGGCGACTGCGAGAGTACTGAGAGGTGAGGAAAAATGGGAGTGTTCTTCTGAGATCTGTGAATTTTGTAGATTTGTTTTATGTTTACTTCGAGAGTTATACAAATAGAAATTGTTTGTACTTTTTCGTAAATTCAATGATTTTTATTTTCACACCCGGTGCTTCTTTAATCAACACCATCTTTTTTCCTACACTTCGTTTACACCTCTGCTACTTTGTAACAGATCCAATGATCATCCTCGTCTTCCTTTATTCAATTTTTTTTCCTTTTTATAAATTTTTTTATGGGATATTTTGACTTTGAGTCACATAAAAGTGACCAGAATTGCATTTGGGTCACCAAAATATTTTAATTAGAGTTTGGGTCACGGACCGTTATTGACCGTCTTGACCGGTATCTAAATAAAATTTATTTTAATTAATTTATATGTAATTAATCTCATAGTGAATATTTCTCCTCTCTTGGAGGATTTTTATCAAACATTAGAGGTGCTTATCTGGGATCTTATTGAAATGCAGTGATGCATTTCCTCTTTTAACCTTAGTAAGCCTGGATCAGAGAGCATGAAGTAAAATTGAGTATACATACGTTTAGATGGGTCGCATCCTTTTCGTTTCAACTGGTGTAATTTCGAGACATTTGCTAAACCAATATCACGATTTGTAAACTCAGGACCGGAAATCCACTAGGCCACCTCACGTGAATGTAATGCTTTTTCCATCTTCTTGTTTCCAAGTTGAACTAACTAACTACCACTCTACCAGTAGCTCAATTCGCTTTCCATACCAAAAACATTTCTCCTATATCTAATGTTTTCTATCTACCTGTTTTTTGGATTTATACTGTTATGGAAAGGTTCAAGTTGTTAGGTGTTGCCTAATTGTACGTTAGGTGTACGTAATAATTACTTATTGTTGTTAGGTGTTTCTATGCGGGGGTTATCTCAGACGAGGGTTGCGCACAATTACTTATTGTACGTTATAATTCTATTATATATATAAAATCTATCTTTACCGAGAAGAAGAAGAAGAAGAAGAAAAAAAAAAAAAAAAAAAAAAAAAAAAGGTGTTGCCTAATTGTTGTTGTTGCCCTGAAATCCCTTTTTATGGCTGACGTCTTCAAATTCACAACAAGAGAGATTAAGAGAAGGATACAACGTATAATAGTCCTAAACTGTCAATCAAGTTATTAGCTATGACTATTTTCAAAAGAAAGAAGATCAAGAGAAGGATACTATAAAACGGTAGAGTGGTAGAGTTAGTAAATATATCGATCCCTAGGTTTTATTTGGTAATTTCAGTGTTTAACTAACTTTCATAACAGTCAACTCAGTCAATGATGGTCTTGTGACCCAAACTCCAATTAAAATATTTTGGTGACCCAAACGCAACTCTGGTCACTTTTGTATGACCAAAGTCAAAATATCCCTTTTCTTATTTATTACATATATTTTAATTTAACTAATTGGAAACTTAACAAGCTAAGCTCCAAACACTGTACTACTACTGTATATACATAAATCATCATCTGCCGGAAGGAATTACACGTGGAAGACACCTAGCCAAAAGACATCAAGACACGATGCCACATGTCTAAACCCAAGGGGCATCTGTCATCTACACATGACCATCATCGAGTGGATCCGACGGCTAAGAACCCAGGGGCACTAAGGTATCGAGCTACTGAGAAGTATTGAAGAACACCCTAGGATCTGGTTTACTCTATCCCAATGAGGATGAGGATCCAAGATCAACGGTAGAGATTGGACCTACTGACATGGATGTGATGGGAGCCGCAGACACCTGTCTGGCGCGTGCAGACAACCCAACCACCCGCATTAAACACCCTAAAGCATAAGGTACGTGTCAATCAACCCATGGAGGAGAAAAGAGGTGGCTCATCGTAGCCATGCATGACCGTTGGAGCCTTCGGTCAAGAACGAAGATACCAGCGGGACAAGCGCAAGAATCAAGAAGATAAGGTTGCAACTATCTATAATAGTGGACCCCACTTATTATCCCTATAAATACCCCTCTCCACTGAGAGAAAAGGGGTCGACCAGTTTGAACTCAGAGTGAGAAATAGGAGCAGAAGAGAGAGTTAGCAAGAGTAAGTGATAGATTTATCCTCGTCCTAGCTTCGTTATTCACTCCAAAGTCATTCGACTATTTTTGTAATCCCCCAAATGCATAGTGAAACAACTACCCCCGTGGACGTAGACCTTAGTGCTGAACCACGTAAATCATCGTCTCATTTATATTCAACATTTTACCTTCTGTTTTATATGCCTTATTTAGATCGTTATACTATGTACATGATTGTATGCATAGCTTAATCCACTTCTCTTTGGCTAGACAAGGACGAGCCCGTATGCTCGGAGTCTGATGATCCCATGACCATATCATTTTATATGTATTTTGCTCTCTTACTGATTTTATACATAATGTGAATATTGTTTGCGAACACGTTGATGCCATTGTTATTTTCGTGTTCACAACTACTGCATTAGTTGAACAGGTTGATGTGCTAACTTACCAGCAAGCTTCATGAGGAACCAAACAGAAAGAGAAACTTATGAAATTAAAGAGATTATGTAAAAGAGGGGACAAAAGATAAAAGAGAAGGAGGATAGTTGTAGACAAAATCCAAGGGAATCAGTGACTTTATTTCATTTCCTTTAGTTCCTTTAAATACAAAAGAAGAAGTGCTTGTGTTAGTACACTTGTTGGGAAGGAGAAGAGAAAGAGTTACATGTGTTTAGTGATTGAAAGAAAGGTACATGCATCTTGACATGTGTGGTATGTGGTCATCCACTTCTCTACACATGTTACTTCAACACTCCCCCTTGGATGACCACCATTACATACTAACTGCTTTGTCAAAACCTTTCCAGAAAACATCCGTTGATGAAAAACTGGTCAAAGGAGAAAAACACTTGAGCTTCTAAAGTGGCGTCACTTGTCAGGACTCTTCTCCTTTGTAGAACCGTGTCAGGAAAAATATTTCGCACAAAAACCCGAACACTTGTAAGGAGAAGAATAGCATCAACCGAAGTTGTATCTTTAGTGTTTTGTTGTCTCATTAAAAACCTTTTCGAGTAACAAAACCCAGTGGGAAAAAGTAACCTCGATGAAGGAAAAGAGTACAACACACTTTGATGTCATCAGTGCATCTCTGGATGCTCCCCCTGATGTCGACATCTCTCCATGATTTGCATTTATGGTATTATTGTTGTCTCATTAAAAACCTTTTCGAGTAACAAAACCCAGTGGGAAAAAGTAACCTCGGTGAAGGAAAAGAGTTCAACGTACCATTTGATGCCCCCCCTAATGCATGACAATTTCTTTAGTCTAATACAATCATGGGAGTGGACAATTCCTTTAGTCCGATGGAGTCACGGAAGTTCGGACAATTTCTTTAGTCTATACTTCTCACATGTTTTTCAAATGTGGACTTAGGTAATGACTTAGTAAATAAGTCTGCCACATTTTCGTCGATTTTACTTTTCTTGACTTGAATGTTTAGAAGACATTGTTGTTGCTGATTGTAAAAGAACTTTGGTGATATATGTTTCAGTATTATCACCCTTGATATACCCTTGCTTCATCTGTTCGATGCAAGCTGCATTATCTTCGTAAATGCAAGTTGGCTCTTCAAAGTGGTAGAACTCAAACCACATGTCCCTCGAATGTGTGTAATGATAGACCTTAACCATATACACTCACGAACCGCCTCATGTAGGGCAATGATCTCGAGAGTGGTTCGTGGAGGTAGCCCAAGGGTTTGCTTGGTCGATCTCCAGGATATCATTTGTATTCCAGATAGTGAACACGTATCCAGTTTGTGATCGACCTTTGTGTGGGTCTGAGAGGTACCCAGCATCAGCAAAACCAACCAAAACATTATTTGGAGTTCCAGTATAAGGAGTCGCAATCATATTAGCATCTCTCCTTTCGTCTTCGTAGGGATAAAACAAACCCAAGTCAATGGTTCCCTTTAGGTATCTAAAGATATTCTTTAATTTATACCATTCCAATGACGCTGCGTTGGCGCTGAGCTATATCTAGCTAACAAATTCACCGAGAATGAGATATCTGGTCGAGAGTACATTGTGCTAAGTACAATAATGCGCCTATTGCACTTAGATAGGGATATTCAGCTCCCAATACATCTTCGCCATCTTCCTTTGGACGAAATGGATCTTTATGTACATCTAAAGTTCGACCAACCATGGGAGTGCTAGCAGGTGCACTTTGTCCATATTAAATTGCACGAGTATCTTATGGACATATGCGACCGGGGTGGATTAATATTCCACAAGCTCGATGTTCTAGTTCAAGTCCTAGACACATTCGAGTTTTCCCAAGATCTTTCATCTCAAATTCGGATTTCAAATAGCTTGCGGTTTCTCTTAGTTCATCAAGAGTACCTACTATGTTCATGTCGTCGACATAGACATCTATAATAGCAAATCCGGAACTTGTTTTCTTTATAAACACGCTGGGGCACAATTCATTATTTGTATATCCCTTCCCAATCAAATAATCACTTAGACGGGTATACCACATCCGCCTCGGGATTGCTTTAATCCGTAAAGTGAGCGTTTCAACTGAATTGCAAACGCACTCCGTGGCTTAGAGTTACTTGATTTGGGCAATGGAAGTCCATCTGGAACTTTCATGAATATCTCTGTATCAATATCCCCATAGAGATATGCGGTAACCACATCCATAAGTTGCATTTCAAGTCCTTAAAACAACTAAGTCTGACTAAGTAACGAAACGTTATGACGTCCATTACGGGAGAGTACGTTTCTTCGTAATCAATCCCGGGCGTTGTGAGAAACCTTGCGCCACAAGGCGAGCCTTATATCTCAAGACTTCGTTCTTCTCATTACGCTTTCGACAAATACCTATTTATGTCCTACGGGCTTTACACTGGTGGGGTTAGCACTACCGCACCAAATACTGTCTTTTGCCGGTGAATTTAATTCGGCACGGATTGCATCTCTCCATTGAGGCCAATCTGCTCTCTTTTGGCATTCTCGCAATAGAGCGTGGTTCGATATCATCGTGCTCTATAATCTCTCGAGCAAGCTGTATATGCGAATATATCATCAATATGCGTGGAGGATCTTTCCATCAACACGTATGAACTTTCACAATCCATAGAGATTTCTTTGTTCTCTGGAATCAATTCAAACTTCGGGCGTCCCCAAAGAATGATTCATGGACATAATCAGTAATCGAGACAATCTCATGAGATGGATTATCCGTATTGATGATATATGGATCGGTTTGTGCCTTACTCGCCCTTTTCTTCCTTGGCTGAGTATCGATTGAACAAGTGGTCTCCCCCTCTTCCTTTTGGGGGCCACGGCCTCTCGCCTACACTTCCACCAAGTGTAGCCTTGGTACCTATATTTATGGTACCTTTTCCCTTGTCGGGAATTTCCAACCTTGCAGGCACATTCGCAGGTGGTATATGTGATCTCGTCACTTTAGAGATATCAATAAATGCATCAGGCATTGAATTTGCCACATTCTCAAGATCGATAATTCTTTTCACTTCACTTTCGCATTGTGGAGTGCGGGGATCAAGATGAGACAACGTGGGAACACACCACGACAATTCTGTCGTTCCCTTTGGAAGTCCTTTTCCATACCTCCCCTAACGACGGGAAGGTTGTCTCATCAAAGTGACAATCCGCAAATCTAGCGGTAAAGAGATCGCTCATCAAAGGTTCTAAGTAGCGGATAATTGTTGGGGATTCGTATCCAACATAAATACCTACTCGTCTTTGTGGACCCATCTTAGTACGCTGTGGGGCGTAATAGGCACGTATACGGCACAACCAAATATGCGTAAATGTGAAATATCAGGCTCATATCAGTTACCAACGGTACGCGAGAAAATGGTTGGCTAGCGGTGGGTATAAAGCGAATAAGTAATGTCGCATGCAATATGGCGTACCCCCGGCAAGAATAGGGGGTTGGAACGCATAACCAATGCCCTAGCTATCATCTCGTAACCTTTTGATGGTAGCTTCATGAGACCATTTTGAGTGTGTACATGGGGTACGGGATACTCTATGTCAATTCCATTAGACATACGAAATCATCAAATCCTTTAGATGTAAATTCTCCAAAGATCATCAAGTCCGATAGACTTGATTGGATGATCAGGGTGGTGAGCCCTTAGTCGTATAATTTGTGCTAGGAGCTTTGCAAATGCAGCATTTCTTGTGGACAACAATGCAACATGTGACCAACGGGTCGAAGCATCAACCAGAACCATAAAATACCTGAATGGTCCGCATTCTGGATGTATAGGTCCACAAATATCACCTTGTATTCTTTATAAAAATGGAATATTTTATTTGGTATCTTTAGCATAGGATGGTCTCGATCCTGTCTTTGCTAAAGAACAAGCTTTGCAGAATGAGCGATGTGCCTTCGATAAGGACAACGAAGAAGAATGGGATAATGGGTGCGCTTCAATTACTTTGGAAGACGAAGGTTGCACTTCTCTTGCTTTAGAAGGCATAAAATGTGCATCATTTACTTTAGAATGCACATTGTTACTTTGCATTGTAACAATCTTTTGTCCCATTTTGTTTTTCATTCGAAAGAACGAATGTCCGTGTGAGTTCTTCAAAACACGGATCATCATATCACGACCTGGGTGCCCTAGTCGATCGTGCCAAAGCTTATATAAGTCACTGGTCAACAGTTCATCGTTGGCAACCACATGGGATTCGATAATCCTAATAGTGGTGATATACAATCCACTAGAGTGACTTATTAGTTTCTCTAAGATGCGCTTCCTTCCGCATTCACTAGAGGTCACATATATGTACTCAATTCCATTTTCACAGTGAGTTTCTAAGTGATAACCGTTTGCACGGATATCCTTGAAACTTAACAAAGTGCGGTGAGCTCTTGGTGCATATAGAGCTTCCGTGACTTTAATCATTGTGCCGTTTGGCAACAAGAATTGAGCAGTACCTCGCCCAATTATTACTTGTGATGATCCAATCATCGTAGTCACAGATGTATTATAAGGAGTAAAATCGACAAATAATTGTCTATTTCTTAGGATAGTGTGGGTGGTTGCACTATCAACTAGACATTCAATTTCTCCTGGAGACATTCCTACAAGTACATTAGGTAGGAATGTTACAAACAAAGAAAAACGAACAATTTATCTCACTTCCTTTAGAGAATTTTGTTCTACTAGAATGGCTTCCTTTCCATTCTAATTTACATGCTAAACAACAGATTATCATGAGCAAAGTAAAATTCTATAGAACATAATAGAAAATAAGTACTTATAGATAATCCATACACATAACATAAAGATGGTAAGAACATGTTCAGCAATGGTAACACCTACTCAAACTATTAAAACAAACGATAGTCTAAGATAACATAAAAACTTCAAAGCATCTAAAACTGGACATAGTCTAGCAAGCCGAGAAACTAAATTCTTAGGCCCAAGCAAAATCGGCACATCCATAGTTGGGGCAAAGTCCTCATTGCCCGTGAAGTCCGAAATTGTGAGGTTAACGTCGGGGGTTACATCACTTTCTTCCATATAGTTAGCCTCTTGTTCGAGAGTTTCCCGATACTTTTTTTAGCTCGCAGCTACATTGGCACTGGCCTTGCAATGCTTGTACCAATGTCCGGTAAATCCACGCCTAAAACAAGGCGCACTTTCGTCTGCGGCCTTTTTGTTAGCGGGATTTTTAGGTGTTTTCTCGAACTTAGGATCACCACCTGTATGGCCAGAAGTTCCTTCTCTGTGCCAAACATTAGAGTGACCTTTATGTCCTCGACCTCAATTATGTCCCTTACGTCCTCTTCCACGAGAGGCATTATCTCCACGTGGGTATGGATCACGGGAATGTGAATCAGAATTTCGAGCCCTCTTTCCTTTGGGGTTCTTTCCCTTATTGACCTTGCCATGGTTAGCTTCGGGAACTTTCTTTTTCCCGACAGCTCTGGCATTGTTATTGACAAGAATCTCATTGTGCCTTTCGACCACTTGCAATAAATTTATCAACCTCTTTGAATGTGGTGATTCTTTTGTTGTCCACCTCTAAACGATACTGGTTCGCTAGTATCATGGACGAGGTGGGAAAGGTCGATAGGGTTTTCTGAATCATTTCCTCATCCGTAAGTTTCTTTCCACAAAAGTCCATACGTGCCTGAATTTGCAGCATGTCTTTTTGGAAATCATTCACTTTTACATAATCGAGGAAGCGGATTTCGTTCCACAGGACGTTCAATTGTGGTATTAAGGAATCATGAATGTTCCCAAAACGGCTATCTAGAGCATCCCATATCTCTTTTGGCGTTTTCAAGTGATGATAACCCCAACGTAGGTTAGGATCGATATGCCTCTTAAGGAACATAAGAGCATGAGCTTTGTCTTTCTCGATTCTTGGGAGGCGGCGTCGGCGAGATGGCTTGATAGTGGAAGTTTAGTCCTTTGCCACGAAGGTGGTTTCCACATCGAGATACCCAACGGTGGTACTCAAGTCTGCTTGAGTCCAAAAGTTCGAATTCTGGTCGAATTGGGTCCATCTACATAGATAAGATAAAGGACATTAATATGGTGCTCAAGTCCTTCTGAGTCCATAACAAATCACGGTATCATTTTCCCATCACCAACTTTCTTTATGGTTTTGTGGGTAATACGGATATGTCATATAGTCCAATCTTTGATCATAACTTGATCCACAAAATTAATTAACCAACTTTCTTTATGGTTTTTAACAAGGGAACTCTGTTTGCAAACCAAATTTCTTTATGGTGTTAAAAATTGCAAACAATTTGGTAACAAGGTTGACAAAATAGTCAACTAAAAATAGGTCTATTAGAAAAAAAATAAACTACAGGCCCATTTATTATTTATATACGTATATAAAATTACTGGAATTTAAGTCGCAATTCGTTTGCCTATTTAGTAGCAAACAGTTTGCGGGATAAAATAAATTTTGGTTAATATTTGTGACATGCATGAGTAATATCAAACTAAGATATAATACTAAACATAAAGTATATGTCAAAAATTTAAATTATTTTTAGGAAGGTCTAAATAAAATAGTTTAACATACTAAAAAAATATGTATGGTAAATTATAACATTTGGTGGGGATAACATCATGGGTGTATACCAATATGATGAGTATTTGATAAAAATAAAATACTAGGATACTCATGGCATAAAGAAAAATTAACATACATACATATGCATCATGGGTATAATAAATTACACTTTTGTTTTTGAAACAAAATCAGTGAGGTTTTTTTTTTTTTCTTTTCTTTGTTTTGAAAAGTAAAGCAAACTACACTTTTGTGTATCACATGATTTTAATTAATTAAACTATAGATAAAAATGTCACTTTCATGTTAGAAGACAAGCATGTGATCATAAAGAAACAAATAAGCTATCACTATCAAGTTGAAAATCAACTAATAAAAATCAAATGGATTATTTCTTTTAACTTTGGTGTAACTAAAATAAAGAGTAGAAGTTAATATTATCATGTCATGTGATAGATGAGACAAATATATCACTTTCAATAAGAGTAAATAGGTACATGATAATGGAAAGAATGGTTGAGTTATACCTTCTTTTGGAAAAATTCTACTACTTGATTTTGAGAATGAAGCCAACAATTTTCTTTTGTTTTGTGTTTGAAGGTTTGAAACTCAAATGGTTAGGCAAAGTGCTGATAACGTGTAAAAGAGGGGACAAAAGATAAAAGAGAAGGAGGATAGTTGTAGACAAAATCCAAGGGAATCAGTGACTCTATTTCATTTCCTTTAGTTCCTTTAAATACAAAAGAAGAAGTGCTTGTGTTAGTACACTTGTTGGGAAGGAGAAGAGAAAGAGTTACATGTGTTTAGTGATTGAAAGAAAGGTACATGCATCTTGACATGTGTGGTATGTGGTCATCCACTTCTCTACACATGTTACTTCAACAGATTACATTATCTAAAGAATTTTGACCTTTTAACATTAGCTAAAGAATTTTTATAATTCTTTTTCCATTAAAATTTTGACATTTGACTCAATCATATCATCAAAGGCTTGTATAAGTGTAAGTTTACAATGAGAGCTGGTTTTGCACATGCAAGTCTTTGATCTTTGAAGTCTTGGTTCTTTCCTTTGTCTTATATGGTAGTTTCAACGGTGTGGTAGGCTTGCGTCTTGTACTGCTCTTTCTGATCACTATAATCTCAGCTATTGTCTTGGGATAGGCATTTGGGGAGATATTTTTATTCCCAACTCATACACAACGTCAAGGGATGTCCAAAATGCGGAGAATACGTTAATGCCCTTATATAATCGGAAGCTATGTTTGTGTCGATTGTTAATACATAATCGGAAGCTAAGTAACACCTTTGGCCTACCGATTAATATCGATTTTGTACCAAACTCGTATCAGGCTTCTATAACAATCGGTAGGAAAAAGAACACCACTAGACTACCGATTGTTAAAGTATAGAAATAAGAAATATTTAGAATTTTGCAATGGTGAAATTTGGGGCTCCTATATAATCGGACGAATAAAAAAAAATGTAAGCTAACATGTTAGGGCTTCCCATAATCGGGATGGTAAAAGTAACAATTCCTACCGATTATGGTAGATTTCAAAATTCATTAAATGAAGGATTTTAGAAAAACTCATTTTGGGGCAACCTATAATCGGAAGGTTTTGTAATCTATTTATCTTATGATTATGGCTCCATCCAAAACACGAACCAAATGGTTATGGTCGGATTTGGACCCTCATAACCTATGCAATTTGGCAAAGGTTCGATTTGGAGCTTCCCATAATTGGTAGGTTATGAGTAACCATCTCTACCGATTTTGGGCTACTCAACAGTCGGTAGATAATAAGATGGTATTACCTACCGATTAAAAACCGTTTGACAAATAAAACCAATGTCAACCTAAATTCATTTCATTTCTTTTCAACTTCAACTCCTGTTCTCCTCTTCCCTTCCGATTGCAGAGAGGAAAACTCTCCCCCTCGTTCAAATCCGCGCAATACATCGTTAATCGTCGAATCAAATCATCTTCGATTATTCTCTATAAAGATGAAAGAAAAGGAAAGTAAGAAAGCTAAAACACTAGTACAAAAATGCATTTCGGCCACGGTAATTTACCGTGTCCAAATGTCTATGGTCACGGTAATTCATTTTCGGGAAAACCGTGGCCAAAGCCTGCGAGGCCAAAAGTCATAACATTTGGACACGGTATATTTCCGTGGCTATTTCGTGATATCCACCGTGACCAACACTTCAATAGTCACGGATTGTTGTTGAACACCGTGATGAATTTTCTTATAAGGTTACGAACTGACACCTTGACCAAACTCGTTACTGGACACAAATTTTTATATTATACCGTGACCATTTTTTTTTTTTTTTTTGTTTTGATCAGAATACCGTGACCAATTTGGGTATTGGTCTGCATCGTGTCCAAACCATCAAACATACACGTAAGAAAATATAGGGCATAATTTCAAGCCTCAAAACATCTTTAATTTATGCCTTGCGAAACAGAAAATAAGCAACAAAGTGACAAAATCTGAATGAAATTACCACTCATTAAATCTGATAATATCGTGCAAAATAGTTTACATCTATCTTGATATATGGATTCTGCTAGTTGTGGACATATCAATATAACCAGTAATTATCAAAACAAGTAAACGCGCCCACATAAAAGAGTAGCAAGGCAAGCCTCCAAAGAAGTTTTGGAAGGTAGCGACACTTCCATCTCATACCTACTCCATTTCTTGTTTACTGATCATATGCCTCTGTAGGCTCATACTGCAAGAGCTCCTCCAAACCCTGCCACTAGGATGAGTTTGACTGTAAAAGCATAGAGAAAAGAACAAAGTGTATTCGTCAAGTTACAGTAAAAGATCTTACACTGCGCAAGTACCAGAGTCATCCGTACACCACAAATATTAAAAATAGGCAAAGAATTAACAGAAAATTTCATGAACTTATATTGCAATTTATATACAACGTCATGAAGTAAGACTTGAAGAGTATTTCTGGGGATTTATATATGTTCCTCCATATTTTAAGTTCCCCGACTTTCCCTTTCCAAAATGAAATTGGTAATCTGCTTGTTAACTCAATGACGTGGCGGAAAAACGTTTGAAGATGGACATTGAAATAACAAAATATTTTGCCAGAAAATGAAGACCAGATTGCCTGTCAAGTGGAAAGCTCTAGAACACAAAACAAGACTAGAGCAGAATCTCCTCATATGTATCGACAAAAACAAGGAGAGAACTTGCTTTCGACATTCATACAGAAAGCTATTGAAAATTGTTGTTCGGGGAAGTTAAACTAATCATGAAAGAGAGTAATACTAATTATTTATATTATAAAACCACGGTAAATCATCTATAACTCGAACATGGGGACCTGAGACCAAATTACAGATTGCATTTCAGATGGATCTTCAACATGGCCTACACTCAAAGGTAAAGAAGCATGTTGTAAATTTCTTCTTTATCTTTGCCAGCAGGCACTTGTGGTTGCGCATGAAATGGTCCGGAAGAAAGTTTAGATGCATAAAGAGTTACATAGTAAAAAACAGAAAAATGATAATGATTAAATCACATACCTGAACGACTTGTATAGGCATTAGCCAGTTTTCCATTTCGTTGAGAAGAAAATACCTTATCATGGTATTCAGGATCTTTGGTGCTGAGGGTGCCTGGGTCAAAGAGACCAGTTCAGAACTAAGACTTACAAGGTATAAATGGAGGAAAAAGAAGGCTTACAAGTTACAAGAAAACTATCAGAATGAAATCAGTTTTCACCTCAATAAAATGCACCCATAAGAATTGTCTTCATCAACAAAGCCATAGTTTATCCCGCATCTATAGAAAATAACAACTTCACATATCAGATATAATACCGTCCACATTTACTGAAACAAAACCAGCTACAATAAGGACAGAACTGACCGGTCATGTGAAGAAAGATAATATATCAGATTAAAATCGGATCCTCATCCTTGCATGGACTGTTAACTAAAAGCTGAGCAACACCTCCAACATCAGTAAGCATCAATTGCCCTTGATTGAGTATTGTACTTTCAAGTCTTCGGATCCTCATCCTTGCATGGACTGTTAACTAAAAGCTGAGCAACATCTCTGACAGCAGTAAACATCTTTTCCCTTGATTGGGTATTGTACTTTCAAGTCTTCGGATTATTCAGATAATCGAATGTGTGCTCATGCAGTAAACAAGAAATCGGACAACTTCAAAAATCAGTACAACATATCATACTGAAACTACAAATATATTGAATATCTCCACTGCGGAAACAAAAAGTTACCTCCAAAACAACCACATAAAACTGAACAATAACAAAATCATGTTTAATATACCCTAACCAGCTTTGATCAAGGTTAAATAGTTTACACCCACACAGCAATATAAAGGTACCAAATCATATTTGCAAACTGGATTTTTTTGTCTTTCAAGAAGGGTAATTCGATTTCTTCCTTCACTAACAAAGCACCATGGAAGCCATTCTGAAGATCAGCTGAATTACTTGTCATTCTGATCTTTGTACCATGGAAGCCAGTTCATCTTAAAAATAGGTATCAATAACAAAAAAAAATGCCAAGGAAGATACTAGCGTACCTTTCAGATAATGAGAAAAAATATGGATCTCCGACACTCTAGCAATGTAAATTTAAGGGTACCTAATTTAAAAGAACGCGCAATTGGGGGATATAAAAAGTAATTGGGGGATACAAGAAAAGGACAAAAACTGGATCCAGATATCAATTCTGGGTCACCCCTTATCTAAGTATTTTTTTAAATCCTAATCTACCCTCACTAATCAGGTTTAGTGGTTAATAATAATTAGTAAAATCTTAAGATTTTGTTAAATGATTAGTGTGTGTTTTATTTGTTTTTGGGTGAGTGATGTGAGAGTAGAAGGAGGGAAAAATATTTTGAGAGAGAAATTTTTTTGTGGAAAATGGAGGATGATTGTGAAGAGAGGATTGCTGCTGCCGAATCTTTAGCTCAACTACAACAAGGAGCATATCTTGAATCTTCAGCTAACGACAACAACTCTCAATTGCAACTCATTGTTGAGCCAACACCCTTGAATGATGATTTTGACGAGTATGGAGAGTTTCATGAAGAACCAACACAAGAAAGTAAACTTGCACAACATACTAGCATCCCCAATACAGGTAAAGCTGCTAAGATGTCGAAAAATCCAATTTTTCTTTAAACTCGCCATTTTTCAAACTGAAAAAACCTCAATGCGGCATAATGGTTGTATGAATTCCATGCCGGTAGTCAAGTTACCGGCATGGTATTCATACTACGACCATGCGGTGCCTTTATATCCCAATTTGAATTATCAACCGGCATAGAATTCTACCAAAAAACTATGCCGGTACAGAGTTAACCTTTTTACCTAACAAGGAATATTCTACGAAATATTCAACCGGCATGGTTTCATTTATCGTCTACTATTCCGGTATTGAATGAAAAACATACAGGAAACAATTCCATCCCAAACCAAAAACCGGCATTGAAACTTAATAAACATTAACGCCTGAATTTAGTACCGGGCGTAGTACCATCACTATCGATAATGCCTAAGAACGAAACCGGCGTTGTTAAGTTACAACTTTTCAATGCCGGTACCTACAAAAAACATGCATGAGTAAATGTTTTCCAAAGCTAAATTCGAATTCAATATCGATTATTTTTAATGCCGGAATTGTGTACCGGCTTGGAACAATATGTTACGATAATGCCGGCATCCTTGCTTCCGGCGTTGTAGTCTTACGAAACACATATGCCGGAATAGGTTTCAAATTTGGTCTTCCGTTTTGGTAAAATTAGACTATGCCGGAACAATTGTCGAGCATGCCGGTACAGGATTCCGGCATATTGTTTTAATGTTGTTTGGAACTAATTTTCATTCGATCCTTAGGTGGTGCCATATATTGATCCAACAAATGCAAAGCCGCTTTATCGGGATACGTCGGAATGCTATAAAATCCCTCCGGTATGTGACCAAATAATACTTTTCACCTAGTATCTTGAACATTACTAATGGATTGGTAGTAGTGAACCTTCTAATGAATGCGAAATTGTTCTTATGTAGGGAATAACTGATCGAAAGGAAGCAATCGCTTGGGCTAAAGAGACGGCTCTTAAGAACATGTGTGTGTTGGTGAGGAACACCGAAGGTTCGAATAGGCGTTTTGAGATGGCTTGCGAGAGAAGTGGGAAATACAAGGAGAAGAATAGCCACAAGAGAAAGGATTATGTATATCCAAAGAAGACTAATAGGGTATACAAGACTCGTACGAGGAAGAATGATTGCCCTTTTAAGCTTGTATTCCGTTTAAATGACATGAACAATTGGGACTGTGAGGTTTTGTGTGGCTGTCATAACCATCGGGATCCGAAAGATTTTGTTGGTCACTCCTTAGTTGCGAAGCTAAAACCTGACGAGTTCGAGGATGTAAAGAGATTGACCAAAGAACTTATCAAACCGAGACAAATTCTCAGAGGCTTCAAGGAAAAGGACGAGACTAACGTGTCTTCTCTACGTACAATTTATAGTGCACTAGCAATTATTAGGAGGGTGGAATGGGAAGGGAGGTCCGTTATGCAAGAATTTGAGAAGATAGCTTGGGATCACAACTACACGCGTATCATTAAAAGAGGGCCCGACAACAAGCCCCTTCAAATATTCATTTCGCATCCGTTTCTTTCACAGTTGGCAAATACATGTTGTGGTGTTCTTTTGATGGATTGCACCTACAAGACAAACAAATACAATATGCCGTTGTTCAACATCGTGGGGCAAACCTCAGACAAGGTAACATTCACATTGGCTTGGTGTTTAATGGAAAACGAGAGGGACCATAATTATCATTGGGCATTCGACAATTGAAGTTGTTCTTCCGGGAAAATCAACTTCCGAGGGTCATCGTAACTGATAACGATGCCGCATTAATGAGAGCAATATCCGACGTCTTCCCGGACGCACAAAATTTCCTATGTACATATCATATACGTAATAATGTGATAAAAACTTGCCATGCCTTGTTTGAACCCGCAAAGGCGGATATTAAGAAGAGAATGATGGTACAACTAGAGGAAGATGTTCGAAAGAACAAACTATCCCAGAAGAAGAAGAAGATGAGAGAGGCAAGATAAAGGAGCGAGTGGACAAACAACATGCGGAAAATCATAAAAAGTGGTTGGAATTTCTAAGAGATTGGGAGAAAGTTTATTGGTCTCTTACTGTGGTTATGTACGAAAAGAGATTGGAGAAGTTTATTGCTGATTGGAACGAAGTTTATCCGACCGCCGTCTGGTATTGTCGGACTCAATGGTTGGATAAGTTCAAGGAAAAATTTGTACGTGCATGGACAAACCGGTATAGACACTTCAAGACGGAAGCAACTAGTTCAGCTGAGGCCGCTCATGGGAGATTTAAAGATCTCATCCAGTCCGGTCAAGGCAATGTGGTTACGGTCACCGAGGCAATGGAGCAATACTTTAAGCAAGATATCAATAGGATCAAGGAGGCTTTTGAGAAAAGCTCAATGGAAAGGATGACTCCATTTCTTCGTTATGGTAACTTTCTCCAAGGAATAGAATTCAACGTCTCTCATTGGGCAATAAAACATATGATGAGACAAATGGAATATGAGAAAATTACGGAAAACCGGGTGATGTGTGTATTTGTCCCGACATGTCTTCATTGGGGCTTCCATGTCGTCATATGCTTGTGAAGTATGAAAAACTGATACCTTTGGAGGTTATTGATCCATTTTGGAAGCAACTATCTTTCGACCCTCCCCGCCGGGAGATCCGGGCAATATCCATGGGATACGAACGAAGCAAAGGAATTCTTCGAAGCTTACTCTCGTGGCACCTCGGTAAGCCGACAAGTCTTGTTGAGCCAACTAAGGCTGATTGCTCGTCCATGGATCGCACAAAGCGAAGAGCCAAGAAAGGGAGATCCAACAGGAAGACCACAAACTAAAACAACAAGGAAAAAACAAAGGGTAGAATTGAAAGAAATGACTCAACGTGAAGAAGAACTCGCGGCAAGTAAGAAACGAGATCTAACCGCATGTGAGATTTCGGGAACAAAGGTTCGTGGAAGCGCATGTTCCAAACAAAAGAGGTAGGCCGCGGAAGGAACCGCTAAGTCAACAACTAACCCGGGGAATCCGTATCCACACCAAAAGCCAACTCATCGGAGGTTCCAAGGAAAAGGGGTATGCCGCCAAAGGTAACATCATCCAGTGACAAAGAACAACAAGGTGAGCATTACGAAGCCATACCCATAGTCGATCTAGCGGAGATTCCAAGGAAAAGGGGTAGGCCGCCGAAGGTAACATCATCTAGTGACAAAGAACAACAAGGTGAGCATTCCGAAGCCATACCCATAGCCGATCTAGCGGAGGTTCCAAGGAAAAGTGGTAGGCCGCCAAAGGTAACATCATCTAGTGACAAAGAACAACGAGGTGAGCATTCCGAAGCCATACCCATAGTCGATCTAGCGGAGGTTCCAAGGAAAAGGGGTAGGCCGCCGAAGGTAACATCATCTAGTGACAAAGAACAACAAGGTGAGCATTCCGAAGCCATACCCATAGTCGATCTAGCGGAGGTTCCAAGGAAAAGGGTAGGCCGCGAAGGTAACATCATCTAGTGACAAAGAACAACAAGGTGAGCATTCCGAAGCCATACCCATAGTCGATCTAGCGGAGGTTCCAAGGAAAAGGGGTAGGCCGCCAAAGGTAACATCATCTAGTGACAAAGAACAACGAGGTGACGAGGCTGAGGGTTTGCCGAAACCAAAACCGGCATGGTCGTAACTGTGAAATAGAATGCCGGCAAATACTTCCGGCATGGTGTATGATAATCTTACAATGCCGGTAGTAGGAAATTTTTTAACAGAGATTTAGACAAATATGCAACCAAAACCGGCATGGTTTCAAAACACTTTGAAACGCGTAAATTAAAGAGCATTCAATCTATAATAACTTCTATGCCGGTAGTTGATGAATTCAAAAAAAAACGGCTAGTTTTTTGAAAAATAAGACCGTTGGAGATTCATATCTATATAATACCCCCATTCCTTTGGAAAATTATACACAAACCAGCAACCAAATAACAAAAATCATTCTCTCAAGAAAGCAAGCACGGTTAAAGCTTCACAAAGGATGGGGGATTCATCATCTTCCTCTATTTGCAAAGTAAGTAAATTTACTAACAATATGATCTTCACTACTATGACCCACGACTAATATAATCTTTTCTTACAGAGTCATCATTGCAAGTGTCAAATTTGCAAGTCACCTTCTCATCTAGCCATGGACTGTCCTTTTATTTATTCAAAGTGTAGAAGCTGTGATGGGACACGCCGGTTTTGGATTGCAAAAAGCGATGATGCTTGAAAATGGAAGAATGTTTCTAAGGTGTTTGAATCACCCAAAGTGCGATGAGTTTCAATGGTTTGACAAAAGTTTGTTCAACTAGAAGAGTCAAGAGAAAACCACAAGGGCCATTGCAAGCCAATCGATGGCTGTGATGGGTGTTATATGAAGGGAAAGGAATATGTTGAAAGACAAGAAGAACCAATGAAGTTGATCCTTGACACCCCCCTCCCGGACGATGTCTTCGAAGAGGTTCGAGAAAGGCTCAAAGGTTCCGTAATTGTTGAAAAGGGATAGAAATAGATTATCCTTAACCAAATGTAATCCATGCGATGTTGTTTAGCATGTTTTAATTAAAAGTTTCAAATCCAATGTAATAGATTAATTAGGAATAAAATAGAAGAGCATTCGAAACGGATTTTTATTCAAAACTAGCAGAGTACCGGCATGGAAGTATTCAATTTTACAGTGCCGGTTTTATAAGAACTATGAAAATTTTCAAATTATCAGAAAACCGGCATAGATGTTAAAAATACTACTGTGCCGGTACCTTCGAATATCTATACAGGAACATGGAATTTTTAATCTTCTTGTCCCGGTGTGGTTTTATAAAGAATCTCAGCGCCGGTTATTCGAACCGGCATTGATGTATAAATATTAAACAATGCCGGTCCCAAAATCCGGCTTTGTAAGTCTAATTTATCTATGCCGGAAAAAGTCACAAATAAATCTTGCAAGGATAAACATATTCAACATAAACGAATCACTAGAAATCAAAACATGCTCAACATAAACCAACCAACTGGATTTTGCTATCAATTGTTCTTAATCCAGGTATCCTAAACCAAAAGCAAACCAAACAACTAAAGAGTTTAACACGAGGTACAAACGAAAACAAGTTCGGAATTGTTCAAGACGTGACAACCACCATCCAAAAAAAGAAACACAACTAAAGAGTTAAATCACTGGGTCTTTTGCTTCTTTTGGGACGGTTTATACTTAGTTTCCCGAACAAAGCTTTTGCACTAGGTCGGTTTCTTCAATTCTATCAAGCTTTTCCTCGAATTCCTTCATTTCTTCAAGGGAAGCACCTCTCATTCCCGGTACTTGCAACCCAACATCTTCTTTAACTTACCAAGCCTACGCCGCTAGTTTAATATAACAAACACATAATTAGTATACAAATATGATTATGTGTATATTAAACGACGAAGCAATTAACAATACTTACAAGCAATCCAACGGTGTTATTAAGTTGGGTCATCGTAGGTGGTGCCTGTGCGGGAGTTGGGCCTGGAGGGTTTTTCTGGGAGGAACTTGGACGTCATCCCGGCGGACGACATAAGGATGTGACCATTCCAGGTACTCTTCCATGTAATCGGCATCAACTTCATCACCGTTTTCAGCAATCTCCAACTTTTCCCACTGACAAATATCTACCAAACGACGTGGTTCCCTATCCCTCCAATCTGTTGGGTCCGGTTTCGGATCATACTCTACATGCAACCGATTTGGAGTTGAATAACACCGAGAAAGGTCGAGATCAAAACATTGAAAAGAGGCCGTCTGGAAAAGTGCTAATTGCTTATATCCAAGTTGACGCATCACACGCGTAGGATTAGCCATAACGTATCCTTTTGGGTGGAACAACAGCCCATGGTAAAATGCAACGTTACCAAACCTCAAAACCTGCCGGTTTCCTCTAGCCTCCTTGTAAGGGTCGAACACAACATCTTTGGTACTCATTGCGTCCAAAGCCAATCTCATATCGATCAGTCGACCCATGTTACCGGGCTTTGGAGTACTGTTGAACTCGTATCTCTTAGCTAGAGGCGTATCGGGTTCTGGAAGATCTAGGATCTTCAAGGAGGGGTAGGCCTTGAACAAGGTTGGGAAGTGTTCACAAGCCCGCACCTATTCCAATGTGAAGCAATAAGTTTTGTTTATAAGTTCACGATAAGAGTACATATGAACAATATACACAATAACATAAGTTCAAGAACAAATTTACCTGCAGTAGAGTGAAATTCCCGACAAATTGGTTGGTTTTAGCCTTAGAGGCCCTTCTCATCTCCATCATCAAATGTGCCATTACCGCGGTGCCCCAAGAATATCCATAGACATCTTCCAACGGATCCAAGTACTGAAGGTAGTTCGCACTAACCTGATAGACACATTTTTTGTGTCTGAATTGTCCTCATTGTCTCTATTGTTGGAACTCGATTTTTGTACTAATTTTGTGTTTTTATGTATTTTTAGGTATTTTTGGAAATAAATATTTTTTGGAAAATTCGGACTCTCGTCTTTGGATAAGGGGTAACCCAATTGCTAAGGGGTAACCCATTACTATTCGCACCCCAAGCTGCTGGTTAAGGGACACCCATCTTCACCAATTTGAATTCTGGTTTTTGGCGGGAAAAAACTTAGGTTTCACGGGCAGATTAGGGTTGCGATTTTGGAGGAGTTCCCGTGAGACTCAATGGCTAAAATTTGTTGGGAAGCTTTGTTGGAGCATCACAGGCACGGTATGGGCTTTTGTTTGAATGAATTTGGGCGGGACAGTCCGTTCGAAGTGAAACGAGAGAAGGAGATATTTTAGGATACTTTCCAAGCTATTTACGGCGATTCGTGTGACTTTGAGTGTGCTACCCTCATTCTCGTTATACTTTTGGATGATGACTCAACGTGCTTGGAGGGAGTATACACCCGGTTGGATGACCACAATCGCGTAAAGGAGAAACAAAATATTCCCGAGTTAAGGGGAATAATGCAGGTTATTGCGAGAGATTTTTGAGGCCTGATTAGTATATAAAGAGTGCTGGGGTCGAATAGAAGGGAGATGGAGAGTTTGGGGGCTTGAGGATAGCTCTGGTGCGAAGAAATCACGCTGCGGAGAAAGTTGCAGCAGCAGGTGAAGAAGACGAAGAACTGACACTTCAGAAGTGTCGTTCTCAAGAACACGAAGAACAGACCATCTAAGGCAGTCGTTTATTCTGCTGCACTTTGAACTTATTGTTTACTGTAACTGTTCATCTGCAACATCCGTATTGTAACGGTGACGTCTGTAACACCATTACAGCGTTGCGAATCTCTGATTTTGTATATTTCTCAATAAATACACCTTTTTGAGCCATGTTTCTATCTTTTGGGTGCGTTTTGAGCATGAGGAGCTAAACCCCAACACTGGGATGACGGAGGAAGCCATTCTTTACGCATGTGGTAATTCTATTTAATTCTTTTATGACTTTTTGCACTTGATTTAATTGTTTTATGATTTTCACTAATTAGTTGTGATTTCGTTTGATGACGTATGCTTAGTTTTAGTACTTTTGATGCGTCATGCTTGTGATTTACAATTAATCTTTTAAAAATCTACTTTCGGCAATAAATGAGAGTCAATTACTTGAGCTATGAATGTCTAGAATTATTAGTTGAACCACATGAATATAAGAATTGGTGGAATCCTGAGTCCTAGTATCTCTCGATCCTGTGACAATTTTTGTATATATTTTCTTTATCTTTAGTATTTTCTTTTATTAAAACTTAAAATCGATCTCTCAAGTCCGAGTGAACGACAACCCTACTACCCTTTTATTACTACAACATCATTGAAAATAACCATCAATTTTTGGCGCCGCCGACGCGGACTTGTGTATAGATTTGTTTTTAGGTTTTATTTTTTTATTTTTATTTTTTTTATTATTATTTGTTCCTTTTTACGCGTTTTTTTTTTTTTTTCTATTTGCTTTCAGACTTGGTGCGAAGCTTATATAAAAGAGAAAGTGTTGAAAAGTAAAGTGAAGCCAAAGAAAGAAAGAAGAGAGAAAATCCAAAGGAGTGAAGAGGAAAATCTTGTATATAGTGTAATTAATTTTTTTTTTTATTTTTAGAAACTGTAATTAGGTAATTATCTTTGTAATTTTTATTTTTATTTTTTGGACTTCTTAATTTTGGACTTTAGTTTTGGACTGTTGGACATTTTTTTTTAAAACCCTAAGGAAGGGTTATTTAATTATAAACTGCACAGGGAAGGACGACGATTACGATATCGTCTCGGCCCCTCGGGTTCGTACACGACATAGGAGTCGTGGCCCGAGTCGACTTCAACGGTTCATACCCCGTCTGGAACGGGAGGTAAGAATTCTAAACACCCGCGAATCCCCCGTCGGCGGGTTTACTGGATGATTTCGTGTGAATATATGTCGAGGAACTGAATCCGGCTGCTTTAATTTCCTAGTAAAGGGCAAGGACTGGCCTTACAAGATAAGAGTTCGGATTTCATCACCGTTCTCTTCTTGCCCGCCTTAGGAAAACGAAACCAAACACGAACCTAAGCCTAAAATTTTGACTAGAACGAGACCGATAGGGTAACGAGCTAATAGGAAAGTCGTTCGAAAAATATTGGTTACTCTTTAAGCATACTTCGAAGTTCATGATGGTTTATGTGAAGTTGAATGCGTGACTGCGCCGCCTTGTAATCGCGGTGAGGCCTTGGGTATCAAAGCTCCACTGAGCTTCCCTCGCCTTGATTCAACTTACTTAAACTCGGATTGATTCCAGAGGGGTTTGCTCAGATTGTAAAGAATTCCCTTTCGAAGGATTAGAAGCTGGTCTAGAAAACAATCTAAGTGGAGCCATCATGCTTTTTGTTTGCTAGAAATCAGTAGGTTTCTTTGTGGTCGAGTCAGCCTTGTTTGTGTTTGTGTAGAATTCCCTTTGCAGTTAGGATGTCAATGGTATTATAATAGCCATCACAATGAATATGATTATCCAACTGAGCATTATGGACATCACTCTTTTTATGACCATAGTGTGAATAGTGGTTGGGAACGCCAACCTTTGGAAGGTTATGGGTCATACCATGGTGAGCCCAATTACTATCCACACGTGCATCGGTCTTATGAGCAAAACAATTCATCTATTTCTCTAGAAGAGGCTTTCAAGAGTCATTCCTTATTTGTGAAGGAAACCTTAAATATTCCAGATGAGTCCCTAGAGCAGTCAACTAGGATGTCTTTAGAAGAGACTCTTAAGCAATTTACTGAAAGTACAAATAGGATTGTCGAAAAACTTGCTCGAAATAATCTTAATTCCCAATACAGTGTTTCCAATAATACCCATGAAAATGAAGATATTTATAATCAAGATGACGAGGTTAGATTTGGTAACACTACTTGTTTAGATGAGGTTCAACCATTTTCATGTTATTATAATAATGATTATGATGAGGATAGTGTTGATGAAGAATTTGAAATAAATAGGCATAGTGATCAGGAACTTGCTACTCCGATTGAGCTTTGTAATAATTGGGTTATTTCTGGTTCAGATCCTAATAATTTTAAAAATTATTCACCTATTCAAGAGGACAAGGATTTGCCTAGAGATACTGTTTTAGACGATGTAGTATTTCATGTTTACGAAGTCGATAATGGTTTAGAGGAACGGGTTTATCATGAGAATATTATTTTAGAGTCTAACGATTTAAAAACAATAGTCTTAGACGAAGAAGATGAACTCGTAGAGCTTTTAAATATGAGTGAGGATGCATCACTTGAGTATAATTTACATGAAGCAATTGACCATTTTCAGGATTTTGATGATCTAGAAATTAGGGAAATTGTAGCTTGAGTCTATCTAGAGACACCCAAAATTCTAAGTTTGGGGTGATTATCATTCTCCTTGTGCCTTACCTTTAGCTCTTACGAGAGATCCCTCACTTGGGACTTAATATTTATGCCTCAACCATTGTGCCAGATTACCTTCATGCTAGCTCTCCCGAACCTAATTATGTCCAGAAAGAAGTTCAGTTGTTAGAAACCCATCCTCTGGTTGATGTGGTTAATCCAGGCTATGATACCAAAATTGACTTTGTTTTCCCACCAAAAACTTTTCTTTCAATTGTGGGAACTTATGAGTTACAAATGTGTCAGTTATTAAGTTTTGAGACTAAACCTAATTACTTTAGGAGATTAGGGTCGACACATTTGTTTAAGGAAGACCACCACTCTCTTTGTGGTCAGCTGTGTGAGTCAAATCTGATTGACTTAGAGGATCCCCAACTATTCAGGTTATTGTTATGTGCGTCTAAGTTCCTATTTGAGTTTTTTGATTCTAGAACTGAACATTCGGATCTAACTTTTGAGGAAATGCAACCCATGAAAATATGTTATCTAGACCCAGTTATAGAACCTGAACCTGAACCACAACTAGATGTAGTTGTCTTAAACAGGAAACTAGACAAGGGTGTGCTTTATTTGTTAACTTTCTTGGCAAGTTGCAGTTTCCTTTTACTTGTGATAGCCCTTTTTGGTTTTGGTGATCCAGCTGATTATTAGGCTATTACTCTATGATTCTATAAGGTGACTAATCCTTTCTTAGTCCGGGTCAAGACTTTAAACTTAGCACTTCTTGGGAGGTAACCCATGCTCATGCAACACGGTAATATCTTTCCTTACTCTTCTCTTCAATTGGTAAAAGTTTCTCATTGTTCATGCTTTTAATTTCATCTTTAGAACATTGAGGACAATGTTAGATTTAAGTTTGGGGGTATGGGAGAAACTTTTTAGTTGCAATAAATAAACTCCAGAGCCTAGAAATTTATGCTTATTAAGGATAGCACTAACCAATCTAAGTGGATGGAAGCATTTTGGTTGTAGGAGTTGAGGAACCAATCTGATTAGATGGCAACATCTAAAGAGTCTATTCATAAAAGCACGAGCTCGAGGTGTTAGAAATAACATGATAGTTTCACCAATCTCGTTGAGTTCTTTTCACTTCTGTTTTTATTTTATTTTGTTTTTAAACTATGTTTCTCTAAGTGATTAGGTGGGTCCCACGATTCAAGTTGTTACCAATGCTAGGGTGAATTAGAGTGATTGAGATGCAAAAAAAAAAAAAAAAAAAAAAAAAAAAAAAATGGTTGAAAAAAAAAAAAAAAAAAAGTTAAGTTAAAAAAGTAAAAAAAAAAAAAAAAAAAAAAAAAAAAAAGAGAAGAAAAAGAAATTGAGACCAGACCATCAGACCAACCGGAATAAATTCAATAAAGTCGACCACTGGAACCCTTGTATATGCCAGTTGCGTTGACCTAGAGTTAGGATTATCGACCATTGGTTCCCTTGTATATGCCAGTGTGTTGATATTAGTCGGACTAGTATCTCGATCCATTAGGATAGGTTCATTTTAGCGGAGGCCTTGAGAGATATGGGAAACACCAATCACTTAGTAAACATCAAAACCATCTATGTTTTTTTCTCTATATCCATCTTCTTGATCTATCCATGTGATTAGTTTTGACTCGGGTATTGATGTCCATAGTGCGACTATCTGAGTAGAGCTCTGTGACTTATATATGAATTTTAGTATGCTTGAGTGCAAACTCGTGTACAGCAATTGGAATTTCGCATCGGGGTACTTCCTCCTGTAGTCAATAAGTATGCCAACCAAGGAGATTCTTTAGTGCCTTCCAAGGTTCTGTGTAGATAGCTAGGGTCTGGAGTAAAGGTTTTGTGGGTACACCTCTGGTAAACCCTCCGGAGACAACACTCCGCCACTAGGGCCACCTAGGGGTTCAAATGATTTTTATTTTCTAGAATAAATTTGCTCGAGGACTAGCAAATAATAAGTTTGGGGGTATTTGATAGACACATTTTTTGTGTCTGAATTGTCCTCATTGTCTCTATTGTTGGAACTCGATTTTTGTACTAATTTTGTGTTTTTATGTATTTTTAGGTATTTTTGGAAATAAATATTTTTTGGAAAATTCGGACTCTCGTCTTTGGATAAGGGTAACCCAATTGCTAAGGGGTAACCCATTACTATTCGCACCCCAAGTCTGCTGGTTAAGGGACACCCATCTTCACCAATTTGAATTACGGTTTTGGGCGGGAAAAACTTAGGTTTCACGGGCAGATTAGGGTTGCGATTTTGGAGGAGTTCCGTGAGACTCAATGGCTAAAATTTGTTGGGAAGCTTTGTTGGAGCATCACGAGGCACGGTATGGGCTTTTGTTTCGGCGAATTTGGCTGGACAGTCCGTTCGAAGTGAAACAGAGAAGGAGATATTTTAGGATACTTTCCAAGCTATTTACGGCGATTACGTGTGACCCGAGTGTGCTACCCTCATTCCGTTATACTTTTGGATGATGACTCAACGTGCTTGGAGGGAGTATACACCGGTTGCTGATGACCACAATCGCGTAAAGGAGAAACAAAATATTCCCGAGTTAAGGGGAATAATTCTGGAGTTATTGCAGAGATTTTTGAGGCCTGATTAGTATATAAAGAGTGCTGGGGTCGAATAGAAGGGAGATGGAGAGTTTGGGGGCTTGAGGATAGCTCTGGTGCGAAGAAATCACGCTGCGGAGAAAGTTGCAGCAGCAGGTGAAGAAGACGAAGCGACACTTGAAGTGTCGTTCTCAAGAACACGAAGAAGAGACCATCTAATGCGGTCGTTTATTCTCTTTGCACTTTGAACTTATTGTTTATTGAATCGTTCATCTGCAACATCCGTATTGTAACGGTGACGTACGTAACACCATTACGGCGTTGCGAATCTCGATTTTGTATATTTCTCAATAAATACACCTTTTTGAGCCATGTTTCTATCTTTTGGGTGCGTTTTGAGCATGAGGAGCTAAACCCCAACACTTTGGGATGACGGAGGAAGCCATTCTTTACGCATGTGGTAATTCTATTTAATTCTTTTATGACTTTTTGCACTTGATTTAATTGTTTTATGATTTTCACTAATTAGTTGTGATTTCGTTTGATGACGTATGCTTAGTTTTAGTACTTTTGATGCGTCATGCTTGTGATTTACAATTAATCTTTTAAAAATCTACTTTCAGCAATAAATGAGAGTCAATTACTTGAGCTATGAATGTCTAGAATTATTAGTTGAACCACATGAATATAAGAATTGGTGGAATCCCGAGTCCTAGTATCTCTCGATCCTGTGACAATTTATGTATATATTTTATTTATCTCTAGTATTTTCTTTTATTAAAACTTAAAATCGATCTCTCAAGTCCGAGTGAACGACAACCCTACTACCCTTTTATTACTACAACATCATTGAAAATAACCATCAATTTTTGGCGCCGCCGACGCGGACTTGTGTATAGATTTGTTTTTAGGTTTTATTTTTTTATTTTTATTTTTTTTATTATTATTTGTTCCTTTTTACGCGTTTTTTTTTTTTTTTTCTATTTGCTTTCAGACTTGGTGCGAAGCTTATATAAAAGAGAAAGTGTTGAAAAGTAAAGTGAAGCCAAAGAAAGAAAGAAGAGAGAAAATCCAAAGGAGTGAAGAGGAAAATCTTGTATATAGTGTAATTAATTTTTTTTTTATTTTTAGAAACTGTAATTAGGTAATTATCTTTGTAATTTTTATTTTTATTTTTTTGGACTTCTTAATTTTGGACTTTAGTTTTGGACTGTTGGACATTTTTTTTAAAACCCTAAGGAAGGGTTATTTAATTATAAACTGCACGGGGAAGGACGACGATTACGATATCGTCTCGGCCCCTCGGGTTCGTACACGACATAGGAGTCGTGGCACGAGTCGACTTCAACGGTTCATCCCCGTCCGGAACGGAGGTAAGAATTCTAAACACCCGCGAATCCCCTGTCGGCGGGTTTCTTGGATGATTTCGTGTGAATATATGTCGAGGAACCGAATCCTGCTTTAATTTCCTAGTAAAGGGCAAGGATCGGCCTTACAAGATAAGAGTTCGGATTTCATCACCGTTCTCTTCTTGCCCGCCTTAGGAAAACGAAACCAAACACGAACCTAAGCCTAAAATTTTGACTAGAACGAGACCGATAGGGTAACGAGCTAATAGGAAAGTCGTTCGAAAAATATTGGTTACTCTTTAAGCATACTCGAAGTTCATGATGGTTTATGTGAAGTTGAATGCGTGACTGCGCCGCCTTGTAATCGCGGTGAGGCCTTGGGTATCAAAGCTCCACTGAGCTTCCCTCGCCTTGATTCAACTTACTTAAACTCGGATTGATTCCAGAGGGGTTTGCTCAGATTGTAAAGAATTCCCTTTCGAAGGATTAGAAGCTGGTCTAGAAAACAATCTAAGTGGAGCCATCATGCTTTTTGTTTGCTAGAAATCAGTAGGTTTGCTGTGGTCGAGTCAGCCTTGTTTGTGTTTGTGTAGAATTCCCTTGCAGTTAGGATGTCAAACTGGTATTATAATAGCCATCACAATGAATATGATTATCCAACTGAGCATTATGGACATCACTCTTTTTATGACCATAGTGTGAATAGTGGTTGGGAACGCCAACCTTTGGAAGGTTATGGGTCATACCATGGTGAGCCCAATTACTATCCACACGTGCATCGGTCTTATGAGCAAAACAATTCATCTATTTCTCTAGAAGAGGCTTTCAAGAGTCATTCCTTATTTGTGAAGGAAACCTTAAATATTCCAGATGAGTCCCTAGAGCAGTCAACTAGGATGTCTTTAGAAGAGACTCTTAAGCAATTTACTGAAAGTACAAATAGGATTGTCGAAAAACTTGCTCGAAATAATCTTAATTCCCAATACAGTGTTTCCAATAATACCCATGAAAATGAAGATATTTATAATCAAGATGACGAGGTTAGATTTGGTAACACTACTTGTTTAGATGAGGTTCAACCATTTTCATGTTATTATAATAATGATTATGATGAGGATAGTGTTGATGAAGAATTTGAAATAAATAGGCATAGTGATCAGGAACTTGCTACTCCGATTGAGCTTTGTAATAATTGGGTTATTTCTGGTTCAGATCCTAATAATTTTAAAATTATTCACCTATTCAAGAGGACAAGGATTTGCCTAGAGATACTGTTTTAGACGATGTAGTATTTCCTGTTTACGAAGTCGATAATGGTTTAGAGGAACGGGTTTATCATGAGAATATTATTTTAGAGTCTAACGATTTAAAAACAATAGTCTTAGACGAAGAAGATGAACTCGTAGAGCTTTTAAATATGAGTGAGGATGCATCACCTGCGTATAATTTACTTGAAGCAATTGACCATTTTCAGGATTTTGATGATCTAGAAATTAGGGAAATTGTAGCCAGTCTATCTAGAGACACCTTTTTGAGCCATGTTTCTATCTTTTGGGTGCGTTTTGAGCATGAGGAGCTAAACCCCAACACTGGGATGACGGAGGAAGCCATTCTTTACGCATGTGGTAATTCTATTTAATTCTTTTATGACTTTTGCACTTGATTTAATTGTTTTATGATTTTCACTAATTAGTTGTGATTTCGTTTGATGACGTATGCTTAGTTTTAGTACTTTTGATGCGTCATGCTTGTGATTTACAATTAATCTTTTAAAAATCTACTTTCGGCAATAAATGAGAGTCAATTACTTGAGCTATGAATGTCTAGAATTATTAGTTGAACCACATGAATATAAGAATTGGTGGAATCACGAGTCCTAGTATCTCTCGATCTGTGACAATTTTTGTATATATTTTCTTTATCTTTAGTATTTTCTTTTATTAAAACTTAAAATCGATCTCTCAAGTCCGAGTGAACGACAACCCTACTACCCTTTTATTACTACAACATCATTGAAAATAACCATCATAACCCTGTTGCCATTGGTGTCAGGGAATACCCTAGTGCCCAAGATGTACAACAGGTAAGCAGCGGCAGTATAACGAATTTTTTTAGGGTCCCATCCATCCTCCAAACTTCTTTTCTTTGTCTTTTCAAAATTCTTCTTAAGCAGCGTCAACTTGATTGTCTTTGTCTTACCAGATGTGGATTCATAAAAGCTCTCCACAGAAGTTTTGTAGTCCCAACCAAATAGCTTGTTAGTCAGACCGTGCAACTTCGACCATTCTAGGTCTAAAGACTCAACTCTTTCTGCAATTGATTTGCCGATAACATTCAAGCCTAGAATGTTCTGAGCATCTTCAGGGATGAAGGTCATCTCCCCAAAGGGAAGTGCATGGTATCGGTTTCACCATGATACCTTTCGACGAAGCAAGTGTGATGAGAATCGGGCTTCACATAATTTTCAACCAAAGCATATAGACCAGAATCCTTTACTATTGTTTGGACCTCTTCACATTCCTCGGACAAGTCCCAACCATCCGCGGCTTGGTTTCGGCAAACACGCACAGCCTTCTTATGATCCTACAATTAAGAGAGATAATACAATTAAGAGATTTTACATAAATACACAATAATACATATGTACAAGATAGAAAATGCTTACATAGGTTTGATAGATAGTACGAGCCCACGAGTCCTTGTATCCAAATAGTATTTTCGGTTCCGGAGCTTCGCCCCAAATTCTACCACGATCAAGGTCCGGAATCATGTCATCAATGTGAGGAAGGTGAGAACCCTTAACTTTCACTTTGACGTTGCCCTTCCCCTTCTTGCCATTGTCTTGTGTTGGTTGTTGACTTGGGCCACCAACTTCGCTTTGGCTTGCTAATTGACTTTCCTCTTCATCTGGTTCATCTTGATCATCCTGCTCACGATTTGCAAGTCGACTACGGTCACTACCACTCTCCCAAATTATCCCTCTTGTACCAGGCCCCAAACGTATCTTACGACCTTCATCTTTCCCTCGAGGAGGCGGAGGCGAGGAGTATCAAGACCGTCCCTCCTTCTTCTCTTAGTGACAACATCTTTATTTTTCTTTTGTTGGCTTCCTTTGCTTTTGACCCTATATCGTAAGCACACGGAAAGCAATGAATATAAGACAACTCACCTTCGGTTCTAGTAGGCATTGAATACTTTAAACTAGACCACGCCAGGGTACAATGTTAAAAGTACACATTTGGTATCGATAGTGCGGTACCAACTACCGGCATACAAATGAAACCTAAAATCTACGCAGGCATTGTTGACAATGTTCTGTATGTTTTAAGTCCACTACCGGCATTCTATAATTATTTAAAAACAACGCCAGGGTACAAATAACCGGCATGTAAAGAAACCAAAAATCTATGCCTAAGTACTAGTGACAAATTCATACACTCTCTGTATGTTTTAAGAGTACTACCGGCATGCTCGAAATATTAGAAACGAATGCCGGTAGTGGACACCGGCATGGAATGAATCCAAAAAACAATGCCGGTACTGGTGGCAAATTCATAAACTCTTCTGTATGTTTTTAGTCCACTACCGGCACACACGAATTATCATTAAACAAAGTCTTAGGTACTACAAAACCTGCCTTTCGTATTCATCCTAGATTGAATGCCGAGAGTGAAAATTCAGTCTCTGGTTATGCGGGGTTGTAAACCGGCACCTTGTATTCATCCTAGATTCAATGCTAGGAACTCATAAACCCAAGACCTTTGTATTCATATAAATTTCAATGCGGTAGTCTCGATACTCAAGCTGTTGTTTGAGTTAGGGTTCGCGATTCTAACCTGAATCCATTGCCATAGATCGATTTAAACACCTAAAAAGTAGTTTTAAATGACTTACCTTCTCACGAAGCCATATATTTGTGTAGTTGATCGTCGGATAACGTTGCTTCTTCGTGTTCTTGCTCTTGAGCAATCTTAGCAAGTCTTTCCTTTGTTTTTGTTGAGCAATCGATGATGTTGAGTTCGATTGGGCATTTGGTTTCTTTCGTGGAGGCATTGTTAATGATTCGGGTTGGTTAATCGACGAAGAAATTTTTGAATCGACGATTAATCGACTTAAGAACGATGAAGAACACTGATTTTTTTTTCTTCAAAAACTAAAGCCATAACAGTGCCGGTACTGAATTAGAAATGTGGGATATATGTTTTGGTTTTTTGATTTTATTGTTTTAGTAGAAAGGGTATTGTGGTCTTTTCATAATGTTTTTTAATTAACCAAAGGGTATTTTAGTATTTTCATACCCAAAAATCACCCCTTAACACACACCATGGGTTGGGAGAAGTAATCCATATCCCCCAATTACTTTTTATATCCCCCAATTGCGTGTTCATATCTCTTAATAACGATCTCAGAATCTTACCAGAAAAAATCCAAGCCGCTTGAACTTAATCGACATCAGTTTCGCCATCAAATTGGTTTGCCTTAAATCCATATAAGATAACAACAGAAAACCCCAAACCTTTGAAAGAAATACTTGTTGTATACTGAGTATTCATCTAGGTTTGATACAAAATAAAATAAAATTGATCAATGTAATAGAAAGAGATAATAACGATTGGAACTTCCGATTCAAACTCCACAGGAAAATGAAATCAGATTGACCAGGAAATGCAGAGAAGAAAAAAATTATGTTTGAATGACAGAGAGAAGAACGAGGGGAATGATTTCCCTAATACATAAGGATGAGAGAAGATGAAGTACAAGTCCAGTGGGATGAGCGTGGGGTTGTAGATCATGGGAGTATAGAAGGTGGGTTGAGAAACCAAGGCAGTTAAAAAGACGTGGACTGGTGTTTAGACACGGAACCATATTTTCCCGTGACAAACTAAACTTTAGTCTCGTTTATAGGTAGCACCGTGACTAGGTCTACCGTGACCAAATACCATAATTGTACTAGTGAAACCAAAAACATTTGTTGCGGTCTGGATCCAAAAATTGGACTGCATGCTCGTAATAAAGAGATTGTAACTGAATAACGCGATGAACACGAAGAAAACGAAGATGATAATGTCCCTGATGTACGCGATACTGATAGCCAAGCTCTCAGGCAACTTCAAATGGCGCCGATTAGGTAAGATTGTACCATTAATTTGGTTTATATTGCTTCAATTCGACGATTCCATGTTGTTGTTTTTTAGGGTTTTCGGTTATTACACAGATTCAGTAGTTTATTTTTTGTTTTAAACTTCCGATTGTGGTCGAATTCTTAATTTCACAAGAACATTTGTCATATTTGGGTGGTTAATATTCAGGTTTTCTACCGATTGTATATAATTTTTCACTACTGAGGCCTAAATCGATCATAATCGGAAGTTAATTGTCTTTTTGCCTTCCGAATATACTAGGGAAGAACTAGTATTAGAGACGAAGTAATCGGGTGATATATTTTGTAATTTGTTTACAATTGTTTAGGCTCAACCACTTTAGTAATTTCTGGACACAAAGTGATGCATATTCGGTAGAAATTGTTTTTGTGAGGCTTCCGATTGTGATGCATTCGAAGAATTATACTTTTTCTGACTTTTGATTATTCTTATTCAGAATATTATGTTGCAATTTAGCTTCCGATTGTTTGTGTGTAGATAAACTTATTCAAAAAATTTCTTCGTCGACCAAGAAATGGCCTCCTCACCACAATTAGTTGTTCACAAAATATTCAAGGTAGCACTAGAACCCATATCAGATCTTCTCTGAATCGATATATTTTAAGAAATTAAACTTTATCTTTATGGTTGGATCATTGGAAACTTTGAAGTTGAAGTCAGAAATAAGCCGTGAAACGACTGAGTTGATAACAGAGGGACTCAACGAAGGTTTTATAGTTATGCGATACAATCTAAAGAGAATTAGAGATCGTGCAAGTTTACTATTTTTCCCCAACCTTGGTGGACTTTTGGATGGCTAAAATACTACTCCCTCCGTCCTAAATGACCTAGTTAATTTTAGATTTTGTCCCACCAATAAGTGACCTAAACAAGGAGATATTTCTAAAATGATCCTTTTATTGATTATAAGAAATATAAGAAATATGCATAATTTGATAGTCATGTTTATATTCGTTACGTAGGCGTTTTAAAATGCTTTTCAATGGTACGAAGTTTGCGAACATCCGTGGTGTAGTTTGAGAGATAAATCATTTCAAAATTTCACTATTTATTATCCATAAGTGTATAATTGTAAAAAGTGCTTAAAAATATTTTTCCCCTTATTTACCTTAAAAATTGTGCAAACTTGAACTAGGTCACTTAATAGTGGGACAGAGAGAGTTTATCAGTGATTGAGAGGCCCATAATCTATGTGGATTCATCGTTGATTTAGTTTTATTTTCGATATCATTACCTTGTTCATGACAACATAGAGATATCAGCGTAGCTAGGCAACCTTTTAACCGAGGTTACAAACATACATGGTTGTATGATAGTGATATTTTTTTTCTTTAATTGATAGTGATTGTTGGTTGAAGTTGAACTACTAAAATGCGAGTGAAAATTTGTACTTTTCTTGGGTATATAGCCTTCTATATTCTTGCGTCAATTTTGATTTGTATCTGAAGGAGGGATACGGGATACCCATGCTTCTTCTTGCCCATGGTTCAGTAACCGATAAAACGGTGGAGCCCGTTATTCTCAATGTTTCACGGAGCATAGATATGATAAAAAAAAATTGTCGTCCTTACTATTTATTTATTTTTTCAATTCATTTAATGAACCTATAATGCACAAATAGAGACTCTAGTGATAATGCTTGTCAATAAAGAGCTACATTGATGAGGACAAGATTTTGGTGTTGTAAATATTACCTCAACATCTTGAAGCTAGTAATACTTGAATTGGCATCTCCTTGTTTTTTTTTTTTTTTTTATTTCTGAACACGTTCCACTGCAAAATCATTCATATTAGCCTGGTAACTTAGAGTTGCCGATTTTATTTTCTTTCCCAATTTTTCCAATTTTTGTTTATTGCTTTCAGCTTTTCCATGTTCCCCTATTTGTGTTTCACTCATTTGAGCTATAATCTATGCTTTTTATGCAGTCTTTAAATTGAAGTTGCGTCTAGATCATCTTGAAGTGGTGTGGCAGATAATGCTCGAGAGTAAATTTTAGCAATGAAATTGGAACTTTGTTTGAGCTGCAATTTGTTGCATAAGTGGCAAGTAAAGAATGTAATGATTTTTTAGAGTAGAAGCAGATTTTCTTCTATGTAGACTCCCACATCAATACCTCTCATCTAGTTTAGGTTTAATCGTCTCACAAGAAATTTTGATATGTTGTACACCAAGAAATAATACTTTACTAGTCATTCTTGATTTCTCCTACTAGAAAGGTACCCAAACCTCTCGACAATTCAAATAATATATCAGCTATTAAGTTAATGGATGCAGGTTCTGGTTGGGGATTAAGTTTTCCTTCTTCAAAGAAAGGTCAAAAAGATATGTTGAGCGACCTTAGGAAAAATCATAAGGATCAAACAATAGAGGAGGTTGATGAGAGTATTACTTGAATGTATCTTTCATGGTTCTCAAGTTTGAGTTATTACTTGGTGGTATCTAAGAGGATTAAACTTCTTATGTACTAACCATCTGGGGTTAGCCCAGTTGGCCAGGAGCCTGACTCTCAAGGAGGAGGTCAGGAGTTCGAGTCTCCGCTCAAACATTGGAGTACTCGTGTAATTATACTAACTTTACTATGGGTTTCATGGGGCAGAGTTTGCTCAGTGGGGAGTAAGCCGGTGGCTACGCTGCCAGGGGTAGGACGGGCCTATGCCTAGTTTCAAAAAAAAAAAAAAAAAAACTTCTTATGTACTTTGAATTTCTATTTCTTTAGTGCTTTAGTTTTCCTTTGTGCTCTTGTCTTTTCGGGGCTTTGTTGCTTTGGTTTTTTCTTTGTGCACTTGTTTTTTCAGGGCCTTGTCGCTCTTTTTTAGTTGTATTTGCCTGCACACGGCTTGTGTGCTTTTTAATCTATTTCCTATTGACCGATCAAAAAAAAAAAAAAAAAACTATTAAATTTTGATTTGTTTTTTTAGTATTTAATCTAATGGATATCTGCGTTGGTGAATTGTATAGAGTAGATAAAATGTTGGTGAACTGTGTTCTACATGGAATATATCACCCTAGAGATAACTCTTTTTCTAAAAAAAAAAAAAAAGTAGTTTGAGCCATTAAAAATTCACATGGCTTCTACGTGGCTTGGTCTCAGGCTGCTCAGCCACATTCGGAGAAAGCCAAAGAGCCCTATATATAAAGCCACGATCAAGAAAGATTTAAAATCAATCATGTACAAGAAAAGTATATGAATTTAACAAGCTTAATAACTTGAATCTTAATTGGATTACAAAAAAGTTAAAGGCCGTGACATAAGCAAGACAAAACCTTCAAATGCGGAAGCCTAAGCCGTGTGGGAAGAATCAACACCAAAGCATTTGCAACACGAGACAATACCATATATTACTTTCAGTTCGGGAAAAATAGTACTTTCAATCTTTTTTTTATTCTTGCCTAAAGATATATAGGCTACAGGAAAAATATACATTTGCAATTTGTCCCTTTTCATTAAATTTGATTGTTGAAAATAACCGAGATACATGTGAATTAAAAACATATAAATTCTAAGAACTAGGCCAATTTTCTTATAATTTTATCATTAAGATTATGTAATTTAATCATTGTAGTAGAGAATGGATAATAATTCTTAGTTCTCGACAGTAACATGCTTTGAATGCACCATTCTATTATAGTATCCACATTATTTTTGGCTTATTTTTCTCACAAGCTATAAACATACAACTACGCAGTGGCGGAACCAGTTTAAAGGAAGGGTGTGCAGTTGCACACCCAACGACTCCTTTAGTTTTTGGGCTTTCAAACTCATTTTAGCCTTCATGCACACCCTAGTAGAAAAATTATGCTCCCCCTTAGCCAAGTTTCTGGCTCCGCCCATGAGCCACACACTGTATGCACACACTAATCATTTTTTTTTCGCTATCTATACACCCTCGTGGTCCTATGTTAAAATGTCTAAACTCAATGGCTGGCTAATGTGTCAGGAATGCTCAACACAAACCTAAAATTCTAGTCCAAACTTGGCCACCAAGTAAACTATCAAACACATACATCTCGATAAATCCGTGATTTCGAAACTTAATCCACTTTCTTCTCCGCCGATTTCTTCAAAGTGGTTTTGTATTTCTAGGCCTAGAGAAAAAGAAAACTTCGATGGCAGGAACACGATGGAAACTGAATCTAGAGTCATACTTCTCTCCTGCACAATTGGAGAAATTGAATGAAATACCAGCCTCCTCTGCTGCATCTCTCCCTGGTAATCTCTTCAAACCCTAATATATGTTTCTTGCGAGAACCCTTTTTTTTTTTTTTTGATTTCTTATTGTTTATTTGTACAGACCTCCCGGAGAAACTGGACGCTCCCGACGGTAAACTTTTCGACCCTATGGTGATTAAGTGCTTGATTGATCTACAAGTAGCTAATTAATTGAGTTTGTATTGTGCGTCACAGATATCCTGCGAATCTTGCACAATTATTTTCCCTGGGAAACAATTCAGGATATAGATAATACCGAACACTATTATCACCGTGTCTTATGGGGACATAGAGATGACGATGTAACTGCCGATATGCCCAAGTGAAGGTAATTACTACTACCTTATTTTCAAGAAAAGTGATACTTTCACTTGTTCATTTTTAGTAAAGATTGGCAAATTGAAAAAAATATCGCTTTTCCCGAAAAAAATGGAGTGTATTTAATATTGGATTTTTATGTTTATAGGAGCTATCTAGTATTCTGAGAGAGGAGTATGATAGGTGTAGAGAAGTTTGTTATGCAAACGGTAGGAGAGCTGCTCAACCTTATTATGATCTTGTTGACCAGCTACCCTCTATTAAAAAGGATCCATCCTATAAAGATTTGACAACGAGGTCTGAGAGATACATGATTAAACAATATCTGAAACGAAGAGGATATCAGAATGGAGATGGACAGATTCAAACTCCACAACAATCTCTTGCCAGTCATCTTGAGGTGCAGTTGTGGAAGATTATATATAGTTTCTTACATTTTATATATTCTTACGATTGCCACATTTCTGAGGTGATTTATTTTCTTATTTTAAGGTGTTGCGTGCGAAAATACAAAATATAGACACTGACGAATATACAAGAGCGGGCGTGCGTGAGGCTCATGTTGAACATTTACTTCACAGGACGAACGGCCTGATTAAAACCTTGAAATTAATCGAAAACAAGTTCAGACATTTGAACAGGGTAAATAATTTTTTACTCCATGAGTTTAATTTGGGAATTCATGAATTGTCTTGTGCATACTGCTTATAACAATAAATGTTACAATATATATATGTGAAGGACTTGGAGCCACGTAGAGCAACTAAACAGCTTATCGGGACAAAGGACACATCTGGGAAGAAATAGGAGCGTCTGATTCCACTCATCAGTGGAAAGGGGAGTCTTATTTGTGATATTGGACTTCATGTTTTAATTGTATGCTTTGGTTATGAACAAGGCAATATATAAACTTTTATTGTTTATTCGAAATAAATTTGGTCAGAAATTGCAATCTTGATGTGAAGTGATTCTGTTTTGTTGCAGTGTGTATAAATGAATTAAGCTTAGAAAGGACAAATGACTTTTGAACATCTGGTTGTTCCAGCACTGTCATGTAAAAAATCTAAGAACTTGACCAATTTCTTACAATTTTGTTATCAAGATTGTGCTATTTAATCGTCCTAGTAGAGAATGGATTGAGAGTGTACAATAATTGTTAGTTCGTTAGGCAAAAAAACTGGTTTTACTGTGACCATCTCCAGTACATGTCTAATTCAGTTCAGCAATTACTATAGTGAACACCCAAAACCCAATCTCTGTTGCTTTTCTTGAAACGGCGAAAGGATGTATGTGTTTTAGTATTATGCCTGCTTAATTTGAAGTTTGAAGTAGTGTGTTCTGCAGCAGGGGTCTGAGAACGCATCCTTGGCATCAGTAGCTCCTTTTTATTGCCTTTTCTATAACTCCACATAACTTTCAGACATTTTGTTACAATTTGCTGATGAAAAAATCTTGGTTGTCGCTGCTAATTCATAAGCAGGAAAGCATAGCTTCTTTCCACTTCAAAAATTTAAATTTAACCAGGCTTGCGAAATCATGTAAACCTACAATATTTGTATCAGATAGTACCTTTCTTGTCTCGGCAACAGCCGATGCAGCAAGTGACACTCTGAGTAAATAGATAAGTACCTTTATTGTCTTGGCAACAGCCGATGCAGCAAGTGACACTCTGAGTAAATAGATAGTCACATTGTTATACCGGTAGAACAACTACTAATGGAAATAAGAGTAGCTGAACTATAAAATAGAGTCTTTCTGGTATCTTCATCATCATGATCTAACTGTCTTATCAGACTTTTCTAACCAAAGAAGATTTTTAAGCCCTTGAGGAAAATCATCTGGTAAATAAACTGATCCATCATCACTGCTTTCTTCCTTGTTCACAACTTCAAGTATCTTCTTTTTTTCCATTTTCGCCAGATAATGTGCAGCTAGAGACAATGGGTCTCTCATCTCTCTTAGTTTTTTCTGTCTAAGTTTCTAAGGTGATATTCAGTGTTTTGCTATTTCACCTCAATTCCTCCTCCTGGTCCGTCAAGTGCGAACTTAAAAGTACCTGACGCCACGTCCTCTGTTTGCATTGGCTTCACATTTGTATTTATATCACATAAGCTCCAAAAAAGCATCCAGAACCCTGCAGCAGATGTTTCTATCAGATTGAAGTTCGTATCCAAAACCCTGTAGCAGATGTTTCTATCAGCTTGAAGTTCCAAAACTCAGCGATTCTATGTGAGATCCCACAAAACATAACATAGTGATTGCTTTCATCAAGTGCGAGCAACTGCCCATCTGTGACGAAAGTCAAATGCTCAGCCTCTAAGACCCGGCAATTGTTTGTTTCAAGTTTCTATATACTCCAGTGAAGCATCTAAACCCCTGCAGCTACCATTACTGCAGTCAACCAATAATACAATACAAACTAACCAAAAATACAGATTTTCACCGAGTTTCTGTTTCTTCCCGTGATCACATATCACATATCTTCTTTTAAAATCATCATAAGAATTAAATTTACTAGTTTATTTATGCCTTTGTCCCACGCCAAATATAGCGCCCTAAGCTTGCAAGACTTGCAACTAGGTCAACATGGCCGTACATGCCATTGGCACATGCCAAACACACACGCTGGTAGCCTAACTTGCAAACCGTGCAACCTACCACCAAGGCATTCCGCACATGCCATTGGCACATGCCAAACACACACGTGGTAGCCTAACTTGCAAACCGTGCAACCTACCACCAAGGCATTCCGCACATGCCATTGGCACATGCCAAACACACACGCTGGTAGCCTAACTTGCAAAACCGTGCAACCTACCACCAAGGCATTCCGCACATGCCATTGGCACATGCCAAACACACACGCTGGTAGCCTAACTTGCAAACCGTGCAACCTACCACCAAGGCATTCCGCACATGCCATTGGCACATGCCAAACACACACGCTGGTAGCCTAACTTGCAAACCGTGGAACCTACCACCAAGGCATTTCGCACATGCCGTTGGCACATGCCACACACGCCACTAGCAGCTTTGGCATTACCACTTACGCTCGAGGTGCAACTCGCAACGAAGGCATTCCGCACATGCCATTGGCACATGCCACATGCGTCCCTAGCAGCACCACTTGCACGCAAGATGCAACCAACACTCGAGACGTCAACACAAACTGGGGGATGCTTTCTAGGGTTTTGGTTTGGCGGTCACAGCATGCAGCGTACACTACGCTCACATTAAGAAAGCGTGAAAAGGAATAAAGCGGTCAAATAAAAGAGGAAATAATGGTGAAAACGTTTTCACCCATTAACACCATGCGGTTACCACCTCCTCCCATTATTTCACCCTTTACTCTCTTCCTTCATGAGGTCAGGGTACGTTTCAAATCTCGACTTGTATAAATAGGTCTTACCTATTTCCACCAAACAACAAGTCTCGGTCAGGAGAAAAATACTACACTCTCAGAAAGGCAACTTTGCAAGCTCTCCCAAAAAAAGATTTCATCTCTTGCAAGCTTCCAAAGCTTTTACTTTACGATACAAGTCGAGATACTACTCTCCCGAACTATTCGGGTCTCAACACCTTTCTTTGCTTCCCTCCCCAAATCAACCCTTCTCCTCCACTTTGTGACCGAATCAAGTCCGGAACGGCCATTTCTTGGTTTAGGCCGGACTTGTACGAGATTGATCTCTCGAATCTATAAAGTGCTCACGTGCAGCACATTTGTTTAGGGTTTGAACCAGTTTCTCACTCACCTACCGAATTTACCGAAATCGGCAGAAACGATTTTTACCCATAAACAGCAGGTTACCGAACTCGCTCTTAATGAAGGTTTTTAGTCGTTCGGTTAACACGCAGGTTACCAAACTTTGTTTATAGGATTACAGAGTAATGTTCGGTTTGTCCGCAATGTTGCCGAACTTTAGGGTCTAGAAGTTCGGTTGGTTCGCAACCTATATGTAACCGAACTTCACGTTGTTAAGATTTTACCAAGTGTACAAAGTTCGGTTGTTTCGCAAACTTCATATCAACCAATATCTAACCGAACTACACACAATTAGTTAAGAGTTCGGTTTGTCAAGGTTTTTTGCGAACAAACCGAACATAGTGGGACAAGTTCGGTTAAATTGAAACTCAACATAGTGGGCAAAATAGCACAGTTCGGTTACATTGGATTTTTTTTTTTTTGTAATATTGGTGAAGTTCGGTTAGAAAATAGTTTTAGCCTTCTTTGCGAACCAACCGAACATAGTGGGCAAAGTTCGGTTAAATCAAAAATCAACATAGTGGGAAAAATAGCACAGTTCGGTTACATTTGATTGTTTTTTTTTTTTTTTTTTGTAATATTGGTAAAGTTCGGTTATAAAATAGTTTTAGCCTTCTTTGCGAACCAACCGAACTCTAAGTTCGGTTAAGAAAAAATTAATTCGTGATAACCGAAGTGTTCTTCGTGTTCTTGGTTTCAGAATGATCGGTTAGCAAACTAGGTTTTTTTTTTTAAACTATTCCTAACCGAACATGCCACTGTAACTTCCATTTAAACCATATTTTGATGACTACTGCTCAAAATTTCAATCAAAAACAAATTAGAAGTAATGGGTTTGTGGGAAAATACTTATGGATAGGTTTGTTTATAAAAGATTGATTAATCGACGATGAAAATTCAATGAATCGACCAGGCTAAAAATTTGATGATTTTGATTAGATTTGTATATGATCAGGGTTAGATGATCATAAATTGATGAAGAAGAGAAGAAGAAAAATTATAGAATAGAGGAAGAAGAAGCTGTAGATTAGTTATAATTTTAATTAGGTAAAAGAGTAAATATGTTAATGATTTAAATTAAGTTATATATATAGAGGTGGTGGTGGTAGTCGGAGGTGGTGGTGGTTGGCGGCGGTGGTGGGAGGTGGTGGTGGTGGTTATATATATATATAGGTGGTTATTAGGTTAGTTTTAATTAAATTAGGTTAAGGGTAGGTTAGTCATTTCCACACTTTAGGACACCCCTTATAACTATAGGGAAGGTGGCCTAATAAGACCATGGTCCCCTCAAAAAACCATGGTCCCCAAAAAATGGTTCTTGGTTATTGCACCACAAAAATATCTTCTTATAAAATCAAACGCAACCCTAGGATTTCAGTAGAGGTTGAGAGTGAAATTGGAGACTTCCAGAACCAGAGTGAGCCAGTGAGGCGCTATTCCGGATTTCTGCTTCCCGATTCCAAAATTAGATGGGTCTCATGTTCGGAGTTTGATTTTTACGTGGAAACCTTGGCAGAGATCAAAGATAAGAGAGACAAGATCTTTGATATTATTTGTATAATGACTTATCCTTTCAAATCTATCTAGTTAGCTATCTTTGTTGGCCCATATCGCAGCTGATCTTGTTTCTTCTGGTAAGATCTGTAAAACAATGGTATTTGATTTCAATATCTTGCCCAAAACACTGACATTCATATTTTGTTTTTTTTTTTTGTAAGCAGAAACTCCAACTTCACTTTAGCTGCAACTTCAGTAGTAACACTACAGACTCTGCCAGGAGAGATAGATCAGTTATGGACTAGTGACGTTACAACCAACATTGTTGGGTGTCCGATTGTGGGAGGCGAATGTAGATTCGCAGAGATCTCATTTTGGTAATTTCTTGAATTAGTGAATCTTTAAGTTTTTCAATATATCCACTTTGTTTTAGTTGGAAATTTTCTTAGGGTGTATTCATATCAAAATATAGACAGATCAATTAGGAGCTTACATTTCAAGTGTTGGTGAAAAATTTCTGTATAGACCTTATTTGCTACTACAAAAAGTACAATTTGGATTTATAAATGTTAGTTACTGTTTTGATATTTACCTTTTTACCTGCGAAGTCATTACTATTGACCTGGTAATGTAGAGCTGCCAATTCGGTGATTCTTTTTAATTTTTTAGTTTTAGGTATGTGGCTTGCCCTCTCCCTTCAGTTACATCTTCCCCTCTTTGCATTGCTCTCCTCTGAGCTACAATGTATACTCTTTTTCTTGCTGTCACTTCCTTTTCACTTTTGTTCATTTAGCAATCAGTGGTTCTTTAAGTACCTGTGCTTCTTGCTGCAATGCAAATTATGAGTCCTTTTAGTTTTGTCAACAATGAGTAGTATAATACTTCGAGGTATTCCCCTATCCTTAGAATCTTGTATTGTCCGAGAAAAGAATCTAACTTCGGGAATCGTGTATAGTGCAGTGAAATAGGCAATAACAAAAAGAAACCATCTTAAGCTCCGGGAAGTAACAATGAAAAACCTCACCTCCAGATCCTCAAGAGTTAAGCAGGGTCTATTGCTCAGTGCATCTGTTTGGAACTTCCTCCTGTGAATTTCAATGCTTTAGCCCGTAGCTATCTTAAACAGCTCCAGCTTCTGCTGGAAAAGATTCTTCCGCCTGTTACACGCTAACATTCTCATGAACACTGTATATACCACCACCATGATTTATAGCATAAGGTATCATACAACTTAGGGGCAAAGATGGTGATATTGTAGTATTACTAATGCTATTAGGAATAGTGAAATTAGCTGCATTACTAGTATTAGCAGGGAGTACTAGTGGTGATGTTGAACATAAGTTATCAAGCGCACGGCATGTATAACAAGTTTTCAGCGATCCAAAGCTGAAACCGTATGCTATTAACTTTAGATTAAACATGTCTTTATGTGAAATATTGCCAAGTTTGTGTAAATTATGGTTGTCTTATCTAACTCGCCCAATTCATTTCACATCTTGTCTAATTCGCCAAATTCATTTCACATTGCAGAGCATTTGGTGACGGTTGATTCGAAAAAGTTGAAATGCATAGCAGAGGATCCTTCCAATGACAGACATTGTGGGCTACAATAGGACGAGTTGTTTCCATTCTGCAACCTCAATCGTTGGGATCATGCAAAGTAGAAAACAGCACCAGTAAATATAAGTGGGAAGAGTTTAGGATGGGAAGGGATTTTGATGATCCAGGAGAAGGCATAACTAGATTCTCTATAGTGATAAGGATGCATTCTAGGAAGCGATAAGACTGGCGAAACTGCCAAGGTACATTACTGGTGGAAAGCATAATAGTCCACTCATTCTAGCTTATCTTGTTACAAATAATTATCATTCTATTTGTCTGCTTAGCTTACGAAAAGCATAATAATTGCTGATAAAAAAAAGAAAACAAAAAGCATATTATTGGTTGTGCGGTGCAAAGATAATTAGCATACAAAATATGTGCATCAGCATATAAAAAATTCATGATACTTTACATCACTGTACCAGCTACTTTATGAATTTGTGGTAATATTATATGATGTATGAATTGCTCTGGCTATGTTTATTGCGGATTTTGTAATATACCTTTGTTAGACTCAATGAGAATGAAGTGCAAACTTTAGTAACTTATTTCCTTTTATAAGAAATAAGAAACAGTTTCTGAGATATATATGCAATGTGTATGCAGAATATATCGTGGGAAACTGAGATTTCTCCCAGTGGTCTTATGCTCTTAGCCTTGTAGGAATTCTATTTGTTTCTTAGTCCTCTGCTTACATTTGTTTTGTAACTTTGTTTAATGTCGTCAATATAAAATTTAGTGTGTGATTTTCGAGATTGTGTGGCCCCAGATTATGATACTAGTAGAAATTCTTGAGTTCAAGGAGTTAGAGGCTGACTCTGCAGTTTTTCTGTTTTTGTGGGGAGCCTAGTATGGCTTAACTCCGAAACTTGTGTGGGATCATGCACTTTGCAGAGAAACAAGACTCAGAAGATGTGGTCGGTCTTTATATGTATGTTGAAATAAGGCCAAGACTTCATCTGACTTCTTACAATAACTGTGCAGGCACTAGAATAAAAAACAAGGCCGTTTGCAGATGCCCATACACAATCGAGCTTGGATCCTGATGCTGTTTCAACTCCAGCAAGGGGAACCAGTCCACAGTGTCTGCTGGGTAGTCGCAATTACCTGTCTTCTTCCAGCCAGTAGATCCTATGCTTTCCATATTTTGCTTCTCTTTGCAAGTTCCAACTTCTCTCTACTAGGTGCTTAACGCACCACATCCATGAATACCCTTTCCCTGCAAATCATCCGATGCTTACATCCTAACAAACTTCAATAAAACTCAGTGAATTAAGTATCTAGTAGAGAGAAATGCTGTCTGACTCATTTAATATCTTACAAGAGATTTTCATTTTACCACTAGTGAGTTGATTTCTTAGCTATATGCTCTTCTTTTCTTTGATGTCATTGATATCATCACCCAACATTGTGTAGATCCATCCTTTTTGAACATCTGGTTGTTGCAAATGTTGCCAAACATTCCACATCTTCATCATTCAGGGCTGGACCCTGAGCTCCAGCACGGTCATGAAAAATATCTAAGAAGTAGACCAATTTTTTAATACAATTTTATCATCAAGATTGTGCCCAGTAGAGAATGGAGAATAATTCTTAGTTCTTGACAATAAAATGCGTGCACCACTCCACTATAGTATCCACTATGTTTATTTTTATTTTTCTCAAATTCATTTTTCGCTGTTTATACACACTCAACGGCTGGCTAATGCGCCGGGAATCAATACTTCTTTATATAAAGGAGGATGTTGAGGCTGACGTGTCGAATCCGGGTTGATTTTTATGTTTTCTGTAAGAATAGGATGCCACGTCGGCGTACCAGTTTTACCAAACGAATCAATGCATCTCTCGGTCAAAGGTTGTTAACTAACAGATGCAGATTAAAAGATACAACCGAATATAGTAAGAAGATACACGTCTTTAAGATTAACAACCAACAAGACTCTTCAGTTACCCTCTTCGTCATCTTATATTCCGAGACTCTTCCAAATGCAGTATGTAGAGTCAATTCGGATTGTCTTGAAAAGGAAGGCAGAGTAGTATGTTAAGAAATCAGTTATTTCCACGTTTTACAATCACTGTATTGGTTTTGATTAGAGCAACGCATTGAAATGATGGAAGTTGGAGAATTTGGTGAAGTATAAGAGAAAGATGATTTTTTAAAATTTTCATGCACAAGTTCTTTTGAAGTTGTGAGACCTTCGGGAAACCACAAACATCCGAGGTAATTAATGGAAAGGTAATTAATAACTTTGAATTCAAGTCTCCTTTGATTATATTCTTTCTTCGAAATATCTTAGGATGCGTCCCTTCTCTCCAATATCAGAAAAGATAAGGCTAGCGCCACCAACACCAGCGTCACTATGTGTTTCGGAAGACAGTCAGACATCATCTTCATTGACCAACAACCATGTGTTTGGGGGAAAAAACAAATCCTTTCCAAATTGTTCAGAGATTACGACGATCGACTGTATGAATGTGCAGATACGCTACATTTTCAAGTCTCAAACACATTTAGTTATGCCACATTTCAAATCTAATTAAAACACGCGGTGGAACTTTAAAGGTATGACCATACAAGGTAATCTTCACGGGAACACCATTCAAGATATTCGTACGAGTAATAGTAATTTTCATCCATGGTAATAAATCTGTTATTTTTTTTCAGTCTTTCTTGGAGGACCTAACCCTAGCTGATACCAAGCTAGAACTGATATATTTAGGTTTAAACAAGAAGATAATAAACTAAGAAGATGATACAGAGAATGTGTGAACTTTATTATATTTCTGTGATGATACAAACCGTGAATAGGTATTGTATTTATATACAGACTTTGCTTATTCTTTAGGCTAAAGTATTTCCTAAAGTAGTATTTCCTAACATACAAGAATTCCAAAAATATACAACTCTCAAAGTCACGTAATACATGTACTAGATACTGTGTTAACAGGCAGTGATGCTCTTTTTTGATTGGGAAGTTGAAGCTCTAAGTAGCTTTCGCAATTTCTTTAACTGCTCGGTGTCCTTATTTATGGATCATTTATGGGATCCGGTAGCTCTCGAGTACATCTATATGCTTCCCCAAAATCTTCACCCCTAAAAATTTACACAAGAAAAAGAATTGACGGACAAAAAGATATACGCACGATCTCAAAATACAAATCGTCCGTTGAAAAAAAATCAACGTTCACAAATGTAACCCTAAATTAAACGGCATCTCTCAGCCTTTATAAGAAGAAGAAGTTCTCCCAAATCACTAGTTCCTCACTGTAAAACGAAGAAAGAAACTCTGAACCCTAAAAAACAACGGCAGATCTACTGCATCATCCCAGCAAATCCATGGCATATTACTCAAAATCATCATCAATATCCTCAATGTTTTAGCATAATGATTTCTCCTCTCAAAAAAACAATATGTTCTTGTCCTCTTGAAGTGAAGTTCTTTATCTGATTCTCAGGGCAAGAAGGGTCCAACATGGACTTCCAGAGATATTTATTAGAGAGAACTGAATTTCTTTGATCTTTTTGCCACTGACGTGGAAGAAATGAAGAAGGAGATAAACAACAACTTGTTGATGTAGATTTGAAGGATCGGGAGAAGAACAATGTAATTGTTTTCTGTAATTTTAGTTTCCAATCTAGTTCGTAATCCATGTGCAACACCAGTCCTATTAGTAAATTCGGTTTTGTATGTCAAAAGAATGGTAGTTTGTAATGTCTATAATTTTGAAGACATTGGGTCTGAATTTGCAATCTTGAGATGTGCATGTGATATTGTTTCATTGCAGTGAGAAAGTATAAATTTTGAACATCTGGTTGTTCCAGCCAGCAATGTCATGTAAAATATCAAGAACTAGACCAATTTCTTACAATTTTATTAAGTTGGAGCTAATGGTTGAAAATGTACAAACACACAATCTTGGCCGTCTATCAAAGATAAGTTGGTCAGTCTCAAAATGTTCATCATCCGATAGATCATAGCCCTAAAGCTCTCTGAGCCTTTATAAGAAGAAGTTGTTCTCCTCCACAATAACTAGTTCCTGCCTGTGGGTAAGAAAATAAAACCATAACCTAACAACAACAACAACAACATATCTCTACTGCTTAATCAATGGCAGAGTTTCTAAAAGCATCATCATAAGCAACCTCAGCATAATGATTTCTCCTCTCAAAGAATTATAATTTACCATCCGCGTGAATTATGTTGATTTGCGGAAAAAGAATGTTCCATGATGAGATCCAGCGAAATTCATTAGCTACAACAACATCTGGTAGTTCTTTTTGCGTTACTTTGAAGGAAAATATAAGCCTTGAAAAGATCTGACTTGCTGATCTAGATTTGAAGGATAAGGAGGAGCCGACTTGCTGATCTAGATTTGAAGGATAAGGAGGAGCCGATGATGATGACGGCATCTCATATTGATTTTTCCCCTCTCAAATTGTGAAGTTTAAATATATATGCATCACTATTCCTGCTTGTTGTATCAATTACCCAAATACAACTAGTTGAGAAAAGACACGGATCAAATTCGACATGATCTGCATGGCCAAAAAGACTATATCAATTGCACAATGGTCATACAGGTAGAACTATCTATAAGGGTGTCAGAAACTGTTAAACCATCTTGATTTGCAATACTAGTACTTTCAGTTTTATATGTCAAACGATTGTTAATCAGCTATAGTAGCTATTATAATTGAATAAAATGTTAGAATTTCAATCTTGATGTGAATGCGATGTTTTAGAAACAAGAAACACATCGAGTCCAGTCTCATTGGGAAGCTGAGCGTGGTTGCTGGCGTGACTTGGGAGGCCATTGGGAAGTTGGCGCAGTTGGTGGGGCCGGTGTGGCTTGGGAGATTGGAAACTGGCGCGAGCTTGATGGGACCGGTGCAAACAAGGAGGGAGTAGGTGTTTCTACATATAGAAAAGTTTCCTTATTTTGCCTTCCTTTACGCGCAGCTTCAATCAGGGCATTATTCATGCTAAAATCTGGAAGCGTTACGTTCCTTATTGCTTCCTTTCCTTTTTTAAGGTTTCGTATTCATACCCAACATAATTGTATCGTCTCCCTTGTTTGAGAAAGGGGTTCTTCTTGTCGAGTTTCTCTCTTTGTCATGTCGCACAGAGATGAATCATCTTCTAACCAGCCAGATTCTCTAGGTGAAGGCGCGAATCTGATTCTTGCAGGAGCATCCCAACAAAGGTTATTCGGGTTAAGAAAATCATACAGGTATGTTTTCTTCTTCTTTGGTGGACTGACGTGCGCTTTATCGCTTGTTTGGTGAATGGAAAATTTCCCTTTTGTGCAGAGATATCCCGTTGGAGCATGTGTTACTTTTATCGACGAGGATGACCTAGTCGTTCCCCTCCCTTCAAATTCAACCTTGTTGACTGCTGCAGACTTGGAGATCGCTGGATTGGGTAGATGGTTAGAGTTGTTACTACCAGGAAGAAAAGAAATGCACATCAGTGAAGAAGAGAAATTTCCAGTGGTCCAATGGAGCTGTTCGCAAAGGAGATGAATGGTCTGTTGGCTGTTTAATCAAATGGAGGATGGGTGCTGTGTTCGAGCTGTTCTCGCTGCCGTCGGTTTAGTGTCTGCACGAAGGGGTTGGATCTATAAAGGCATGGATGCTTTTGCTCTACAATCTACAGTAGATTATGACTAAAAATGGTGTTGTTTGGTAGAGATAAACAAGGGTTAAAACTGCCGAGAGTTGGAAGGTTAGGAAGTTGAAGGTGGGTGAACAACTGTTGCCGGTGATGACTTAATTAGGGGGGAGTGTAAGAGGTACATAATCGTTTCCCAATTTTGAATGGTGGTTAATATAGGAAGCATGTCAAGGAGTTGGTGTTGCTGCCGGTAGAAATGGAAGACATGGGTCCGCAGACAATGTGTTTACTGAAATGCTTGTATGAGTTTTGGAAGTTGCAGAAACAGCGTGAAAAGGCAACAAAAATAGCGATTGGGTGGTACTAGTTCTAGATGCGTGTGCGTGTGATATGCATTTAAAAGAAAATGGAGGTATGTATAATGGTGCATAACAGGTTTTGCATCCACATAATTTGTTGCATAACTTGTTATGCATTCTCGAAATTTATTGCATAACATGTTCTGCAGCTTTTTTTTTGCATAACTTATTATGCAGTCCAGAAAACGTTTGCATAACACGTTATGCAGCTACTTTTTTCTTAATATTATCTGCATAACATATTGTCCAGTCGTGAAAATGGATGCATAACCTGTTATGCATCCGAAAATATGACTGCATAATGCATTATGCATCGAGAAAATTGTTGCACAATCTTTTATGCATCGAGAAAATATATGCATAACCTGATATGCATCCGTAAATATGGGTGAATACTACATTATGCATCAATTTTTTTATGTACGCACTAAAATCAACCAAAACAATGGTTACATAACTTGTTATAGATGCAAAATTTGTTATGCAGTGGAGAAAATGGTTGCATAATTCGTTATGCGTCTGGATAATGTGTTATGCATCGTTTTTGGTGGCTGCATAATGGTTATGTAGTCAGTTTTCGAAATTTTGCCTAAAATAAAGATCACCTCCAATATTTTCGTGAAAAACAAAAATTTGATATTCTTGTTTGTACTCGTTGCGTAGCTCTCTTAAAAAGATTTCCAACGATATAAAATTTGTGAAATTCCAAGGCGCGGATTTTTAGATATGTTATATCCAAGTTGCGTTGCCAGTTATACCCCTGATGCATAACCTGTCATGCGGATGCATAATCCATCATGCAGACATTTTTAATAATTTCATATAATTATATGGGTGTCACAGTACCCAAACTTAATTGTGGACCCGACAATGAGAATAAAATTCTTTTTGGGTCTCCCCCTAATTTTCCCTTGTCGTATTAACCGGGCCTGCACATTGGACTGCAACTTTGGAACTAGTCTAAGGGTATCTTAGTAAATCATCCAATTCTAGGGTTCGGTAATTTATAAATCCACTAAACTGCTCTAGTGTTCGGTAAAAGTTTGAGCGAGAGACCAGCAAGTGTGGGATCGGTGACCGCGGCGGCATTGGTGAAAGATCGAATTCTCTGCCGATTTCTTTCGGTTGTAGTTCTTGTCTAAAACCAAACTTCCAAAAATAGAATCTATCGAAAAATAAAAGAAGCTCAGTTGCTTGAAGTGTTGGGTTAATACCTTCGTTACCGATTCTCCAATAATACAACTCGTGTATTATCCACCGATTCGTTACAACTCTTCGTAACACGGTTTTCACTTTATGTATTACATCTTGTAATACCAACAACAAAACAAGAAAAGAGTGATAGAAAAGAGATGATCAATCACAAACTTAAACAGACTTACTTGGGTGTATTGAGGCGAGTAATCTCTTTGCTTAAGACATTTGATGCCCTATATATAATGTCATTACAGTAATTAGCGGCACATGTCTCCAACATTCAACAATACCTCGATGTTTTTCGCAGCACTTCGATAACACCGAACAGCGAACGCGAATGGATGTAGCACAAACTCTTCTTTAACTCTTGAAGACACATGCAAACTCTTAAATTTCTAGTACTAGTTTTATGACTCTAAAAACACATACTTGCAATGGAGAATGAGTGGGGTTTATATAGGCTAGAGGTGACTCTTGGAGAAGTCCTTTCATGAAGAGTCACAACCCTTAATGGAGAGTCACATCCCTTGGGATAAGACACTAATGTTGAAAAGACTCAAGTGAGTTGACACACCTATTCATATTTCTATTCAAAAATTCCAACAATCCCCCACATTGAATAGAAATTCATGCAAGTTTAATGCAGACACTAGAAAAAGTTTGTGCGCGGAACATCACTGCATCGGGAGAGATAGCTTTTGGCTTTGAATCTTCCGTAGTGAATACCTAGGGTTTACTAGTTGTTCGGTGAACGCGATGTCTTGAACCGCCCAACTTTATGATGTAAACCGATGCAATAGATATCACACAGTTTATTTCCTTACATATCCGGTTCTCGGTTGTGTTCATTTCGGCCCTGAACGATGTTGGTTTTCATGAGTGCTCTAGATTAACTTAGCCTTATAGTTATCATGGAAGCGGCACCACTTCACACTCATATAGGTGATCTCCTATTTGAAAAGTATCCTGCCATACTTTCTTAGTGAAAACTAAGCCATAGGAATCATTAAGAGATATTCTCAACCTCTCACTTGACAGGCAACCTTTGTTTCATCATAGAAATGGGAAAGAGAGTAAACTCTCATAGTGTTTCCGGTGAGTATAAATTTATAACTTGGTTGTCCCATTTGAACCTAGATAACCATGGGATCTCCAATCGCTAGGTTGGGTGTCCGCTATAAATACTACTCTATATAGGCTATCCCATTTCCATCGATGACGCAATTATACACTCTCTAGAATTCGTATCATTTCTTGGCTTGATACAATTCACATACACTATTTCTTTTAAATGCGTGCATTTGAGAGCAATTGCATTATGGTGTAATGTCGTGGACTTGTTTATCGCGACGTACCATAATATCTCGAACTATGTGTTTCTTCCAAAATAATTGTTTGATCAGAACAATCTATTTCTAACATACATATACTTTGGCCATTAGTATATACTCAAGGAATTTCCGAAGTTACTCTAACTTCTTCTCTGACTTTGCGTCCAAAGCTCCGGAGTTCATAGTTGATCTCCTTTGTCAACTTTTATTCGGATAATTCCTTGCTCGCAACCATATCCGTTTTATGACAAACACATAGTTTTTGTTTCAACATTGATAGATATATCTCAGAGTAAATTATATTCTATAATTTATCTTCCTCTTTTACTTTTGGATGCGTCGGTTCAAATTTCAAATAGAAATTATCCTTTTGCAAGTGGTGATCAGATGCCATGATCTGATTGTTCTACCCTTTCTGTTAAAATTGAAGCCCACTCGCATTTTAGAAATTACCGATTAATTATCCATTAATCAATAAATCCACCATCCATTTCTGTTGTCTTAAACAACACATTCTATCTATCACCAGGAGATCAATCTGACATGGTTGTTTTTCCATTTACAGTCAGTTCTAATGCACTCACGTCCATTTCATTGGAGAACGTGAATTGTGCTTTCTCGTCCATTATCGACCCCCCACACTTTGTTGAATTTATGGAAATGCATCTCGCTTTCCACATTCATAAAGTTGTTCCGAACAACTTCCCCCCACATTTTTTGTGAATTCTTGGAAATGACTGTTTTCCAGTTTGACTTCATAAGGGGCACGTTCTGGCTTTCCGAAATTTGTAAAAATACTTCCACAACTCCAAAAATTCTGAAATTTGGTGTGGAGTATCATCATAATGTCTTGTACACACGGTTAAAAGGATTTATCCAAATTCCTTTCCAGTTGGAAGATCCATCAGAATCTCTAAAGTGTTGTCAAACACCATATAAAGAGAATGGGATATTCAAAACTGGGTTTTGAGAAGAGATCCCGATACACAACTTCTGTGTTCCAATTTTTTCAATCAACACCATGGGCACTTAACCGTCATTCACCCTTTGATGTACAAGACATCTCAAATCCGTATTTCCCATACTAGGAAATTATTATGAAAGAGATGCCTATGAGGAGGTAATAAAGAGAGAACTTCCAGAAACATTAGGTACGTTTCTGTAGTCTTGCACAACAACCTCCCATGCTCTAATTCTTGTAGCATGAGTAAATGAGTAAATGGTAGATTAGCCCCTCTGACAAGCTAGGCCCATGCCCAAGCCATCCGAGCAACGTATGTCTCATACCTGAGACATTTTTGAACCAACAGATGGGGTCTATTTTTGAATGCATGAATTGAAATTTAACTAATTCAAAAATCAGGTACCATATCTCTTATGTCTTTCGACCAAAGTCGAAATTCAGATCGTGGTTCAATGTTTAAGAGATTAAACACATATATAATCAGTAACAAAGATAATGCTCAAATGTCTTAAGATTGTTGGGTTAATACCTTCGTTACCGATTCTCCAATAATACAACTCGTGTATTATCCACCGATTTGTTACAACTCTTCGTAACACGGTTTTCACTTTATGTATTACATCTTGTAATACCAACAACAAAACAAGAAAAGAGTGATAGAAAAGAGATGATCAATCACAAACTTAAACAGACTTACTTGGGTGTATTGAGGCGAGTAATCTCTTTGCTTAAGACATTTGATGCCCTGTATATAATGCTGTTACAGAATTAGCGGCACATGTCTCCAACATTCAACAATACCTCGATGTTTTTCGCAGCACTTCGATAACACCGAACAGCGAACGCGAATGGATGTAGCACAAACTCTTCTTTAACTCTTGAAGACACATGCAAACTCTTAAATTTCTAGTACTAGTTTTATGACTCTAAAAACACATACTTGCAATGGAGAATGAGTGGGGTTTATATAGGCTAGAGGTGACTCTTGGAGAAGTCCTTTCATGAAGAGTCACAACCCTTAATGGAGAGTCACATCCCTTGGGATAAGACACTAATGTTGAAAAGACTCAAGTGAGTTGACACACCTATTCATATTTCTATTCAAAAATTCCAACAAGTGGCAATGCATCTAAAAAACCAACAATCCTAGTTTACCCATTTAGGGTTTCAGTTTCATTTTCCACCGTCTATTTTCAGTTGCATATCTACATAGATCACGATCTTCTTGTTCTTCTTTTTCACAATCTAGTCTAACTAGTCAATGGCAGATCAAAGGTATATAATACCTCTTTCTTCTTACTTTCATTTTTACATTTTCTGGTCTTTGTTTCCACTCCCGGACTGAATCAAGGAGTCTCCTGTTTTTCCCAAAATTTCCTCCAAGAGAAAATCAAGGAGAAAATAAGTACTTTTTTTTTTTTTAATTCTTGTTTTGTGTAGGTTTTTCAGATTCATCATTACTAATGGAACGACCATTTGCATTGCAAAAACCGCCATTGGTACTTGGGTTGCATCTGATAGTTTATCAAATTTAATTCTCACCGAGAAAGAAAAAGAGTTGAATAAACCCTCTCAGACATATGATGTGAAGGGTGTCAAAATTGGAGATCATCTATATGCATCAGTAGCTGGAAACAGTGGTTGGTACGCTCCAATCGTGAATGCATTGAAAGAAAAAGTAAGAGAAGAACATTTTTGTTGATTTTTAATTTATGTCTTATAAATTACTAATTAATATATTAAAGGATGTTGAATCGGTGTTGTTTATATATTAACAGGTTAAGACTGAAAAAAGAAGTCTCAATCCTGACAAATGTGTCGAATATGCTTTAACCATTTTTAACAAGGAAGATTATGATGTTCCTTCTCATTGGGAGAAGATCCAAGGGTTTGATATTAAGAAATATGGTTGCAGCATTTGCTTCTCATCCTACAATGAAGGAAGGGATGTCCCTCTCAAGGTTGTAAATGTGGAAAGAACTGCCGCAGGTAGCGTCACTGTTACACATTTGCTCACTCCAACAGAGATAGATGCTCTTGGGAATTCTCCAAAGCCACAACATTTTAAAACAATTTGTGTTCAAGGGACAGGAGGGCGGTATGCGAAACCTGTTCTTAATTATCATAGAGATATTTTTGAGGAAGAGATCAACAAGAGAGAACATGTTCAAGCACTGGTTAGATCTATGGCTATGGCGTTTAGGAGGGATCCTAACCACACCGGAGGGCACATTAGAAGTAAGTTTGAGTTTCCGATATCTTTGTTTTATGAAAATCCTGTGGTTATGCCGAAATTTGATTTAACTTGCACTTTTTTTGTTCTTGAATCAGTTGACCTTCTCACCCATAGTGGAATCAAAACTGTGTTGCAAGAGACTGCCGAGAAGATACTCAAGGACCAAAAGGATTGGTTAGATCAATGGGAAAGGGTAATCGAACACTAGCAAAGTAGACAAAGAGGAATCTGAAGATGGAGAGGGTGAGAGTTTACAATTTCTTCTTTTTTGTTGTACTGTACCCATATCTGTTTGTGAGAATGAACGAACCAAAATTCTGTGGAAGTAAGCATAGATTTCTTGCTGGATATTACTAGATTTTACTAGTCCTTAATGATCACTTATATGTATATCAATATCATTAGTTTTGAATCCTTGTCTTAACTGAAGAATCTTTATATTTTTCTTTACCTTTTGCTCGTTTTTTTAGTATCTTATGTTTGCTAGTCTAACATTCTCCATACCTTGTTTCTGTAATAAGTTTATTTCCATCCCATTGAGTTTATTTCCTTCCCGTAGATAGGGTTTGTGATACTTGGGGGTCAATAAGAGTAGATGTGGCCAGCTTCAGGTCTGTGATACATGGGTTCAATAAGAGTAGGTCTTCCCAGCTTCGGTCTTATAGGTCATAGGAATGTCTCCTCAATTTTGAGGCTCAAAACCAAGACAGCAAAATGAGAATTGCAGGCTTTAGCTCTAGGTTGATAACGAATAGATAGATGTTTTCAAAGGTAGTTCAGAACCTGAAGTAGATATTTGGGGATCACATTCTATGGTAGTGCATGCCACAGATACATAAATATGATGCACATTGAAAAATCACAGTAACATTAACTGATAGCTAAATTTCTATGTCTAATATCTTTGGTGCGTGCCACAAATACATAAATATGATGCACATCAAACTCTCAGGAATATTCACTTACAAGATCTTGTTAAATTGGTTACAGACCTGTACTTTTAAAAAATTTAGACCATTAAGAAATTAACCGTAACACAATATCCGCGGAAGACAATTCACTGGTTTCTTCAACTCCTCCTCTTCGTGTTTTTCGAGCATATCTAGTCGTTTCTGCTCGGACATGACAACCACAGTTTCCTTCTCTTTGTCACTCTGCAAAATAAGACACCACATCAACTGAATCAGCTGTAATCTTGAAAACTAGCCATTGACAGAAGTAAAGTGACAAAAACAGGAAAACAAACGACGCTTGATATTTGGTCAGGATGTTCTCCTCAGTCCGGCCATAGCCAAACAACCACCTCATTCTACAGTAGGTAGAAGGAATGGAAACAGTGTGAAATATTTTACATAAAAGGACCAAATCAAGCTCCGTATTGTATTTTTACATATGGGACATAGGTAGCATGAATTAATCTATCAGGGAAACCCAGCAAAAATCGTATATTATCAAGGTTGACTAATTTAAAAGGCACTTCGAATTGGACAGACTATTATGGAAAGGAGCTGAAACAGCCCAGAAGCTCATACCATATACATAATGTTAAGGAACAACGTAAATTTTGAATATGGATAGGAGGAAGGCTCCCCATCAATCATCTCCACACCACGTCGCTTCTGAGAATTTGGACCAAAGATAAGTCAGAAATGCGCATGGAATTCTATAATCCACAAACTTTAGCCATATAAGTTCAGACCAGGGGAATAACCTTTCTGAGTGATTCATTATTAACAGGAACAATACTGTTGCACTGTTTGAAGAAGCAAGGAGCCTCAACTTGACACAACACACGCATGATAAAAGTATCACTCATACAAATTGTATCCTCAAATGTGCATCTAGCAATCCCCTTTGCTTCTGCCTCCTGCCCAAGACCGATAACATTAGAAATGCAAAAAAAAAAAAAAAAACAGAAAGGACAATCCTGATACATTGGAAAGAGCTCAGAAATTCCATGGATTCTAATATCCTAAAAGCAAAAGAATGGCAACCTGTGGTTCTATATTCTAGATACGCATCAGAAAACTATGTTAACACTCGAGACAAGATACAGAAGAGAGGATTTTGTATTAAACCTAGCACAAACCTCATTAACCATCCCCCAAATTCCACTTCGAGTCTGAATTGGTGCACCTTTTAATGCAGCAACATCAATATCTCCTGGTTCAAACTTGACAAGTGCAATCCTCTCGTTAAGGATTTTTTGAGGTTTTGCTTCCCGCCTGCTGTCCTTCATTATCTTTGAGTGGTGCTTAGGTTCAAGAATGACTGCCCTTGCTGCTATCCGAAACGCGTCCTGATTCAAAATGCAAAACTTTCCACAAACAATGAGCAAATCCAGAATAGTTGAGCAGCACCTTCACATCCCATACTTATATTAGAAGGGTGGCTTGTTACTAAAAAAAAGCCATTCAAGTGACATGCTTGTGCATTCACCAAACTATCACACATGGGAAATGCAGTTGCAAAAAAAAAACTAAAACTACCATATGGAAGGGTGGAGACAGTACCACGTTAAAAAAATTTAAGAATTTATTCTGATATTTTCCCAGATGATTTCTGGGAAACGACGACAAGCGAACGAACTTAGCTAGATGGTTGGTTCTTTAACTTAAAATAGTGAAATACTCTTTTTGTTGCAATACAAATTAAACAAGTATGAAATTTAAGTGGAAAACACCAGACCTTATTTCTCTGCACAACAACAATTCTGGTACGAGCAGGTGCGACAGGGCCCTGAAACATTGCAAGACAGTGCTCATCTTCGGGGTTGGACTCGAGATATTTATGCTGTCCATTGTTGATTTCCTAGCATAAATAGGTTTTGTCTGGTAACGTCTCCAACCAGCTGACACGGTGACTGGATCTCCTGACTTCAACAGTTTCATATGCCAGTTATGTCGCTTAAGTCTCCCCTGGAAGAAGAACATATATACATGATCAATAAGGCTGGCAAACAGAATAAGGCTGGCAAACAGATTTTAGTTAACAGGAATGTCTTCCTATTTATTCATGTTGAAAACCCATAAATCTTTTCAAAACGCATACTTCAATTAAGAAAATGAAAAAAGAAAAGGTATGTATAGTAACCTGCATATAACCAACATCTTCCTCTTCAAGACTGATACCTCCAACAAGAATCGGATGACAGGGATCATTTTGAACCATCCTGAAGGGAACGCCATGAACATCCAACCTTAGGTAGGTCCCCGTTCTAAAACTCTCATTCTCCATGTGTGTTAGCTCAACAAAATCATTTTCCTTTTCCGTCTCAGATAATAAAGGGAAAGGATCAGTTGTGCTTCTAACACCAGCTAAATGAAAATCACCAAAACCAGCAATGTGTACCTGTTCAGAAACACCTAAAGTAAATTTGGTGGATATGAGTGCAAGTGAAGTTTTGCGGTAGAAGAACTAAAAAAAAAAAAAAAAAGTGGGCTCTTTAAGAGTCTTGTACATTACCTGAATTTCTTACAAAAGAAGCATCCAAGGTAACGGAAATTGTCATTTCAGGATTAAATAAATGAAACTCTAGTAGAGCATACATAGCATCCACCATTTACAGAACCAACAGAACAAGTGAATAGAAGCACCAGAAAAGAAAACAAAAAACTATAAGGCAGCGATAGAGAGAGTAACTGAAAGTGATTGTATATAGGGCTCATCACACACCTAGAAAGAAGATATCACAAGGAAAATAATCTAGTCTAAAGCAGAAGCAGCTCAGTTTGAAGTCATGCAAAGAAGTTACTCGGGTTGGTTTCTAGCATCAAACACCAGGAATGGCAGTTTCCCTCTCATTACATGTGCTTTACGTTAAACCTAAAGTTTCTAGATACAAACTACGAAACATATCAATGAAACGTCTGTATATATTGTAACAATCAGACATCGTCTAATTAAAAAAAAAAAAATTAACAAGATATAATATTTCATGCCTGACAAAGTCACAAAACAAGGATAGGTTCATAAAGGAACTCTATAGCTCCTATAAACAATGGAGTATCTGACATCGCATGAATGAAAGATATTAAGATTTGAGAGACTCGAATTGACATAGTTAGAGGAAGTACCTTAGCTCCGCTCTTTATACTGCAACCACGAAGATAACCAAACAGATGAATATTTCTCTTGCAATTTGCATTTTGGTGCACTTTTTGAAGAGGAGTAACATCTTTAAAACGTTCTACCAGCATATAAGGATGTGCTGCTCGCCGTGATGAGAGATAGAACTGGAGCGTCGATATCTCTTCTGCCAGTTCTTGCACATCCCCCATATTGTACCTGTTATACTCATAGAGTGGATAAGAAACCGAGATAGTGAGTTTGTCGGATACAAAGTAAGGGCAAACAGCATCAATAGTCTAAATGATAAAATGTTATAAGCGCACGAATTAGACAGTGCAGTATCAATCAAAAGAAACTTACAAGTCATGCTGAAGACCAGATAGATTGTATGTTACTGCTCCTTGATATATTTCAGTCCGGAAAAGATCCTGGAGACGCTCTTTGGTATCATACAGTTTTGTATCATCTTCGAACTCGTCAAGATGCGTGAGAACACCCATGACCTTTGGAAGGCCGTGCGCTTGTAAAAGGTTAAGAAACTCGAATGTTTCCTGAAATCATCGACAAAAGCAATTACGATAAAAATAATAAACCCGCCACTTCTTTTCTTTATAAAGCCACATAAAGAAACAAAGCCACATACCGCTTCAAACCCATAATTTGCATCAACCATTAACAATACTAGATCTGCATATTTTGCAGCATCTATCATGGCATTAATATCATCAGGGCATTCAACAAACTGCAGCCTTGTTCTTTTGTCAGCTAAAGAAATAACCAAACAACATAACCAATAAGTTATCCGCATAACTATGAGTAATCAAAGTATTGAGTAAGGTAATTGTAATTAGACAAACAAATAAACCTGTTATGATGGTTACGGGGCCTTGCATATCATTCCCATCTTCTTCCATGGTAAAATGGTTGACTAGAGATTTAATCAACAGGGACTTCCCAACCTACAACAAGCATAAATTAAAACAGAAGCAGTCCAGATAATGGTTAGGATCATTACCTCTCTGCTCATTGAAGTTTGAAAATACATCAGGGAGGAGATTTTGCTGACCTTGGGAGGTCCTTGAACGAGAACTAAGAAAGGCGGTGGTGGTGGTGCTTCTGGTTCATGATCATTTCCCCAATACATAGTTCGATTGCCGTCACCCCAAACGTCTTCACACTCTTTGAAGTCTCTGTATATTCGGAAAGCTGCTGGACGATGATCAACTTGAGAATTGGGAGATGACATTTTTGAAATCCCTAAAAAATCACACAATAGAAATTTCTACTTTGTAAATAAAAACAAAATCCCAACTTTTAAACAAAATAGAGAGGAAGTAGAACAATAAGAGTCACCTTGTTGCTAATGGACTGGAGCAATTCTTGTTTGATTTTATCAATTAAGCTTTTCCTTTTAGGTTTAACAGACAATGAGGAGGTTTTTTAGGTATTTAGATTTTATCACAGGAGATGGACGACGAGCAGAATGGATACCCTTAGTAGTGGAATGGTTGATCATATAGGGCTCCATCCAGCCCAAGCCCATTCATTGGGGTACATAATAAGACAAAAATCAGGTTGGAAATAGTGTTTCTAGGGTATCCCTTATCCAACCTATTTTCATAATTGCAAAAATACCCCTGAATGATTAGTGGTTAATTGGTGTTAACTTAAATGATTAGTTGTTAATGATTGGAGTTAGGATTAGAGTTTAATTTAGGATAATAATTTTCTTTTTAAAAAGAGTGAGTGAGTGAGTAGAAAAAACAAGAAGAAGAAGAGGAGTAAGTAGAAAAAAGAAAACTTTTTTTTTTCTTTGAGATTTTTGTGATTGTTGATAGATGTGTGATCCAAATTCGAGAAGGTGAATCTTCATCACGTAAACCTAAGAAAATACATATCAATTACGATGGAGATCCGGAGATGGCTTATTTGTTGGATTATGAAAATAATTTTACCCAAACTCAATCTCAAACTCAAACTTTTTTCTGAAGCTCAAGATGATGACTTTTTGGAGCCAAATCCCGAAGATGAGTACAGGATGAGGAACCCAATGCTAATAATACATAGGTATGGTTGTAGACGTTGTTTAATGTCCGTTTTGTAGCTTGAATTCACCAAAAGTTTTGATTTTTGTATGTAGTTCGGTACAACGTAGTTAGGTTCTAGGCAGATAATTTGTATGCCGAACCTTGATAAATAAGAACAGTTAGGCTTATAATTTTAGTCCCCAATAAGCCGAACGCATATATGACAAGTAGTTCGGCTTTTCAATTCAAACACGAATGAGACGAACTTTAAAGATCGGCTTTCAAATAGTATTGCGAATGAGCCGAACTTAACCCGAAACGATAGTGAAGTCTACCAATGGAGAACATTAAGGTCAAAATTAAACTCATTCAAATCAATGAGATATTAGCGTCATCGTCAAGAGAACGAAAAGACGAAAACAACGCAAAAAGAATGAGGCCATTCCGACATCGGACGAAGAAGTTATGGCCAAAATAAAATCTAAAAACTTGAGTGTACAGAGATAAGTTCGGCTGATAACTCATCATCACGAGTTAGCCAAACTCGGAGCCTTAAAATCAAGATTTTCGAAGTGTTTACAGAGATAAGTTCGGCTTAAAAGTAATCTAATCGAGTTAGCCGAACCTGACAACCACAGGGTAAATTTCACTTGTTGGGTTCGGTAGGAAAGGTTGGCAAGATATTAGCCGAACACGACACTTGTTCTGGGACATGTTTGGACGCAAAATCGACTTTTATCTCAAGGAGAAACGGTTTCGGAAGGATTCTAAAGCCTAACTTTGAGAGCTCTATATAAGAAAATCCTTAAGAAGGGATCTTTCAATTTTTATCATCTCTTTACACCACATTTTATCATTCATATTATCTTCCACATCATAAAAAATACATCCAAAACTCTAAAACGACATGCATCAATTTTGAGAAGAAAAATCAAGTTAGAGGTTCGCGATCACCACCATATTCATCATCCCCTCCTCCGCCTCCATCACAATCTTCATCATAACCTCATACTACACCCTTATTTTCATCATTATCATCCTCTTGTTCTACAGGAAAACATCCGCCCTGCATGTAAGTTTTTGGTGCCACCACCTCGAGGTTTGAGAGTTTTTGAATTAGAAGTAGTCACTTCCATTGTTTTCCTTTTAATCTTGTCTTTGAATTTTCCCGAATGGGTGCTAAAAAAAATTATACACCTTAATTAATTTTCCAAAACAAATAAATATGACTCTACTAAACAATGTGATAAGTCACCTATAAATGAACAAGTTTATATGATGTTATTAGCCATACACAGAGTCAAGTTTGGCACATTTGATATTTATCGAGTGAGCCGAACAATGTGCCGAACAGTGTAAGATGGATTATTCAGTAATCGTATCCAAGTTCGGCTGATTAGCATAAAAAACAATTATAAACCGAACACTCAGGTTCGGCTCATTCGATATTTAAAATATAACAATGGTATTCAAGTTCGGCTGGTTATCATACAAAATTTTCTGTGCCGAACTCATTGGTTCGGTTCATACGATATTCAAAATATAAAAAATTTTAAGCCGAACTGTTCTTCGTCTGTATAAAAAAAAAAGTTCTGCTGCGACATTTCAGCCGAACACTACCCTGAAACTAACAAAAACCTAGACGAATCATCGATTACATGTCATAAATCAACGAAATACGCAAAAATAAACAATGGGTTTGTGGGAAATACCTTTCTATGTGCAATTTTAAAGAATCAACCTCTATTTCTCCCTCTCCAACACCAATCGATCCACTATCCATTTCATCTCCATCTTTTCCAAAAACCCTAGATTGAGATGCTACTGAAGCAACACCAGGATTCGACACCGTATTTCTAAGGCATCGCTTAACACGAGGTGCCATGTATGTGTTTAATCGAATCTGTTAATCGAAGAAATTTTCTGAAATTTTGGAGAAGAAGATGAGAAGAAGAGGGAGAGAGAAGGGTTTTTGGTTTTTAAAACTTAAATTTTTTTTTTGTTTAAGTAATTGTTTTAGGATTAATGAGTGAGTTAATTAGTGGGTAATGGTTAATTAGTGGGAGGGTAGTTAATTAGAGGATGGGTTAATTAGTGGGTAAGTTTTAGGATTAGAATTTAATTAAGTGGAAGGGTAGTAATGTAATTTAAACTATATGAGGGTATTATAGTAACTTTAGCATCACTAGGACACCCCTTAGCAGTTTGCATTGGATGGCATCATAAGTCTGTATGCCCCAAAATTATCCTGTATTCCCCAAATTAGGATTCAATAATAACTCGTTTTTTATTTTTCAGAACTGAATCATACGTGGTGGAATCGCGACTCGAAGATTCATAGTAAAATTATAAAACGGTTTAATCTGAAAAGAAATTGATGCTCGGGATACGTGAATTTTATTAACTTGTTTAGCATATGACTCACGCTAAGTGAGCCTTGGCCTTGTCTTCACTCTTCGCTCCAGAACTCGCGTCTTCCACGTGTCATGATGTTATGTGTCTTGTTTCATCCTCTGTTAAGTATTTTATCTTCAGAACATGCTCAATGTGAGGACTTATTACTCGATCTTGACGTGAGCTCTTTCTTATCTTTGAGCTGTCACTTGCTTGTAGATGCTATATTTTATCATCTACATATTTTCCCCAATTTATTCAAAACGTAGTCTTTGAACTGTATGTTATCGAACTTTGGTTATATTTATGTTTTTAGACTTTTTCAACTTGTCTAAAATATTTACTTTTTTGCCAACTCAACTTTGGAAAAACTCTTGTCAACTCATCTGTATGATTGCTTAAACATCTCATCGATATGGTGTCCTATTATATTGCTTAGATAGGCGATACGACATAGGTATCAGATCTTGAGCCTTTTCTTAGATCGAGAATATCTCTGATAAGAGCGAGTATTCCTCTCCTTTCTCCTTAAAAGTGGAGTCTCTTTTAACAAAGATACTGGAATGTCATCTTGTAATCTAGGTGATATCTTCTCCACCTTATCGGGTTACAGGACATATGCCGCGTTTTAATATTAAATAATATTTTCTGGAGGAATCTAAGCCACTAATTTATGGAGAAGTGAAAAAGTTACCACTTCTCATTCTGTGCACAACTTTTCATATGGAGCATATTTTTGAGCTCTTCTCAGAGATCGGATATTTTTCAGCTATTCTCGGACATGATCACCAGAGGCTCCTTGTTTTTGTAGCGCTGCAGAATAAGGGACCACATCAGCTGAAATCTTGCTGAGGCAAAACCACTAGCCATCGAAAAAAATAAAGCGATAAAAAAGACCGGAAACAAATATCTTTAAAAATATATAGTACACCGTGTAATTAAGGGGATAGATCAAAATCATCAACATTTGATATCATGCTGACCATGCTTGTTATCAAGGAGAGCAACGGGGTGCACACTGAGTGTAACAACCACTGCCTATTTTTTCTATAACTTATTTTATTTTATCATGTTTTTAATTTTTTTAAAATGACTTTAAAGTGTAATTGATAAAAATATGTAATAAATTAAAACGTAAAGAGTTACAGTGCTGGGGTTTAATTTTTATGTTGATGAAATTTGGGTTGAATTAATAATTTTATATGTATAATATCAAATAAACATAATGTATCATTAATATAAAGTGTCACACAATTATTGGAAAAATAAACTCTGAAATATTGTAACACTAAGAAAATTCTATCACACCTAAGCTAGTTACAATACTTGTGACCAGTAAATTATGTGATTTTAAATATAAGCATTACAAATCTCTGTGTTACAAAATAGCTAATATGGTGTAGTGAACTCTATACCCATAGAATTTAGCCATTTAAGTTCAGATTAGGAAATGACCTTTTTGAGTGAATCCTTGTTAACTGGAATATTACTGTCGCGTGGTTTGAAGAAGGGATGAGCCACAGCTTGACACAACACATGCAGGCATGACAAACGTATCATTCAGACAAATTCCCTCCTCAAATGTGCATCTAGCAATCCTTTCCTTTTTCCGCCCGCCTATTAATAATAGAAAGTTGTTACCAGGGCTGATGATTCCATTGGATGGACTTACTCATGATAATAATGTCCACCAAATTGATTATGGGGTGTCCTAGTGTCATGTTAAAGGTCTAGATTACCCTTTCATCTTTAAGAGGACTAAATTACTCTCAGATCATCGCTTGAAAAGACTAAATCACACTACAATGAATTTAAACCTAATCAATAGAAAAAAACTAAAAATCAAAATCAGTATTCCTTCATCTTTTCTCTTCTCCTCCGGTCTTAACCGTTCTTATACATTAATTTTCTTTTTCAAACCCTTAAACCACTGGATATTATAACCAGCGCGACTTAGGTAGGTAGGAGCAACCGTAAAATTAGGTTAGATGCATTCAAATTTTAGTTAAATTTGAATGCATTCAAACCCTTCTCCATTATTTTTTTGTGTTCGAATTAGGTTAGATGCATTCAAATTTCAGTTAAATCAGGGTTCCAGTTGGGGTTATGGTTGTTTATTCTTCAATTACCAACCGTAAACTCGATTTCTGAAAGTGTTACGGTTGGTGATTGAAGAACTACCAACCGTAAATCCTAAAAAGTTATTTGAAATATCCAGTTACGACTCATTTTGAAACCATAAAAATGTTTATGGTTGGTATCTATTTTAATAATACCAACCGTAAAAATTCCAGAGTGCAAAAAATTTTGAGTTTGATTACGATTGGCTTTGACTTATGAGTTATCAACCGCATATAGTTACGTTGAACACTAGCCACCAAAAAGCGAACCATATTTTATTTTACGGTTCATCTTGTAAGATAACAATCCAACCGTAACTAAGGTGTACGGTTGGAACAAAGAAAACGAGACAGTCAACCGTAACTAAATTACGGATTCTATAACAACGGCGACACCACCGTCCAGTTCTAGGTTTGTTTATATATCGACTACATATGTCATAATGATATTATATTTTAATATTAAGATTTACGAATTTTAGAATACACCATCTTATTTTTAATTTTATAACAACGACGACAACGCTGTCCAGTTCTAGGTTTGTAACTTTATTGACTAACTACATCATAACAAGATGAAATTATATTTTAATATTAAGATTTGTGAAGTTTAGAATACACTATATTCTTCTTAATTCTATAACAACGACGACAACGCTTTTTAATTCTTTTTCTGAACAGAAGGGCATTTTTTTCCCTTTTAACCATATTTTTGATTTGGAGTGCGCGGGGATTCGCCCCGCCCCAGGACGGTGCATTTTCGATATGTTGTCGCCCCACCCAGTCTGCATGCATTTTGTATTTGGTGTCGCCCGCCCGGTCTCGGTGCATTTTTTATTTTATTCTAGACATTCTATTATTTTCTTCTACAATGCATTGATTAGTATCTAGCAAAGCAAGCCACGATATATGTACAAGCTTTAAATAGCAAAATTCTTATCTATAATATAAGCCAAAATGAAAATTCTCCCGTTCCACCGTCACACAGGAAATTCCCAACCTGTCCTTCCGTGTTTTTAACAGTACAACATACTTTTTCGTTAATATCTTTCAACGGAAGGGTAAATACTTCTTTTATTTTTCTAAATCTATTCCTGATTCTTCTCTGCTCCATCAAACCCTGTCTTCCTTCTGGATCTTCATCGATTAACCAACACGTCTGTAGATGTAGAAAATCCTACCTCTACATCCAAAGGTAACTAAACACATACACAAGGAAGCAAGACAAACAAGAGAAGTAATAGAACACAAGGTGTACGTGGTTCGGCATGATTACCTACGTCCACGGGGGTATAAAGGAAGATTTTATTACTCGATTCAAGGTTACAGGACGGATTTATCTCTCTCAATGCCTTTAGTATGCTCTCTTTCCTCACTTCTTGCTTGGGTTCTTCCTCTCTACATGGTCTCTATTTATAGTTACAAGTGATGATACATCAGTACTACGGTGTTAGGCCTGGCGTAGCCTCCTCGATGTTCCTCTCGGGTGGTCAGTCGATGTCTCAGCCGATTGTTCTCATTTGTTCGGGTCGGTGCGTCAAGCCGAGTGATGTCTGCTTCTGCTATCTCGCCACTCGATGTCGCCCGTTTGGTGGGGGTAATCGATGTCGCCCTTTGGATCCTTGGCCGAGTCTTCCTTGACCGAGTCCTTCTTATCTCTTCACCAACTTTGTCGGGCGCATTTATGGCTCCAAAGCACCCGATGTCCATCGCATCACAACTTTTCCCCTTTTCGTCGACTTTTCAAACTGTCTCAGCTCCTCTTTTCTTGCGCCCAGATTCGGAGAGGTGATCCGGTACTCTTGATTCATTCTTTCTCTGGTACGTCACGGCCTAGGATCATTCCACCTGTCCCTGTGGATTATTTACACCTACATTTATGCCCCTTCTTTCACTCGTGTGGTCAACACGTGGGGAAGAATAACCGCCTCGTCTTCCCACGTCCTCGGTCATGCCGGTTTTCACGCATGCTGTCCCCCACTCGCTTCAGTTACTGCGACCGGTTCACCTTCTCTGCCGGTCACCACAGGGGGGGGTTTATAAGCCCGGGGCCTAAACCTTGCTTCCCTCTTATTTCCTTCTCTGCAATTTCACTCTTTCTCTGTCCTCTCTGCAACTTCTCCTCTCTGCAACTTCATTCTTCCTCTGTTCTCTCCGCAACTTTGTCCTTTCTCCGTCTTCTTTTCGTTGCTGCTGGCTATTTCTTCGACAAATCTCTTCCCTCTGTTCTCCGTTATCCGTCGTCTTCTCCGTCTCCGTTGCCGCTGCAACTTCCGGTCGTGTTTCGCTTCTCTTGCCGTTTTCTCATCAGTTTTATGGCGTCTTCAACTCTCAAATGACGAGAAAAGAAGGTGTGTGAGTTATGTGTTTTTACGATGAAGACGGCGTATCACTTGATTCCCTGTTCGTCGTGGAGAGTCCTTCCAAGTATGATTATCGCGCTCTAGATTCTATCTTTCCTGATAACCCATCTTCGTTTCTTTGTAGGGATGACAAGAGGACCGCTAAGGACTTAACGGACGAGCAATATGTTCAACAGCTGAAGGATGAGTTCGGTCTTCATGGGTATGACGTCAGGCTCTTGTCGAGCCGAGGGGTGTTCAAGAAGGAGGATGTTTTGAGGTTTCCCCATTCAGCCGAGGCGACCATTGTCACTGGGGGCCGGCTAGAGCTCGGGCTGCGTTTCCTCTATATGATCCTAGTCGCCCATTCCCCGTACGCGGCTCTCTCCAAGATTCGTCCATGCCGTGCCTTGGCCCAATGGAACGCAGTAACACCTTCCGCATCCCGTCCGAGTGGGAGAAGCGAGTCGAGGCGAGTGCGCTCCTACCTTTGGTCTACCTTCAATCCTTCTCGGGCGAGTGATTATACCCCCCCGCCTTCGCCGATAATTATCGGAGCGGGACCACCACTAATGGCGATCTCGCCGGTTTGCTGCCAGTCCTCACCGTCATAAGACTCTTCCCGAGGGAGTCGAAGGCTTCTTTTGGATGAAGACCCCGAGGGAAAGAGTTCCAACAAGCACGCCCGTCATACCAATGACACGGCTTGGGACCGGTTCCATTTGGTTATTTCGGCCCTCTTTTGAGTGGCAAGCTTCCTCCTCCGGCCGAATTTTATCCTTTCGGGTAGTCAACGTTGATCGGGTCAGTGCATTTCTCTGTCTCTCTAGTTTGATTGGTCGGCTCGAGCGACTTGCGGGGTGATGTTTTGTTTTGGTGTTTTTCAGACTAAGTCCCAGGGCGTTCCTTCTGAGGTTCTCGTTCATCGGAAGAGGGATAGGATTGCTGGGAGCCGAGGAGGATACGGGAAGGTAACAAATATACTTATTATTTTTTATTTAACGTACATGTACGTGCCCCTATTTGTTGCCTTGCATGGATCCGACGTCACTGATACGCGAAGTTGAAGGTTGACAAGGCCGGTATCTCGGCGAAGGATGGTGAGGATCCAGATGATCGACTACCTTTGTCACATTTCCGGGAGGTCGCCTCTTAAATCGCCCGACGATTCGTCCGCCTTTGTAGGTGGGAAGCCTAAGGGTAGGGGTAAAGAACCTAAGGAGGATGTGCACACTTGGAGAAGGATGTGCCGGGGAAGTGACCGGTGAAGGGATTGTGCTTGCCGATGGCACTTGTGTATGTTGTGTCTCGATGGTGATAATGAAGAAGATCTTTTGACGATGAGGACGATGCTCTTGGTAAGGAGGGGGAGTTGGGTCAGGCGGGGAAATCGGGTGGTGGTGGGGGCGATTTGGTTGACCGTGATGTGGAGAATGTCGATGGTCAACCGCTGGAGACTTTCCCTACCGTGGTTCCTAAACCCAGCAGCAGTACCTCCTTCACTATCTCGGGCCCTATGTGCAACTCGCTTGGGGCGCTCATCTCTCCCGATTTCGCCTCTTTGTCCGATGAAGAGAAGGTCAATGCCGTCGCATTGTATGAGGCCGGCCTGAAAAGTACCTTCGACCTCCTGGTGAGTTGAGCTGTTCGGGTGTTGCGTTTTTGTACTTGTTTAGGGCTGACTATGTTGGTGTTGTTTTTAGGACGTCAAGCGCTCGCTGTTGAATGCTGCCATCCAACGCCGAGAGGCCGTCGAGAGGGAGGATCTTCGTCTCTTGTTGCAGCAGGAGCGCGAACGGTCTCGAGGGTTGGAGAAGGAGTTGGCCAAAACCCAAGGTATTCGTCTTATTCGTAGCTAGTTGTGATTGATCTTGTAGTGCCAATATCCTAAGTTTAGTACTCCCTGCTTAGCCGAATCTTCTATCGCGGAGGCCGACGCGCCACAAGGTGCCGTTTGTTGAAGGGGAAGCGAACATAGAACGAGATCATGTTTCGAACTTACAACAGAGGATAGTCAATAAGGATGCTAAGATTGATCGTCTAGAAACCGATATTGAGGATCTTCAATCCAAACTTTATCGGTACGAGACGTTTGAGTATGTTCCCGAGGAAATAAATAATTTGAGGGCGGACTTAGCTCACTTCCAGGGTATAGCGGCCGAGAAAACATTATTAGCCGACAACTTAGAAGTTCAATGTGGTCGGCTAAGACTTCAGGTCCGAGATCTGCATGCAGATCGCCTTCGGATCTTGGGGGAGAGGGACGCTACTGAGAAGCGTAGCCGAGAGGCCCTTGAGAAGCTTAAGGAGTTTGGAAAGGTTTCGAGGAGTTGGATTGGGTGCGTGCTCAATTGTCGGGCTTGCGGTCGCCCACTCTCGAGAGAGAGGGAGGAATGGAGTGATCACAAGAAGTATTGCCCCACTAATGAGTTCAATGAACAATGATACCTAGAACTTTCTTCGAAGGTGTCCGCCTCGAGTGTAGCCTCGTCCGAGTCCGAGAGTCGGTTAGAATAATTGCCCCTTTGTTAGAAGGTGGTGTGCTTTGTGTCGTGCCTTCCATGTTGTTATCTTGTTCTTTGTTGTTGTGTGATCGAGTTCTTGTTGTCTTGGCGCCGAGCAGAAGAAAGTGGCTTCGTTGGAGGAGGAGAATATTCGTTTGAAGGGGAAGGAGGCTCATCTCTGCTCGATCGAGTGGCCACGGCCGAAGCGGCGTCGGAGCGACTAGCGCGGGATCTTCCGCGAGAAAGCGAAGTTTAGTGAGGAACTCGTCTTTGCAGTCAAAGCTGGTGTGAAGGCGAGTGCTTGATAAGAAGCGAGCCGATCTTTGCCGCCAAGAAGGCTGTCCTGGGTTCTACTTCCTCCAAAGAGTGATCATGTCTTTTGTAGCGCTGGCGTTATTGTCTTGCCCTTTTCTCCCGGGTTGTAATTCGTTTGAACACTTTGGTAACTTCTTGCATAACTTGTTATGGGGTGCTGCGTCGCCGGTTTATTTGCTCTTCTTGCTACTGATGCTGTTACACTACTGACGTCATTATTCTTATTTATGTTGGGTTGCCCGTATGTGGCTTTTCTGTCGTAGCCTCGTTATTGTCCTTTCTTATGCCTGCATGGATAGACAGGTTAGTCACAAATGCCGTTTCGTCGAACACACTCAACAAGGAGGGTCATCGGGCCCGATGCCATGTCCCGACCGAGGCATCTCATCACCGTCTTTCGAGATCGGGTGGAAGGGGAGTTGGTCTTGCCTAGTTTCTATGGGATCGATACCCCAAGAAGTTATCGATTAATCTTCTTGGGCAAGTGATTCGGCCACTTGCGAGGAGAGCAATGTTGTCTGCTCGACCGTCGAGTACTCATGCCTCGACAATCGGCCACCGGTTTCCAACCGCGGGGGCTCCCCGAACTACCTCGGCACTTGCACAATGCCATCGCCCCGAGTTCGAATAGTCCGTGTTAGTGTAAGTCGCCCAAGCACTTGCACAATGCCATCGCCCCGGTTCGAAACGACCATTCGACGCACTTGTCATATTTCCAACCCCACGCGGCTTTTCACGGAAATAGATGACAAGATATCTTACCTGATCTCACGGATGGTAGATCTTTAGTCGTGTCGCGTTCCACGGTCGTGGCTCGGGTTTTCCGTCCGGCTTCAGTATCTTGTATGCCCCTTCTCCGGCTTTCTCAACTATCGTGTAGGGTCCTCCCCACCGTGGTGCAAGTTTACCGCCCTTCTTGTCACGTTCATTGCTAGGTAGGAGCTTCAGTACCAGCTGCCCTGGTTGGAATTCTCTTGGTCGGACCCGTTTGTTGTATTCCCGTTGGATTCTTCGTTGGTAATTTTCCATCTTTTGTAGGGCCATCTCTCTCGTTTCTTCCAAGTCGTCAAGTTTAGCCAAGATAAGATCCGCCGAGATGTTTCGCCTCCATGCCTCGGTCCTCGTGGTGGGTATCATCGCCTCCGTAGGTAGTATGGCCTCGGTCCCGTATGTTAGCATGAAGGGTGACAATCCCGTTGCCTCCCTGCGAGTTGTCCTATACGCCCACAAGACATTGTAGAGTTCTTCGCACCATTCCCCATATTCCCCGTCGAGTTTCTTCTTCATATTATCGGCGATGGTCTTGTTTGTGATCTCGGCCTGTCCATTGCTTTGGGGGTATAAAGGCGTGGACTTGCTCTTTCGGATGTTGTAAGTGTTGAATAGCAGGTCGATGTTTTTGCCTTGCAATTGTTTCCGTTGTCGAGACGATTCTTCTTAGGAATCCCAAAGCGGCATATGATGTGTTCCCAGATGAACCGAAAGACGTCCTTATCCCGTATGTGCCTTAGCGGAGCGACCTCACCCACTTGGTGAAATAATCGGTGGCCACAATTAAATACGTTGTCCCGATCCGACGTGTAGTGGTCCCACGATGTCGATTCCCCATTTAGCGAAGGGCCGGGGACTAATGACGGAGTTCAATGTTACAATGGCGCATGTATCTTCTTTCCAAATTTCTCGGCACTCGTCGCAAACGGTGGCCATATGTTTCGCGTCCTCATTCATGTACGGCCGAAGTATCCCATGGTTTTAGCTCGTGCCGCTAGGTCGCGGCCCGAGCCGTGGTTTCCCGCCGCCCCCATAGTGTAATTCGTTAAGGATCCGCCCCCTCTTCCTTGCTTAGGCATTTTAGCAATGGTCCTAAGTATGATTTTCGGTATAGGGTGCCATCCCTAAGTTCGTACGCGGCGGCTTTGCTCTTGATCTTGTTGATCTCGAGCCTCCCTTGGGCAACCTTCCCGTTTCGAGGTATTCATGGATCGGCTTTCTCCAATCATCGGCCGGTATTGATCGGTAGTGGTTGCCGCGACTTGTGCGCCGATATCCACGTTCTCGGGTACTGAGGGCATTAGGATCCTCATGATTCGAATACCTTCAATGCTTGAGTCAGTCAACATAGAAGCGATATATGCCAGGGCATCCGAGTGCCGGTTGTCTTTTAACGAGATGTGTCGGAATTTGATGCTTGGTATTTGCCCGATGTAGGATTGGCGAGCTCCCGTATTTTTGCAGCAAAGGGTCATGTATGGCATATTGCCGGTGATTTGCCGCACAACTAGCTGGGAGTCGCTTGTCGGTCGTACCTCTGGATGCCCATCTCCACAATCAAGCGTAGGGCATGTATTACTGCTTCGTACTCCGTGACATTGTTGGTTGCCTTGAACTCAAGCCTAAAAGAGTGGACCATTTTCTTGCCCTTTGGTGTCGTGAAGACCAGTCCTAAACCTGATCCGTCTTTGTTGGATGACCCGTCTACAAAGACCTCCCATCGTGTCGGGCCGGGGGTCTCGAGTAAATCGGGTGAGTCCTCTCGGTCTTCCTCCATCCCGGGGATGTCTTCTACCTCATCCTCGTCACTGAGAGGGAAATCCGCCAAAAAATCAGCCACTGCCTGCGCTTTCACCGCTGTCCTCATTTCATAAAAGATATCGAATTGCTTTATCTGTGCGCTCCATTTGGAGATCCGCCCCGACCTGGCCGCGTTGTCGAGTACCGACTCTATAGAGGATTTGGTGAGTACTCGGATCTTGTGAGTTTGGAAGTATGTCCGAGCTTTGCGTTGCAAACACTAACGCTAGTATGAGTTGTTCGATTCGGGTGTAGTTCTTTTCCATAGGGTTCATGGTTTTGCTTATGAAATATACCGGTTTTTCCTCCGCTCCCTCGCTCTTGACCAACACAACGGATGATGGCATGACTGGTTGCCCCGAGATACGGTGTTAGTATGTCTTCTGCTCGGGTCTTTGTAACACCCGGTAGGCTCGCCGAGATGTTGCTTGATTTTACGGAATGCTTCCTCACACTCCTCGGTCCATTTAAACTTCTCTCCCTTCCTTAACGTCCCGAAGAAATTCTTGCACTTGTCGACGATCGAGAGATGAATCGTCCTAGAGCCGCCAAGTTTCCGTTCGGCCGTTGCACGTCCTTAATCATTACGGGCGAAGGCATTTACATTCTCGCTTTGATTTTATCCGGATGCGTTTCGATCCCCTTATCGGTGATTATGTATCCTAGAAACTTGCTCGAGGTGACCCAAAAGGTGCACTTGGACGGATTTGCCCTCATCTTGTACCTCCTCATGGTCTGGAAGATGTCTCTAAGGTCGTCGATGTGGGTATCGGCTACTTTACTCTTGACTAGCATATCGTCCACGTATACTTCGATGGTGTCGTGTATTCTATCCTCGAACATGTCCTCCACCTGACCTCGATATGTAGCGCCCGCATTTCTCAGCCCGAATGGCATTTTGGTGTAACAACACAGTCCTCTCGGCGTGAAAAAAGATGTATGCTCCTGATCTTCGGGGGCCAGGGGGATTTGGTTATATCCCGAGTACCCATCCATGAGTGTTATCGCCTTATACCCGACAATGGATTCCACTAGCTGGTCGATGCTGGGGAGAGGGAAGCTGTCCTTTGGGCACGCCTTATTCAGGTCGCTGTAGTCGACGCAAATTCGGACGCCCCCATTCCTTTTGGGGACTATCACCATATTAGATATCTATTGCGGATATTGGGCCTTTCGGATGATTCCCGCCGCGTACGGCCTTCTTCAACTCAGCCTCCACCGCTAGGTTGTAGCTCGGGTGCGATTCTTCTCATCTTTTGTCTAATCGGCTTGAACTTGGGGTCTATCCGCGAGATGGCGTGAGCAAACTGGTCGATTCCTTCCATGTCGTGCATTTGCCAAGCGAATACATCCATGTACTCCTTCGGGAGGGTTATCATTCTTGGGACCGTTCGTTCGTTAGCGTGACCCTATTCTCACCAATCTCGGCTCCTCCTCACCCCATTGACTTGCTTAGGGTTGGTTCTAGGACCGAGAAGTGTTGCTTTGGCTCGCCGACGGTTGCCGGCTCCTGTGATTGCTATAAGACTTCGGTCTCGCCTGCTTCGTAGGTGGTGATGGCTTGTGACATTACCTTTTCCAATTCCTCTCCCGCTTCCATCTCCTTAGACTTCTTCTTTCTTGGCGTTTCCTCGACCGTCTTTCCTCGTTCGTTGGATGTCTATCCGCACACACCTTTGTCTTCCGCTTTGGGGTCGCCTAGCACCTCTACTACTCCGCGATAAGAAGGGAAGCGCAGTTTCTGATGGTAGGCCGAAGCGACTCCCTTGATCCCTGCGATCCAAGGTTGTCCCAGGATCGCCTCATATGGTGATGCGACATCGACTACGCAAAAGGTGGTCAATGTGTCAAGGAACCCTTCCCCGTCCGAGACTTTGAGAGTGACTTCTCCCTTTGGCACCATCCACCGCACCGTTGGCCGTAAATTCGATAAGTCGACGGGATCAGGACGTCATCAGACAATTCCATCCTCTTGAAAGTGTCATAGAAAAGAATTTCGACCGAGCTTCCACTGTCCATTAATATCCTGCGGACGCCCCATTCCTCAATCATCAGGGTTATTACTAAAGGATCCCCATGTGCTTGCCCGTTTAATGGAACGTCTTTCGCCGAAAAAGGTAATCAGCGTGCATCATCCATGGCTCCATAGGGAGGGTCTTGGCCACGCTAAAGATTTCTCTGCCCGATCTGTCCCTCTTGTGTATCCTTGAGGTGATTCCGGTCCCTAAATCGTATCCTTGTGTTGCCGAGTGTGATATGGTATTACAGGTGAACTGAGCGCCGCGATTGATTCTTATTTGATGGACCGGGACCTCGGGCTGGGCCGATGTCGACGGTGTTTTGACGAAATGTCGTAGATACCCATCGCGGATCAGGTGCTGGACGATGTCCTTCACTTCTCTACAATCATTGGTTGAATGGCCGCGAGGAACCGATGATAATGGCGAACTCCAGGGTGGTTACTTGTCCCGTCGAATTGGATCCCTCGAGTCTTGGGATAACGGATGTCGTTCCTCTTTTCAACCTCCTTGAACACTTCTTCCAAGGGTGCATTGAGCGGAGTGTACGATCTCGGCTCATGGCGAGGTTTCTTTCCCCTCTCGACCCAAACTTTCTTGTTTTCGCCCTGGGGCTGGGCACCGGGTCTTTTCTCGGATCGTTTCGCGGCTTCTCTCGGGGTAGCCTCTTCTGCGGTGCTCGCCTCTTGTATTCCCCTATCTTGCGCTCCTTCCTGGATCTCCTCCAAGGCGATGTAGTGCTCCTGCATCTTCCGGATCTCCCTTAGTGTCTTGGGCTTCTCTCGTGTACATTGCCACCCGGATGGGATCGACTTCCTTAGCGAGTTTCGAAGCCGAATATCCGTTGGTCGACCGGTGCTTTCCCTATATCCGTGCATAACTTCCTCCATCTCGTAGTTAAGGACCGCAGCGGCTCCCTGAGCCTTCGCGCCAGGGTAAACAACTTGTCGACTCTGGGCCGGGCTATGTTGTTATGCATGTATGTCTCGAGAAAGGTTTCCACCAAGACCGCGTAGCTCCCAACGGATTTGTCGGGCAGGGTGTAGAACCAACTCTTCGGTTCTCCTTCTAGACTAGCAGGGAAGAATTTGCACATGACCACATCGTGATTTTTCCATTGTAGTAAGGACATGCCGTACATCTTGATGTGTTCTCCCGCGTCGCCTGTGCCATCGAACCTAGATGGGAAGATTGGCAGCGTGCACTTTGGTGGAAATGGTGTTCGGTCCAGTTCCCAGTAAACGGTGTCTTCCGGGCTTCATTGATTACTTCTGCTAACTTATCATCCTCGCTGTCTCCAGTCAGTTTCTTAACCATCCGCTCGAGCCGTTCGATCTTTTGTTTGGTGGACTCGTCCGTACTTTCGTTGGTTACTTCCTCATCGGCCGAAGAATCCTCGGATGGCCCATACCCTTCTCTTGGCCGATTAGGGTCGGGTACTCGTCCTCGGATTGTTGAAGGGGGTGGGTCGTCCCTTGTTGGAGTGTGATTGCTAGAGGCGCCTCGGCTTGATGATCCCCTCGACCCCGTCCTCCTATTGCGGAGTTGGTGATTCTCGTATTCTAGCGCCAAGTTTCTCCTCTGCAATTCTCTCATCAGTCCTCTTGTCTTCTTTGGTGGCCAAGATGGCGAGTAACATCGGGTCGGTGCTCTCGTGACTAGAGTGACCGTTCACTTGGTGTCCCGTTGTGTTAGGGGGTGCGGTTGGGGGTCTCGTGGTGAGAGCGATAGGAGGGACGATCGGGGCCGTTGGGTGATCGACCACTACCGGGGAATAACCGGGCGGGGGGCGGTTGGCCGTTACTGGGGGGACGTCTCGATTAGGGTTCCCTCCTGCTAAGTGTACTTGCCTAAGTCTTTCGGCCTCTCGTTCTAAATCTCTTTGGTGTTATGTAGGTGGTCTTTCTCTCCTCCGTTCCTCGTGTATCGTTTGGACTTCCTCCTCCTCCTCCGTATCCGATGCAGGTTCTCCCGTCTTCCATCTTTGCCCTCGTTCCTCGGCCCCATCGACTTGGGTTAATCCTCAACCTCCCGGGTGGGAAGTCGTCATCTCGGCCCAGATCGACTTCCTCGTCGACCGTAGTCATGCCTTTGATCAACGCCTGAGTCTCGCCCCGGTCGTTAAGTCGACGATCTCCGTGCTGGGAGTCCGTAAGTCCCTCTTGCCCGCTAGATCCCGCCGTGACTCGGTTCCTCAGGATCCTGCTCGTCCTAGAGGTACTTGCCATCGCCTTCGCTATCGTCCTCGCTCCTCGGCTCGCCTCTCCACTCGTTCCTACGTCAGCAAAGTAGACAGCACTTACTTCGAACTGCTTTCGAAAAGGTTAAGGGTGGAGTACAGAGATTCGGTGCGAGTGAAGAAGATTTCTTATAGTACGCTTCCCTTTACGCTAGCGTGCCGGTCCCCACAGTCAGATCGTTTTGCCGCAAAAGGACAAATTTTGAAAAGCTGTTTTGACACGTCGCTTTCAGTACTCTTCCTATGCATTAATCACTATTCGTCCTGACATTCCCAGCGCCAGAAATCATTAATCATTCGTGCGTTGAATCAGAAGATTTCTTTCATGGCGATGATTGGCGGCACCGACGACCCTTAACGACCGTCGTGCTGATGGCCGCGAGATTCCAATAGTTTCTTACTGTTGCTGTGTGGCTCTTAGCGTAGGATTATGGTGAGACTCGGACCGTTCTCCACAATCCCGCCGGCCATGGTTTCAAGAACTAGGCTCAACGATTCGAGATAGTCTGTTTCCACCATTATCGTGTATCACTCATCTTGCTAAAATAAAAACAGGTGTGAAATGGAGATAGATGTGACAATGTTTCTCCCTAGGAAATAGTCCTAGCAACCTACACGTTGCGCTTATTAGAGTCTTTCGCTTAGCATCGACTATCCTCACTAGGTGTCGATAGGAGCTGTTGAATCTCTCTTACAACGGGGTTTGAAGCCACAGATCATAATCATCGAGATGGGATCCCCTTCTAGCTTCTACCAACATCGAAAGATGCTATTTAGGGAGCTCATGGGTCATCCGATGACTCTCTGAGGTGTCTCAAACAGACAGCCCATCTTGACGGAGCGGTCTTGACGACTTCACTTAAGCGGAAAGCTTGTTTTGCTTGGAAAATGGAGACTTCCGGTTTAAAACACAAAACGAACTTATATCAGCTCGACACAAAGATAACAAAACGAAGATAACTAGCAAAAACGCAAGGCTAACTTTATCAATCTTGACAAGATGTTGCTACGTAGACGAAGATACCAAAACAAGAACACAAAGTTAACCTCTATCAACTCAACAAGACATTACTAAAAGAAAACAGAGATAGCAGCATTTAAAAGGGTTTCTCCTTTAGCGTCAACCAGCACACAAGGTGGCTTAGGAGCTCGGAGTTTCCACTTTTAGCGTCCGATTTCAAGGTATCCGGAGATGTTATACGATCCCCTTAGTCGGCGCCAGAATGTAGATGTAGAAAATCATACCTCTACATCCAAAGGTAACTAAACACATACACAAGGAAGCAAGACAAACAAGAGAAGTAATAGAACACAAGGTGTACGTGGTTCGGCATGATTACCTACGTCCACGGGGTATAAAGGAAGATTTTATTACTCGATTCAAGGTTACGGGACGGATTTATCTCTCTCAATGCCTTTAGTATGCTCTCTTTCCTCACTTCTTGCTTGGGTTCTTCCTCTCTACATGGTCTCTATTTATAGTTACAAGTGATGATACATCGGTACTACGGTGTTAGGCCTGGCGTAGCCTCCTTGATGTTCCTCTCGGGTGGTGGCCGATGTCTCACCGATTGTTCTCATTTGTTCGGGTCGGTGCGTCCAAGCCGAGTGATGTCTGCTTCGCTATCTCGCCACTCGATGTCGCCGTTTGGTGGGGGTAATCGATGTCGCCCTTGGGATCCTTGGCCGAGTCTTCCTTGACCGAGTCCTTCTTATCTCTTCACCAACTTTGTCGCATTTATGGCTCCAGCACCCGATGTCCATCGCATCACAACTTTTCCCCTTTTCGTCGACTTTTCAAACCGTCTCGACTCCTCTTTTCTTGCGCCCCGCATTCGAGAGAGGTGATCCGGTACTCTTGATTCATTCTTTCTCTGGTACGTCACGGCCTAGGATCATTCCACCTGTCCCTGTGGATTATTTACACCTACAACGTCAGTTCAATTTTATTATCGTCTTCAGTTGATTAACACTTAAGTTTCATTATTTAACTCTCGATTTCATTATTTCGATCCCAATCGACACAAACCATAAATTTCTGCTAAAATTTTGTGATTGGGTTTATTGCGAGGAAGAACAAGGGAATGAAAATCTGAAAGAGAAATTTTTTTTCCTGAATGTTCCAATCATCAATCATCCAGCATCTACCCAAAACTAGAAACACACAACTTAAAAACTAATTATTTTCTAACATATCTCAAAATAAAAGATCCACAAATCTGATCTTCATCGACATGTAGTTTCCTCTTCTTTTTTTCCCTTGAGAATACCGGTTTTGATGACATTATGAAGTAGAATGTTAGTATAAGTCATGCATAAAACCAAGAGGAAGAGAGAGCTGAAAATTGTTGTTAGTGGAGGAGAAAGAGAGAGTTAAACGAAGATGGTGGAGAAAATGAAACCAAGTTAGACGAGAATTCAAGTTTTTTCGCCTGAGTCAGAGATAGAGCAATTTCTCCGAGGCTGCAGCGGCAGGGATTGATAAGTTTAACTAATCAGATCGGTATTTTTTGTCTCAAGACTAACCACAAATATCTTGGACACATGTAAGCCATCCTAAGCCATGTGTTAGGTGGTTGTTATCGCGTTTAAACGTGTTTATCCCCATTTTTTTTAAAGAGTATGCATACCCACCCACCACTAGCACCACTTTCGCCTCCACAAATATACGACTGCAGCGCTGTTATGACTTGGAACAGTGTCGTGCCATTATGGCATGGGTTCGCAGTGTTAACTTGGAGCTGGCAGAGTTGTTTTTCCACTTCGCCAGTACTAAATTTGTCGTGCCATTAGCCATATCACCAGTACCCTGGCAATCCACTAGTAATTAAGAAGTGGTATATAAAATATGATCAGGTATTACCTTTGGTAGAAAATTAGCCAGTGATAGATAAAAGCCATTTCCTCTGCAACAAAAGCTAAACCCTTAAGTAGCCTTGTCCATACACCTTTTCATAATTAATCAAGCAAATTCACCATGAATTTCATTCTCGAAAACCTATCTGGCAACCAGAACATCATGGCATCCTCAGTCTCGACATGCAAATGAGTTTCCACGAACACGATCCCTCCTTTTTTTTCGATTCTCGGCACAATGTAGTAAAGCAATTTCACACCACTACCCAATGCCACAGACGTCATCAAGTAACCAAATCGGACGATCAAGTGCAACTACTCTAGCAAGCTGGATAATATTGATCATTTGTTTCTTATACTTTTAGTTTTATTTTAACTGTACCCATGATTTTTCAATTACCTATTCCAATTATCATCCGAGGTTTGTAATATGGGTATAACGAGACAGTAACCATCATCCAAGGATAAAGGATGAAATATGATGGGACAGCCTATCAAACGTAGTCGTTGTAGAACTAATGCAGCCTCTCATTCTCATCTTTTACTCAAAATCCTTGAAACTGATTGCGCTCTTTAATGTACATATTGAGATGTGGGAGGTTGGGCTTGCTCTGGCTACTGAACTTACTAGTCTTTCATATCCTGCAAATCCAATCTGTTCAGAGAAGCAATTTAACATTTTTTTGCTCTGAATCTTACACTAGGGAAGCGAACGAATTTCAACTGTTGCTGTTTGAAAACTGATCATCTCAATGTTCCCAAGCCCATTATTTTGTCGCTGAATTAGCGCTGTTTCCAATTACGTTTCTATTTACATGACAGTATAGGTTGCTCAATTTTCATAGATTTAATTGCCAAGGCAAAAAAAAAAAAAAGAAAAAGAAAAAAAAATAGCGACGGAATTAAAAAGAACTTCATACTGGGCCAGCGTAGGAATTTCATCTGCTGCTATTCGTATACTCATCATGTCAATAGTCCTGCAACTGGTTTCTCCTTCTTCCCTGAAACTCAATAAGTGCATATTGAGGCTACGATATTGCTATGAGGACACGGTATTTATACGCACTTTGTAATGACCAATTGTAAGCTGTGCACTGCAGCAGTTCACGTTCATACAGCGGAAATTGTAATAACCGGGACGGGCTGCAGCACTAGATTTAGTTCAAGGGTATTTTAGTAAATAACCAAATTCTTCTTATAAATCAACCGAGCATTGAGCCCCTTAGGGTTTTGGTAGAAGTTGTTAACAGAGTAATTAAATAGTAGAGACCAGACCAGCAGCAACGTGAGTGAGTGCGGCGGGCGTTGAGGAAAAACTATTAACCGGAGTTCTTTCAAATCAGATCGGGGCTTATGATCATGAAAGTGGTTTTGATATGATGTGGCAACCTTTTTACATAGCTTGGAGATCAAAGAATAGAGATCTAGAGACGGATCTTTGAAGTTGTCATAATGACTTTTCCTCTCAAATCTTCGTTGTTGTTTATCTGTCCGGTGAGTTGAGGATCAATAAGAACTCAACCACCAAAGATCTATCATGGATCATCTATGTCATGTCACGGGTTTTCTGGAATCTTTTCATTTTAATATATGTACAGACATCTAGCACGGGCTACTGAAATGCTTAATCTGGAAATTTGTTAAAAAAAGATTATGATTTATATGAATTTATGGGAGATATCTACTGTTAGTCTGTTAGCAATGTTTAGTTAAGATTTATAAATGTTGTTTGGGTTTTTGATGTCACTAATGTAATTATAAAGGAATAACAAGATAGTAACCATCATCCAAGGAAAAAGGATGAATTATAAAGGAAATTAATTTATGAATAGAATATCAACTGTTAGTCTGTTACAGATGTTTAGTTTAGATTTATATGTGTCTTTGGGTTTTTGATGATAATAACGTAATGACAATGAAATTCTTTCATAGACTATCACTTATTTCCGTTAGATTCCATCTTAATATCTCATTTTAGTCGTTTGGTGACATATTCCACGAAAGTACACGCATAATGCTGTTCAAGAGTATAAGTAAGGGATTGGTCTCCCAAGAGTTTTTTTTTCTTTTTATAACTTTTGGTCGAAGAAAATACAAAGAAGGGCATTGGTGAGCTTCCCTAGTTAACCAAGTATGAGAGTTAGTCATGATGGAGATGGCGAAAACAATCCCCACTGTAAAATGTTCTAAACCCTTCCATGTCTATTCATGAGCAACCATTTACAAGACATGAAATTGCCAACTCTATCTTAGTGAGACTCGGCTAATGTTAAAAAATGAACCCCCGTCGGTCTCAAAATACAAATCATCCGTTGAATCATAGACAAAATAAGAAAAATCAACGATCACAAATGTAACCCTAAATTTCTCGTCCTTTATAAGTTGAAGTTCTTCTCCCGAATTGCTAGTTCCTATTACTGTAAAACCAAGAAAGACTCTAACTCTAAGAAACAACAACCGATCTATTGCATCATCCCTGCAAATCCATTGCATATTATTCAAAATCATCATCAACATCCACAATGTTTTAGCATAATGATTTCTCCTCTCAAAAAAATAATAATCCTCCGTTCCAATTTACTTGCTTTTTTAGGGTTTCTTTTGTGTTCCAAATTAGATGATAGTTTTAGTATTTTTCCCCAATTCTCTCTAATTTACCCCTGCTTTGGAATCACACCAGAGAATTAATACTCATCGTAATCAACACAAAAAATTACTTTAATTTTTAAATATACCCCATGGAATATATATACTCAATCTTGGAATATTTGGTAGTACATCCCAAGTAAATTGTCACGGGATTGATAACTTTCCTAGAATCTAAAAACACAAAACTAGGCTATTTAACTCTTTAAGTATGAATTAATATGGGTATTATTGGAAAGATTTTACTCTCTTTGATATTTCTTAATCTCCGTGAAAAACTCTACAACGTCAAGTAAATCGGAACGGAGGGAGTATGTCTTTGTCCTCATCACGTGAAGTTCTTTATCTGATTCTCATTGAAGGTATGGTACAGCATGGACTTCCACAGATATTCTTTATTTGGTTGCATGCTAGTACGTTCAGCAACTTGTAATTCTTTTATTCTAATATACTACTATAGTTTTGCCGATCAAAAAAAAATAAAATGATATTCATCAGAGAGCAGCAAATTTCCTTGATCTTTTTGCCACTGAGGTCGAAGAATTATTTGAAGGATCAGGAGAAGAAGGATGTAATTGTTTCTCATATACAATGTAATTATTTTCTGTATTTTTAGTTTCTAATCTAGTTTATAATCCTTGTGCAACACTAGTCCTATTAGTAAATTCGATATGTGATATAATTCCAAAGAAAATGGGTCAGAATTTTAAATCTTAGATGTGATATGTGATTTTATAAACTATAATGGGTTAAAAATCCGGTCTCATGCTTCATAAGTGCAATGATGTTTATACTCTTAGTTATTATCCATCCTCCTCTACATGTAGGGGCATTAAGCACACCCCGTTAAATCTGACCAGGATGAAATTGAGTTTTTTGGATGTAGTAATGGTCTTGTTTTCTTAAGGCATGTTGATGAGTATTACTGGAATTGGTTATAGTTCTACTGTTCATGTGCTGTATTCCAACGTTTCATGCAAATGGAAAAACGTTTGGACTTAGTAGAGTATAGAATTGGTTATAGTTCTACTGTTCTAGGAAGAGTGATTTTAGAGTGGCAAGTGTTGGGAATTTTTAAGGTACTTATGACTTATGAGTGGCAAAGTATAAAAATCTGGAAACTAAAGAACTTGGCCCTGGAATACAGCACAAAATTCACAATGGACCAAATGAGCTCTTATGTTTGTGTGTTGTGGAATCATTGGAACACTATTGCTCGAGCTGTGTTCTTAAGCTGTTTTGATGCTCACTTTGCTCAATGGCTCGACTAATGTGGCGATTCCAGGGCTTTCAGATCTTAAGGAGCTGCATCCTTTGATCAATTTATCATATATAAGCATACGGCATCCCCATTATTCACAGTTAAGTTAACATTCTCAATTTGTTTGTTTATACTGACAGGTGCCTTTTTTCAATGCTAAATTTAGAATGTATAAATATGACCATTCATCCCCATTTTATTAGTTATTAAAAATTGGTATTCTTTTGACACTACAAACTGAAGAATTAGAAAGAATAATGTTGAAACTCTCACATATGTTACAATCAACATCTCTTTTAGAGCGGAAGCATCTTCCTGCTGTGTCCTCTCAATGAACAAGTTTCCCGGTAATACAAAACGCACAAATTACCATATTATTTTTTCAAATAAAACTTTCAAAGCAGTTGGTCGAACAGACGAAACGGCATGGAATTAACTAAATCAAGATAACTTCATATCTTCGTCAACCAAATCATAAATTGTCAAGTCACCGTAACACTTACTATTCTACTTTATCTATCAATAGGCTCAATGGAATACAATTACCAATCTGAATGAACTTTGTATGTCAAAAGAATACTAATAACGTACACCAGCTTAATTACCAGTTGTAGTTCTTGTTTAAGTAAACATGCTTCTAAACTGGTGGATAATCCTACCACTTTTCGTTCGATGTTTTAATTTTTGGATTTGCTTCACGTCTTGCTTTTCTGTTACTATGTTCTGTTCACCTCAGCATGCAATCCTTCCTTGCTCTTCTGAACTTAAGATTCGTTGCAGCTGATTCTCTTCGAAAAGATCATGTTTTCCCCATATGTAATCCCATTTCACACCGATTTAAGTTGCAAAACCAATCGTCCCACCAATAAAATCATGCTTTCTGTTACTATGTCCTCGTAACGGCGGAGCCAGGATTCAAATGTTGGAGGGGCCACTACATACCAATTTAATATTTATAGGATCAAACTTCTGTACGCTCCTATATAATCTCTTGAATCTTGGGGTGGCCATGGCCACCCACAACTTGTATGTGGCTCCGCCACTAAGACGCAGAATTCAGATTGTGCACACCTGTGTTCGAACTAATGAAAATAGTCAGCGTCTGGTAAGGTCCTTTTCTGATTACCATGAATGATGGGGGTGGTGCTTTTTCTTCTCAATTGTCTAATGAAAACCAAGGCCTATTTATCGACTTCCCAATTGAAGAACATGGTCAGAAAATTAAACAGATTTCTCTGCTTCGATGGATGCAATAGATTGAACATAGCTAATGGTTTAAAGAAACAACCTCCACGCGTATCGGACCCACAGTCATAAGTACGGGCAGTCTCAACACACACATCATCCGTTAGATCTTAAGATCGGCGATCAATGTAAAACCCTAACTAAAACGGGCAGTTTTCAAAACCTTATAAGAAAGAAATATTTCTCCTCCCCTGTTAGCAGTTCATCCCTGTAGAGTATGAAAGAAACCCTAACCCTAAATAACAACAACAGATCTCTTCTACTACATCACTGCAAATCCATGGAAGATTTCTTAAAAATCATCATCAGTAACCTCAATTTTTTTAGCACAATGATATCTCCTCTCAAAATATTAAGTTTTTATGAGACTACTATCTTATTCTGTGAGAGAGATATGAGATTTGATGGACTTCCGGAGATATTCATCAAGAGAGACCCGAATCATCATCGAGCCTTACAAACTTGCTGAAATGGAAACCTGATTAGTGTATCTGCACCTCAAATTGACAAATCTATGTAATCATATTCTGTAAGAATGAGGTTCAGTTTCTTACTCTAGTTTGTAATCTTGGATGTGATTGTGATTTTGTTTTGTTGACCAAATGACTTTTTGAAGTTGTTCCTGTCATGTAAAAATTCTAAGAACTTTAGACCTATTTCTTACAATTTTGTTATTAAGATTGTGCCATTTAATCGTCCCAGTAGAGAATGGATCGAGAGTGCAGAATAATTGTTAGTTCTTGACAGTAACACCTTCAACAAAAGTTTGTTAGGCAACGAAACTAGTTTTACTATGACCATCTCCAGTACATGTCTAATTCAGAGATCACTATTGTGACAACCAAAGCCACTCTTTGTTTATTTTTTTGAAACGGGAAGTGATCAGCAATTACTAGAGTTCATGCAATTACTATTGCGAACAACCAAAGCTGCTCTCTTTCTTTTCTTGAAACGGGAAGAGGATGTATGTGTATCAGTATTATGCTTGCTTTGAAAGTTAAACACTTAATTCTTTGATGATCGTAAGACCCAACTCAAAAGGGAGACTACTTCTTCAGCACAACCACGTAAACATCTAATTTCCAGTAATTAAGGGAATGCATTGTAAGAAGTAAATATTCAAATACCTAGGAAAACCAAAAACAGACATAACAATTACCTTGTTTTCCCATTCGAACTCAGCCCACATAGTTCTATATGCAACATCAGCACATGTAGCAGGAGAGATGTAATCCATAATGTCGATGTGTATTTCATTAAGTACGATTGATCACCGTGATGTCAAGTACAATGTCGTAATGATGAACTGTAACATATGCTTCAGCACAAACAGGGTAACTAAATCCTGTCAGCTGAAGAATGCGGTTTAGCTTGTTGGCGTCATCTCCACCTTTTTATAACTATGATTTATCAGAGAGAGCAGAATTTCTTTGATCTTTTTTCAACTTGTTGGAAGAAATGAAGAAGGTTGATAAGCAATAACTTGTTGATGTAGATTTGAAGGATCAGGAGAAGAGCAATGTAATTGTTTCTCATATATACAATGTAATTGTGTTTTCCAATCTAGTTTGTAATCATGTGAGACGCTCGTCCAATTAGTAAAATTCGATTTTCTATGTCAAAAGAATGGTAGTTTGTAGTAACAGCTATAATTCTAAAGACATTGGGTCAGAATTTGCAATCTTGATGTGAATGTGATTTTGTTTTATTGCAGTGAGCAAGTATAAATGAATAAACATGGAATGGTCCAAACGGCATTTTGAACATCTGGTTGTTCCAGCACTGTCATGTAAAAATTCTAAGAACTGGACCAAGTGTAAAATGGTACGACGTGGAGAAGCAAAACACCCTCCTGGGTCGTGACGGCGCTCATAAAGGCGCCTTAATGCACGTTTTCTCTTTATTAAATTATTATTTACTTATATTTCTTTTCTTTTTTAACAGAATCTATTTATTTTTTTTTGACTTAGATTTATCTATGTAATGAAATATTAAATTATTATTAAACTAAGGAAACATTAATTTTAATTTAAATAATCTCAGAAGACAAGACAATAGTTGGAAGTCGGGCAACAAGCTGCGCACCTAACATTATTATTTAAGAGAATTAGACTATTTTTCTTATTTCTTTTAACAGAAAATAATGTCGTTGCCGCTCCAGTCGTTGTTTAACCGGTGGATTTGCTGGTTCGTCAGCTGCTTGGCTTGCCTCGCGGATTCAGTGTCTAGATTCGTTGCATTAGAGCAATTCCTATGGAATGAACAAACCTAGGGTTTGTTCATTTTGATCCCACTATGGGATGAACAAACCAAGAAAATGGATGTTCAAATGAAAAGATCTGTTCATTTGAACACTGAGACATTCCAGTAGGCGCGCGTCGGGTGCAAGAACGCGCGCCATGACCAATAACTCGGCCGACATCACAGGTGACGCCCGCGTTTAGTGATGCAACGCGCAATCAAAGGACAAACTCCCGCGACCAACGCCCTAGCGCGGGCGCTCATGAGGTTGACGCCCACAACAAAACGTTAAAACTAGCTCACTTTTTCTGATTTTTATCTATTAAATTTTTTAGTTTATATAAATAGAATCATTTGTGGGACCCAATTCTTATTAGTTTAAATAAATAAAATCACTAGTGGGACCCAACTCTTATTAGTTTATATTAATAAAATCACTAGTGGGGCCCAAAAATATCAGATTTGTTCGTTTTGCCTTGTTTCCCATAGTGGAGAATACAGTTTGTTCATCAACGTGGCTCAACAAATTTTTGTTTTTGTTCATTGCCATAGGAATTGCTCTTAGGTATGGAAAATGTGGTGGTGGAAGAGAAAACAACAAACCCCTTTTGATTCAATGTCATAGCGACTTGTCTATCAATTCCTTGTTTCCTCCAGCTGAAATCCTTTCAAGGAAGAAGAGGCTATAAGGCGTGTTCTTGAGGAAATTGAGTTTGAGAGTATTAATGATATAGAATCTAACATTCTTGATGCTAATTTTACTAAAGCTGAAGTGTTGCAGGCTATTCAAGAGTTAGGGAAAGACAAGGCACCTGGCCTAGATGGATTTCTTATCAGGTTCTTTCAGAAATGCTGGAGTTTTATCAAAGGTGATATGGAGATATTTGGAGTTTTATCATCTTCTACTGAAACCCATTTTCTATAACATGTTCTTTTGATAGAGTTAATTGGAGATATTTGGAGTTTATGTTATAGAAAATGGGTTTCAGTAGAAGGTGGTGTAACTGGATCAAATTCTGTTATTCTACAACAACTTTTTTAGTTCTAATTAATGGTTCAGCTTTTGGTTTTTTCAGCAGTTCAAGGGGAGTACGCCAGGGATGCCCTTTATCTCCTTTGTTATTCAATATTGCTATGGAAGGTTTCTCTAAATATATTGACAGGGCTGCTACTTCAAATCTTTTCAATGGTTTCTCAATGACTGAGAATGGCACTATAGTTAATCATTTACATTATGCAGATGATACTATATTCTTTATTGATAACAAGAAAGATGAGCTCTCAAATTTATTCTCCATTCTTCACTGCTTTGAATATATTGCAGGTCTTAAAGTCAATACAGCTAAGACAAGACTAATGGCAATAGGTGATGTCCCTCATATCGATGAATGGGCAGCTGAGTTGGGTTGTATAACAGATTCACTGCCATTCTTGTACCTGGGAATGCTTCTTGGTGCAACTGTTAACTCCAAAGCTATTTGGGTTCCAATTGTGGAAAAGTTTGATGCTAGACTGTGTATTTATAATCAATGTACTCTTTCTAAAGGAGGTAAGCTGGCTCTTCTTAAGTGCATTCTCACCTCATTGCCAATGTATTACTTTTCCCTGTTTAAGGCTCCAATTTCTGTTATTAAAATTTTGGAAAAGAAAATGAGGAATTTCCTTTGGGAACACAAAGCTGGTAGCACCAGTTCACATTTGATTAAGTGGACTACTGTGTATGCTAGTAAAGAGAATGGAGGTTTAGGAGTTTTAAATTTTAGAATAATGAATGATATATTACTTGCTAAATGGTGTTGGAGGTTTGGCATTGAAAAATCACATCTTTGGTACAAGCTTATTGTGGAAAAATATGGCTGCAAGTTCTCCTTTTGGGTCCCTGGTCAAATACATACTCCTTATGGTGTCTCCTGTTGGAGAACTATCTCTAATGTTGGGGCTCTCATCTCTGAAAACTCCACTCTTTGTCTTCATTCGGGTACTCATATATCCTTCTGGCATGATAAGTGGATAAGGAATTCTTGTTTGGCATCTTCTTTTACTTCTATATGCAAGTTAGACATGCTGCAGTTTGGTAGTGTGGCAGATCATATTACTGGCGATGGATCTTGGAGTTTTAATTTCAAGAGAGTTTTATCAAGTGAAGAAACCAACCAGTTTGCTACTTTGCTTTCCGTCATTGGATCAAATCCACCTACAAGAGATAATTTGCCCGACACCAGAAGATGGGTTCTTAATTCTACAGGGATTTTTTCTGTTAAATCCTTGTATGCATTTTTAATTTCAAATGATGGGGTGCAAGACTTTCCTCATAGGTTTATTTGGAAGCAGGAAGTTCCTCCTAAAATTACCTTCTTGGTTTGGAGTGCGGTTCATGGCAAGCTTAATTCTTTGGATATGCTACAATATAAAGGTAGCTCGTAGTGTTTGGTCTACTATTACACCAGATACAAATTGGTCTTGGGTTTTTCCTGAAACAATGATGTCTTTTGCTCAGTCATGGCCTTTGAATTCTACTTCTGCTTTGTTGGAAAAATTGCTTGGTATTTAATCCCGCTTCTTTGTGATATGGGTCTTTGTGGAGGGAGCGAAACTGCCGTACTTTCGAAGCTAATTACAGTTTTAAAACGATAAGGAGTTAGCTACGATGCTAAAACAATGGTGCTTAATTGGGCGAACGCTTTTGGGAAGAGGGTGCATTGTAACTTATCATATACTCTTAGCAATTGGGAGACTGTTGTTTTCTAGTTCTTTTTCCCTTTCTTCTCCTGTCTACCTTTTGTAGCCTGTTGTAAATTCTTCCTTTTCTAATAAAACTTTCTCTTCTAATCAAAAAAAAAAAAAAAAAAATCCTTTCATATCATCTATGGCATCTTCTTTGATTACTGTAGGTGTAAAGAGTTGTAGTCTGATTTTTAGAATTTGTGCTAGTCTTGCACCATGTAGTAGTAACTAGGTTGTAAAGATTCAAGTTGAAGCATTATTGTGCCTCTACAATCTTACTTATCTATTCCTATCATCTAAACTCGTCTGGTGCTCTTTATTTTTTTGGCATATGTACAATCGAAGTTAATTAGGCCGACCGAGCGAAGCGAGGGAGGACTTTATATATGGTGACTTTGTGTCAATATGAAGCGTGACATTTTTTTCCAATTTAACAAAAAAGATTGGATTTGGTGTCATACCCCCGAAATATCCAAACTATCCCTCCAATATGAATTTTCATTTAGATATTTTCGTAAATAAACCCAAGAGGAAGGGCATTAAGGTATTAGACATTTTTGTAAATAAACCAAAAAGGAAGGGCAGTAAGATATTAGACATTTTCGTAAATAAATCAAAAAAGAATGGCAACTAGATATAAGAGCCAAATTTTATTATAATTCCTTATATATCTTATTTCTTTAGGGGTATAATTGACAACCAAACTTTAATATAACATATCTAAAACTCCGTGCCTTGAAATTTTACAAATTTTATCTCGTTGGAAAGGTTTTAAAAAAATCTACGCAATGAGTATAAACAACAATATTAAATTTAGAGTTTTTACGAAAAATTTGTAAAAATATTTATCATTTTAGGCACAATTTTAAAATAAAATGGAGATCCATTGTGCAAACTACCATAAAAGGATACATAATACTTTATGTAACCATATTTTGGTTTTATGCATCAACTAATTTTCTTTTGCAACTAATAAAACGATGTACTCTCTGTTTCAAGAAAAATGACATTTTCACTTTAGCCATAAATTTTCTTTTACAGTCCAATTGCAGGAGTGTTTCCTTTTTTCTTCGGTCGGCCTTCCCACCGTGGCAGCGGTCATCTAGTTACTAGTGTTTCAACAGAGAACATTTCTTGAATGACAAGGGAATGAATGTAATTTAATTTAGATAGCGGTGGTAGATAGTCGACGTCAAATTTTACCAAGCAAAAAGTCACCGTTCAGAAACCAAGTACTTCTTTTTCTTTTCTTTTCTGGCCATTGGTTTGTTTAGTCCCACATTACTTATTTTCCAAAACGAAGATCGGTTTAAATAGCCTTGGCTACTCTAACAGCACGTCCTTTCAGGGACATCCGGTAAAACAAGGAGGGAGTTACCAGTCCGGTACGATGCCCAAAAGCAAGGATGATGCCAGTCTTGCCTGGCCCTTGTCATAAAGATTAGCATGGCACTTTTTTCTTTTATTTTTATTCCCTTTGAAATAAAAGCAACTCCCGGTATTGTTTTTCTAAGTACCAAGGTGTGTAGAGCTGTAAAACGTGCCATGTGCTGTGTTGTGCCAACGATTTAAACGTGTTGTGCCGTGTTGTGCTTTACCAATCAAAAGCTAAGCACAAAGACAAAGACACGAATAAACGTCTTTGTGCCATGTTAGCACACGTATTATAAACAATTTGAAATCACTTAATGTATACATTAAGTTAGACATTATCTCGAGAATTTAAATAGACAACATATCATTTAAAATTATTTCAAGTAAAATTAACAAGTTTATTCAATAAAAAGAAATAGCCCATCAAATATAAAATTGGATCATTGTCATGTAAATTAATGTTCTAGTCAAATATAGGTAACGATATTGGAATATATTTTAGTAGTAGAAGGATATGTTGCCAATGATCCAATTCAGTGGCCCAACGATATATAATTTTTAAATTAATGTTCAAGTATATGTTGCCCCACTAGAGCCCTCTCTCTTTTTAATCACTGCCACGAATCAGAAACATGGAATAATATTTCACGAGTTCAGAATTGAATTTTCCACCATCAAACAAAAAAGGCTAGACTTACCATGAATGGGATCCACACGCCTAGAAGGGTGTGACTCGGTGATGAGATCCACGGAACCAAAAACATGCCATGCTAATGCTAGAATGGAACTCCCCACCCCAGGATTAGCGGAGGGGTCTTTAAGTCCAACCCCTGGATAATGAGGGATAGTAGGTAAGTCTAACACTGCTCCCATTTTGGGGTATCTGATTTTATAATATCTCAAACTACAACTATCCAGAGAAACAGTATAGATAAACCAACTTAAAGACCAGGCATGGTTCCTTTGTGAAATCATTAGTTTTGGACAATGCCAGATCACTAAGATTGTATATCTCTCCATTATCTGATTAGAGACTGGAAAGTATATTCACATAAAAATATTTTGGTTCTCTAAAGTTATTTTATTTTCCTTAAAAATAAGAATAACAGCCATAAGATGGAGAAGGCCAATATAAACCATCTTAGAGTTATCCTTCAAACCAGTTTATTTTAGTCAGTTCCATGATAAGCTTATATCAATCAATGTTTCCGTTCCCCTGAAAAGTCCAACAGCATAACACCAAAATACAAAAAGTAAGCACACATACTTTACTAACAGAGAGAAATAATAATCAATGCTAGCCCAATTGCTAAAAAAGACAAAAGCACCAATATAAGGGATATAGGGCACACATGAGAAACAAAGTCTGAGCTACTCCAAGACCACAACATGAATGATGATTATTCAAGAGCAAAAACGCTTGGCAAAGCATTCTCATTTAGTCATCTTCCAACACGAAGTTGATACCAAGAGAACCTATCTGCTTTATAGATGACACATAACAAGACCAAAATGTTATAACATCGGAAGTCTAAGAACAAAGTTTACCTACTTACGGAGTAGTATCAGCGCAAAAACGGTGGCAGTAGATGAAAAAATACAAAAAGTGGTGCGGTCAGTAGGAAGGAATGTGGCTACCCGAGCTTCCAAACATGACATCAAGGCATCATGAACAAAAGACCATCGGTACCACCCATTTGACTTGGAACACTTAAGAACAAACCCATGGTCAGCTTAGCGAGAATCTCAGGGGTTATCCCGAATGACCCCATGGATCAAAAAGAAAAGAAAAACAAAAAGAAATTTATATAAAAACAGGCTAAAAGTTAATCAAAATGAGTTTGGTATCTTAAATGTGAGATAAATGCAATATTTTAGCAACAAAATTTAGCACAATCTCTATAGTAAAAGCATATAGATATACAGAGGCTCATATCAAGTGTAATTTTGACTCGATCACTGTGGGAAATCAAATCAATCTGAAATCCATAAAAAAAAGAGAAGAATAGATATTCAAGAGATACTGATACTTTCGAATCATAGATTTACATACATGATTGCTAATTGGGGGTACCAATTTACATTGGGCAGTATATATACTACTATGATTCAAAAGATGGCACCTAATTCATATATTTTCTTCATCTCTTAATCAAGAAATCAAAGAGATTGTGCCCCACTATAGCCCATGATTAAAAACCATTACAACTCAGGTGAAAGTTAAACACTTACAGTTATCGATGACGCACAAGATATAGTTTTAAAACTTTAAAACTAAGATATAAACGAAAGAGAAACATGGAATGATGTCTCACCTACAAGAAAAGTGGTTATCCTTTTCATATACCCGAATCTAATGCGGATGTTTTTAAGTTGGAACAAGTGGGTGTCATTAATTCTTTGATGATCGTAATTATATATTTATTTGTAAATTTTGAATGTTGTCAGATTATGCATTATGTACCCAGGTGCAGCCTTGAAACCCAACTCAAAAGGGAGACTACTTCAGCACAACCACGTAAACATCTAATTTCCAGTAATTAAGGGAATGCATTGTAAGAATTAAATATTCAATACCTAGGAAAACCAAAAACAGACATAACAATTACCTTGTTTTCCCATTCGAACTCGGCCCACATAGTTCTAAATGCAACATCAGCGCATGTAGCAGGAGAGATGTAATTCATAATGTCGATGTGTATTTCATTAAGTACGATTGATCGCCGTGACGTCAAGTACAATGTCGTAATGATGAACTGTAACATATGCTTCAAAGATAAACGGGGTAACTAAATCCTCGTTAGCGAAGAATGCGGTTTAGCTTGTTGGCGTCATCTCCATCTTTGGTGAATTCTCCAGTAGCACGTTTAAGATCATCTTGGACCTCATCTTCCACCTCAAGCTGGCTCATACCCTGAAAATTTTCCAGAAGTCATGAAAAGAACATTATGATGAAACTAAGAAGTCATAAATGAACTATTTGAAAAGCAAATGCCTAGACATACATAAAGTTGGATTCAGAAAAATAACAAGGAAATAGTACTACAATCTCTGAGCATGTCTGAAGCATCTCTGAGCATGTCTGAAGCATAAAAGACCTAACAAATTATTTTTCATCCTTGCAGCTTCGATAGCAAGGGTGCTGGAACAACAAGTTACAAAACCCACATTAACAGTTAAACAAGATCAGCGAACAACAGGAAGGTATCAGATCGATATATGTGCCCACATAATCATGCAGTAACATATATCTACGCTTCTAGAATAAAGATACACTTATAAGAGAATCAGAACTGCGTTGGCTTACCTTCCTACTCTTCAAATGGTAGAAGTCAATAAGATCATCTGGTTGTGCATGAAAAATGCCGTAGCTTTAATCTCTTATGTTTCACGGAACTGCTTATCTGCAAGCATCTTGACGAAACTGTCACGGCATGACTGTAACCATATCTTTCGTATCTCGTCTCCGGTATTGCAGAGCAATCTTATGCAAAGAACAATTCTATCATATGCATCATTGTCAACTAGGTGAGGAAGGAAGGAGGACTGTCCAAGTTGCAGCATAGAAACCATGACTAACAAAGCTTGAGAAGATGCTTTGTTCACTTCGGGTTTAGATGGTTGAACCTCTTCCAATCTCAATATAAACTTCGTCAGTATACAAGCCACGACTGCTCCAAGGAAAAGTCACCAGTAATATTTAAAGACCTCAAATAGCCAGGAGAAGCCAAGGATCCTTGATCAAATGTAGGAGGAGATAAGGCAATTTCCGAGGCAGCACTCTGAGTAGCATAGGTACCATCAGCAAGAATTGCGGGTCTCCTATAAGATACACTGATGGAATTTACTTGCTGAGATGGTTTTGAAGTATCTGCTCCACCTCCTCCTTCATTCACTGTGAAAAAAGGAAGGTCCCCAAGACATTGCTTGATGGGAGCAAGCCCATTCTCAACTTCAGAAAATGAGCAGTACTCTCAAATGATCCAGAGGGCACAAGAACATACACGTCTTTGCACGTATCCAGGTAGAGAACGTATCCAGGAGCCTAGTCATAATTGCAACCACAAGTTTAGGGTTGGTCTCAATAATCTCGTGTACAAAAACAACCATATCAATAGCTGAAGCAACATTGCTATCACCCAAGCAATCCATCAATAAATGAACCACGATCTTTGGCGCAACTTCAGGGGAATTTTATGGCACAAGAATGAATAGCTTGAACAAGCATTTGACGGTATTCTCCATTCTTCTCAAGCTCGGTGCTCTGAGTCTTCACAACTATCTTCTTCAGTGCTTGAACAACTTCATCAATGTTTCGAGGAGTTATCAGTTCAAGAGCAATGTCAATTGTCTTCCTTCGAATATCGAGATTAGGTTTGCAAGTACCATAAGCACATCCGTGATCATATCAACCATAATCTCCCTGTGAGAAGTTTTGAGCTCATTTAATCGATCAAGCACAATAAGCTTAACACTGCTATCACTCTGAGATTGTAGAAGTTGACATTAGGTGTTGGCAGCAGCCCTGATAGACGTTGGTGCAGATGAAAGCGAAAAACAACCACATCAATATCTGAAGCAGCATTGTTATCACCCAAGAAATCCATCAAGAAAATAATAATCTTAATATATAACAGCATTAGAAGGTGCATTTAGCAAGGAAATAATAATCTTAATATATTTCCCCTTCCATCCACGATTAGTTCTGCAAACCTTTCAGATCAATTCCAATACAACCATCTGAAGAAACTCTCCCCATTCAGGAATGCTATTAACATGGGTACGAAGATAATTAATCTCACGTTCTTGAGCACAGGTGAAAAACACAAGAAAGACATTTCTTTTCGCAGAGGGATCTTGCTCAGATGAAAGAGCTTTCTCAATCACCTCAGGTGCATCAACAAGAAGCTGCTCAACTTGAAGAAGTTTATAAATAGACATAACTGCCAAAATTGCATTCTTCTGATAAAAGGGTGACGATGTTCCAAGTTTGCCAATATAGACGGGATCAAAGGCTTGATAATTTCAGTCACACTCAAACGACAAAGAAATCTAAGTGTAACACCACGCATGTATTCATTTGGATGCTGAAGATTATTTCTTAAATTCTGACAAATCAAGATCATCTCAGGTAAAACTTTTCCTTTGGAATCAGTTTTATCTCTAGTTTCTGAATTGTATGATCTTCTGATGGTAAATCAAATAGTTATAAAGAGTTGAGGAAGTGTTTCACCATTTAGTAATAACATCAACCTTTGCAACAACATCGCTTCCTTCAAATGATTCTTTGATTTCATTATCAAGCGCCGGTGTTCCCTTGTCGAAATGAATCAATGAACTACAAGATTTCTCCATCTACAAAATCAAAACATAAAAAAAAAAAAAAAAAATTCTCTGATCAGATCTCATACATAATAATCCCTAATTTCACAAATTCCATACGCAAACATTGTTCCCTTCGACTAACAATCATCAAACCTATCAAAACACGAATCAACTTACTACAAAAAAAAAAAAAAAAAAAAAAAAAATCTAGAAATTGAACAATCGGATCTGATCAAATTTATACAAAATTCACTAACACTTGTGAAAAATCTCTGTAAACTCCAGTATCAGCACTCAAAACCTAACAAAAAAAATGTAATCAAATCGAGATCAAAACTGACGAAAACATACCTTGAATTTCGATTACCCTAAAAAATTGAAATCCGTCGCGAATGTAAACCTAGGATCCACCGATTTGCATATGAAATGCGCGATTAAAATAGAGGGAAATCTCGGAGCTGAGAATTTTGGGCGCCTGCGAGAGTATGGAGAGGTGAGGGAAAATTGGGAGTTTTCTCATGAGGTCTTGATACGGACAGTTACGCAAGAAATCGTTCGTAAATTCGAGGATTTTTATTTTCACACCCAATTATGCTTCTTTAATCGACACCATCTTTTCTCCTACACTTTGTTTACACCTAGGAGAACTTTTTTTTTTTTTTTTTTTTTTTTTTTTTTTTTTGATCAGAACTTAGTAGCATGGTAAATAACATTACTAAGAGCATCTCCAACAGTGGGTGCTGCAAATCCTACGTGGAATTTTTATTTAGATCCTTATTTATGGGGTGATATATATGTAGCAAAAAGAATAACATTTTTCACATGAACCATCTCCAGTAGTGTGGGGTGTTAGTTTTAGGATTTGATTTTTTGGATAAAGATAAAAGTGATAACTTTTTTTTCCAATTGGTTTAGAAAAATCTATTTAAAAACAATAATTAGAAAAATAGTGAAAAAGATGACATGGAGATCATTCCCAAGGTCTAAATAAGACTTTCTCTAAGACCTTCATATTTATTTTGACACCCTTCCTAATTTATATGACCTACTGTTGGAGATGGATTTAATCTAAATGAGGGTCTAAAATCCTATGTGTCAACTATAAATAAAACTTTCGCCCCCTGTTGGAGATGCTCTAATGAGCCTCTCGTGAAGCAAATTACAAAATGAACAACATTTATTACTGTTCAACTATCTTCATTGAATCGAAGAAGACTTAACGTCTTCAACGTCCCAAAGCATTCTGGATATGCTTAAAAACACATGACTCTCTCATAATCAAAAAGTTTCTCTCTCTAGGAAAATACTATCGAAACGAAAACCCCTTTACCTTAGCGCTTCCCGCTCGGATCGACTCCTTTTGAGCTGATTCGAGCGGATCGTCACCATTAAAACCCTTTTCTCCTGGGTTTTAATTATCATCTGTGGTTAGTAGATTTAATCACCGTTTGGATCTTATTTTTGCCCTGGTTAGGTTTTATTTTTTGGGGTTTTTTCTATCTTGGGTTTGTGATTGTTTGTGTAGGTATGTGTTGTGTTTTTTCTCAATCAGGAAACCAATACATATCATCAGCATATATACTCCTAATCCTTGACCCAAACGAAGCAACATCAACAGTTTTAACATCGGATTCATCTTCACCCTATCTTCATAGATCTGCAAATTTCTATGATTCTGGTCGTGATTGGCCTTTGGCAGAATCTTTACTTGTTATGTTTTTAGTTATTTCTGTAACTTGTTCTAGTTTTAAAGTTTTAATGCTTGTTTTGAATTTTTTATATTTATATCTTGTAATACTTTCTCTTGCTTAGACTTTCTGGGTTGTTGTCAGTGAATTGTTTGATGTTTGTTGCAAGTCTGGTGATTTTCTACTTCAAGTGGGTTGTTTCCCCATTCTAGAGGAAGAAATTTTATGGAAAGAAGTAAAGCTCCAACGAGTTGTTTCAACACCGTCGGCTACTACTGAAGAGTTTTCCCAAGAGAATTTCTGGCAGGTAAAGATGCTCCGGCGAGTTTCAACTTTACCGGCTTCAAAAACAGAGACAACAACAACCCTTTGTTGTGAAACAAAGACATCAACAACCAGATCAAGATTATGACCAAGTTCTCATATTTCTGCAACTATCAACAAATCTTCCATGCCGATTCAGACCGATTCGTTCTGATTCAGACCTTTAAAGACCGAGTCAGATATCTGATGCTACTTGAGACACTATTGTTACCAAGTAATTCCGAGACATTATTACATTACTGGAGACATATTCATATCTCTATCGTTACCTAAATTGCATTAGGCAATTTTATTTAAAAAACCTAAGTTCATGTTTTTTACATGTTCTTTCAAACACTGGGTTGGATCTGATCCAATCAATGCTTTATGCAGTGATACATATTGATTTTTCTTCAAAATCACTTTGGCCCTCTGTTGATGTTTGGTCCTGTCTCTTTCTTTTGAAAGAGTCAGATAAATGGTGTTCTGAAGTAGTCTTTATGTTTGAAGGATTCGAATTGTTAGTCAAGAATTAGGGAAGATATATTAGCTTGAAAGAATGTATGATGATCTTGAAAAATTTATGTAAGGTTTCCGACTTCCGAAATCGGCATCTTGAATGTACAAGTTGAGGTTCGCCTCTTTTATGAAAAAAAAAATAAAATAACCGACACCATCTTTTCTGAAGAAGGCAGTATGGTATCAGAGCTAGGCCTCTGGCCTGTATGTGAAGTAAGAACTGTAAGACCCGACCCATGAAGAAGGCAGGCACTCATGCAGCGGTCCACGTGGAGGGGGCATGTTATGGATTAGTCCCACATTGCTAACCTTCCTAAACCAGATCCTCCTTATATGCATGAGGGCCTCTCCACTCATTATCAATTGTTTTTGAGTTAGAAGCCCAGGTGCAAGTATGGTATCAGAGATAGCCCTAAGCCCTGTATGTGAAGTAAGAACCATAAGACCCGACCCATGAAGAAGGCAGGCACTCATGCAGTGGTCCACGTGGAGAGGACATGTTGTGGATTAGTCTCACATTGCTAACCTTCCTAGACTAGACCCTCTATATATATACAAGTAAACCATGCACTAGTTGTCTAAGTATATCATGACAAAAGTTCACAGATGATGTGTGGATTTCTCGTAATGTAAACTTATAGTTAAAGGCTAACTTTTCATCATTCTTAGTTTTTTTCTTGTACTCTCTCAGCAAACTAAATTCCTGACAAATATTTACCAACATATTCTATTAGTAACTCTTAAAATATTATATGCCTCATCCGATAACGGTTGTACAAAACCTAGATAAATCTCCCCAAGGCCAAGTACTATGGTGCATAATTTTCCTCCTTTATTTACAAAATATAGGGAAATTTCTCCAAATCCATCTATTATGATCTGCCATATCCCTTCTAAGTAGGGATATCCCTTCCCAACATTTAAAATTATATCAGATCTGATTCAGGTAGTAGGGAGGGAGATGAGTTTCCGCGTAAAATCTTGCTTTACGGATACTCAGTTTCTGATACCATTACCAACTCTCAACTCATCTAGCACTTTCAACTCTCCCTAAATTTGATACCATTACTAAGTCTCTTCTAGCTCAATTATTCTATCAAATAATCCTTTAAACTAGCTCAGCACATGCACTAAACTCTTTCCTTCTCGATCTACATTCACTAATCTAGTATCTATCATTCAAGAAGCAAATAATCCTTTAAACTATCTTAGCAAACTAAACTCTTTCCTTCTCTACATTCACTGATCTAGCATCCATCGATCATTCAAGACGACCGCAAGTATGTTACAAATTTGGTTAAGGTTGTTCATCTATAAATGACTGTAAATGTTAACAGTTGACCCTAGATTATACCAACAGGGAAACCAATTATGAACGACTAGTTTATCTGGAAAAAAGATAAAAGTAAATAAATAATAAGTTATTCATTTAAAATCCGGCCTATCAATGTAAAGCAAGTCGCGCCAAAATGAACAACTAGCTTTTTATTTTAATAGTACCAAAAAATCAAAATTAAATATAATTTCTACATACAATCATAAATTCAAAAGATTAATATTATAATTAAGTTTAGTTTTTACCTATTTGGAGGTTTTGGTTTTGCTTTAGCATTCCCTATTTTTTAGAGGCAACTTTAAATAGAATAAACTGGAAACAAAAATTGAAGAAAAAATGATCGTATGTGGTGGTGGATTATGCAAAGGAAGTGGTCGGTGGTGGATATAGAAAAGCAAAAGTAACAAGTGATTTAGTGCTTTTTAGTTTAGTTGTTGGATGATTTTATTGTTGGGTGCAAATAAAAAGTTAAGAGATGGGATTTAGGATATATGAAAATTTATATGGCTGGTAAATAGGATAATTGTGGATATGATTCATTTTCATTTAATTTTGGGAAACTATTATTTTGATTTTTCTTATCGTCTTCGTCATGTTCAACTAATATTCTTTATGGTTTTCCAGCTATTGTAGGTTAGTGATTTGACTCCCAATATTTCTTATTTTTTGGCAAATAAAGCTTATATTTTATTAAGAAAAAATAAAAGGTGATACATGTTGAGGATGATTTTGATCGGAGGATGATTTTGATCTTTTGTTTAATCCAACGTATCTTTTCATCAAGTCAAATCATAATAAAAGTCACATAGATGTGCGCGTGAAAATAGAACTCTTTACTTATACCTTATTCAATGCTATGGATTCTTATTCATGTTTTGGACCGTATAATATTTTTCTTTTTGGAGTAAGTTAACTTTGTCTCAATATAAAGATGTTCCAATGATTTTGAATAACGGGTGCGGGGATTTGAACACCAAACTAACAATTTTGATCATGCTTAGTGCGCATCATGGATTGCATACTAGTTATTGTCTAACTTTTAATTCGCAAATTTTGTGGAATTTATGTCAGGTATCTTTTTGAAAATCTTATTATTAAATGAAGATATAATCTATACAAAATCAGATACTACATAAATGAATTAGATTCCCTACGAATCATACACATCTTACGTATATATAATCTTATGATCAATCTTTTTGTTAACTATATTGCATTTGTGAATTTACTGAATAATTATAATGTTGAGATTTATTGACTTAGTACTTTGGCTTCTCGTATTAATAAGTCTCGCTCATGAAGAACTATAGACAACCGAGTCTCAATCATCCTTTGCTTTGTAATCACACAATACAGGTTAATTTGATACTTTCTTTTATTTTACATATTTTTCCTCATAATATATGTATTCAAGATTGTAAGAAATTCTTTAAGAAAAAAAAAAAAGAAACTTCCTAAGAATTACCTTATTTTTATTGTCAAGAAACAGATGGCACCAAGTTCGTACCCGAAAGGAATGAAATTGGATAATTTTGGGACATTTCAACTTAAACAAACTTGGCATAAGTATGGATTATGTCCAGAAGGAACTATCCCTATTCGAAGGAAAGCAAAAAACTACGATCCCATACTTTTGCATAAACATAGACCTCTAAAATTATCACCTTCTAAGACTAATGTTACATCATCGGATGACGTTAATGGCGTCCATTCTCATGAGGTATATATAGTCACATATCATTGTTATTATTATTTATTTTATGTGCGAGCATATATAGTTGTAGTAATCCACATATATGTTTTTACAAAGACGCAACCATTGATGTGGAGGGATATTTTCTAGGAGCACAAGCAAAAATCAATCTTTGGCAACCGGTTCTCGAAATATACGGTGAAATGAGTATATCCCAAGTTTGGGTTACAAATCGGTCTGACGACAATGTCAACACTATTGAAGCTGGATGGCAAGTAAGCATCCATCCAAAATAATATATAAAAGAATTTATACCCTCTTGTGGACCACCATTAAACTTCCACCTTCATTTTCAATTAGGTGTTTTGAGACGACACGGTGACGATTATACCAGAGTTTTTCATATCTCGGACGGTAAGTTAATATCACCTCTCCAGTTATATGGAATCGCATGGTGATGAATATGTTTTGGAAGGCCATTGATTATTGTTTAGTATTGTTTTCTTCAGAAGATCCAGCCGTTAATTTTATTTGCTTTAGAATGACGGATACAGGAGCTCGGGTTGTTACGACCCTTTTGCATCAATTGCATCTTTCACGACCCAGATCCTAATTAGGCATAAAACATACGACCCTTTTACAAAATATCTCTTCTTTTAATGTATGTGGTTTGCGCCCGCCTTCGGTTTTTACATGTTCCCCTCTTTGCTACAATATACTCTTTTTTAGGTCTTTAAATTGAAGTCTGCAGCAAACTCATTTTAAGTACCCATGCTTCTTCTTGTTACATTCTTTTTCACTACGCTCATTTAGCAATCATTAAGTACCGTGTTTCTTGCTGCCATGCTAATTATGGGTCCTTTTAGGTTCTTATGTTTCCTCAATGTATTATAATTTAGCTTAATTTTTTGGTTTGTTGGTTGTCAACAATGAGTAGTATAATATTGTTAATATTGAGTACTTGCTCTTTAAATTCTGTAGTGGGTGATATTTTATTTGTTGTTTTTAGGTGCTTGAACAAGTGACTAGAATGGATGAAAAATTTTGGTCTCATGCTTCATAAGTGCAATGATGTTTTTACTTTTAGTTATTATCCATCCTCGTCTACACGTTGTTGTGTATTACTGGAATGTTTTTATCCTTCCGAATCCAACTACTGACGAGTGTAAGAAAGTACCAGTTCTAACATTTCATGCAAATGGAAAAACACTTGGACTAAGTAGAGTATGGAATTGGTTATAGTTCTCGGAAGAAAGATTTTAGAGTGGCAAGTGTTGGGAATTTTTAAGGTACTTATGAGTAACAAGGTATAGAAATCTGGAAACTAAAGAACTTGGCCCCAGAAATTCTGATTTTCAAACAGCAGAAAATTCACAATGGGACTGCAATTCTTCACCAAATGAGCAAGTATGTTTGTGTGTTGTGGAATCATTGGAACACTCTTGCTCGAGATGTGTTCTTTGAGTCAGCATTGGGGATTCCACCGCTTTCAGATTAAGGAACTGCATCCTTTGATCAATTTGTCATAATATAAGCATACGACATCCCCATTATTCACAGTTACAGCCACAATTAGTCGGAATTTTAACAGATTTTCTATATCTCGATGCAATGATTCATGAAGTGCAAAGAATAAATAAAATTGGCCCTTCAACATTTAGTTTAATTTTATTGTGATTTGACTTAGAGCTGATGGTTGAAAATCAACGTGTACAAAAAACACACAATCATGGCCGTCTACCAAAGATAAGTTGGTCAGTCTGGACATGCTTATATCATCCGTTAGATCATAACCCTAAATCTCTCGAGCCTCTATAAGAAGAAGTTCTCCTCCCCAAGTCCCCAATACTGTAACTAGTTCCTCCTACGGACCCTAACCCTAAAAAAACATTACCGAAAGATCTCTACCGCAAATCCAGTTTCTAAAAGCATCATAAGCAACCTCGGGATAATGATTTCTCCTCTCAAAGAATTAAAATTTGTTTTCCACACAATCATAGTCGATTAGTGAAACTGTGAGAATGTTCCAAGATGACATCTAACGATATTCATCATCCGCAACATTTGGTGGATCTTTTCTGCTACTTTGAAAGAATATAAGCCTTTCGGATCCGACTTGCTGATCTAGATTTGAAGGATCATGAGGATATGATGTTGATGACGGATCTGCATTTCTTTCCCCTCTCAAACTGTGAAGTTCTTTTCAACTAAAAAAAAATTGTAATTATTTTCTGATGTTTTTATTATGGTGTCTACCCAGGTTTGTAAATCTATGTGCATCACTAGTCCTACTAGGTATGTCAAGAAAATGTTAATCATATGATGGCTATAATTGGAAACAAAATGGGTCAAAATTTGCAATATTGATGTTGTTTCGTTGCAATGAGTATGAACAAACTAGGGGTGGCAACCAAACAATCACATTATACAAACTTTTACACCTTCATTAAATGAGAAAAATGAGAGTAACCAAATGAATTAACGTAAGAACTAGTGTAAAAATGTTGAATGTGGCATCATTATAGGGATGAGCATATCCTTCACCTGAACCCCCCCAGAAATTGTGTACCTTGTTTAATAAATCATGTATTTCTACCTCGCAAAAAAACAGCCCATTATCAATCTCTTACTCCTTTATCTTCTGCATCATTCTTTGCTATTTCCTCCAAAGTGACTTGAAAAAATGAAACCCGAGTCCAATTACATGTAGGGCAAGAGAAGTAATAAGTTTGTTAGCAGCACCAAGTGCTTCTTCAATAGAAATCCAAGCAATTGAGAAAAGTTTGTATGGTGTTTGAGGGATCAAGATGATTTTTGGTTTTCTAGCTAAGCTAACTAAACTCACCCATCTTCATCTCTCAAACAAAAACTACTTGATCAAGTATCAATTTTGGAACACTTATTGACCAAAGTAACATATCACCTCATCTTTAGACTACCTTAATTAATTTGTTACCCTCTCTTTTAGAGCGCAAGCATCTTCCTGTGCCCTCCCAATTAGCAAATAACAAGTTTCCCTGTAATACGAACACAACGAAGAAACCATGTATCGTTCTAACATGAAACACAAAAACAGACACAAAACGCACAAATGAAGAAAGCTTTTCATACAAATTACCATTTTTCTTTTCAAATAAAACTTTAAAAGCAATCAGTCGAACAGACGAGACTTGCCGGATTGACTAAATTGAGATATCTTTGTCAACCAAATCATAACTTTTCAAGGCACAGTAACACTTACTATTCTACTTTGTCTATCAATAGGTTTGATAATGGAATACAGATATACAATTACCAGTCTTAATGAAGGAAGTATGCACAAACTACTAAGCATGACAAAAATGATTGAAAATATATCACATTTTCGCTATTTATACACACTCGTGTTCCTATATTTAAACATAACAACTCAATATTGTAAAGTACTATCACCTTGTACAATTCCTAGCCTTGGATGAAGTATGCACACACTAATAACGTACACCATTTTAATTACCTCACGGCTTGAATGAACTTGTACAAACACACAATCATGGCCGTCTATGCCTGCTTGTTGTACCAATCATGGCCGTCTACAACTGGTTGAGCAAATAAATGGGTCAAATTCCACATGATCTGAATGGCCAAACAGAGACTTTGTCACTAGCACAATGTTAGAAACTGTTGAAACATCTTGGTGCGGAACACTAGTACTTTCAATTATATATGTCAAAAGAATGTTAATAATTGAATGTGATGTTTTAATTGCATAATGTGATGTTTCAGTAGTGGCTATAATAATTGAATAAAATGGGAACGACTAGTCAGAATTTTCAATCTTGATGTGAATGTGATGTTTTACAGAAAGACCAACTTCTACACGAGCGAGCCTTGGGTACACTAGAGGGGAGGGATGCTAACAGGAACTGATCTTTGCATGTAGTTCCTATTTGAGTAAACATGCCTCTAAACTGGTGGATAATCCTACCATTGTTCGTTCATGTATTTTCTTAACGTCTTGCTTTTTTGAATTTAAGATTTGTTGCAGCCGATTCTCTTCCAATGGATCATGTCGTTTCCACATATGTAATCCCATTTCACACTAATTTAATTTGCAAAACCAACCGCGCATAAAATCATGATTTTTGGGTGGAATTCACGATTCATAGACGCAGCCAATTTAGATTTCGCACACCTAAAAATAGTAAGGTCTTTTTCTCGATTACCATGTTGATGGGCATATAAGTATTGTTTGAGTGGTGCTTCTTCTTCCCAATTGTCTCATGAAAACCAAGGCCTAAGCATCGACTTCCCAATTGAAGAGCATGGTCAGGAAATTGAACATAGATTTATCAAAGTGCAAAGAAAAAAATAAAACCGCCCTCAATATCTCAGTATAATACACTCGGCTAATGGTTTAAAGAGATAACCACCACGCGTATCGAACCCACAATCATAGGTGTCTTTGAATGATATGTTGGTCAAATAAATACGGTCGGTTGCAAAATACAAATCATCCGTTAGATCATAGATCGACGACCAAAATAAAACCCTAAGAAAAAAAACCGGGCAGACTTTCTAAGCCTCGCCTTATAAAGAAGTAGTTCTCCTCCTGTTAGTAATTCCTCCCTATAGAGTATGAAAGAAACCCTATCCTTAAATAACAACAACATATCTCTTCTACCCATGCAAGATTTCTTAAAAGCATCATCAGCAACCTTAATTTTGAAGCATAATGATATCTCCTCTCAAAAAATTAAGTTATTATGTTTATTTACAGCGAATAAGCCTAAAGGAGAAGTTCATATGAGAATACCCTTGCAAGGATTATCAACTGAAGTTTTGTTCTGTGTGGTCGATGTGGAGTCCCCTTATAATGCATTGATTGGACGAGGTGTAGCGTCGACATATCATGTGTATAAAATTTCCTCATCCTAGTGGTGTTGGAATTATACAGGGAGACTGGATGGAAGGACAAAAATGTTATGAGGTTGACGTGGAGAGTTGCGGAGAAAGAGCTACAAAAAAGAAGGGGTGGAAGCAAAATATAAAAGATAAACAAAGAAGAGAAATGCTGACGGTGGATACCATAGATACAAGAGGAGAAGACACATTGCGAAGTAAATGCATGTCGTTAAGAGATTTGAATGATGCAGAGATAGAAAATAGCAGGGTCAAAAGGTGTAAGAAGTGAATAGTCACTGTTATCAAATTAGTGACAAAGGCATATCAAGAGTAGGAGGAAGAAATAATAATTGAAGGAGAAATGTGCGAGAAATTAGTGACAAAGGCATATCAACAACAGATCTCTTCTACCTATGCGATTTCTTAAAAGCATCATCAGCAACCTTAATTTTGAAGCATAATGATATCTCCTCTCAAAAAATTAAGTTATTGTGTTTATTACCCATGGAAGTTCTTTATGTGATTATGTTTGAGGAATCAGGGACTTCATGGACGTGCGAAGAAAATTAATTTATTAGGTTCTTTATCCGATTCATCGGAGAGATCTTTTCTTTGCGGGAGCCTTACAAGAAATAGATTTCCCAGATGGAGAAGCCTAATGACTGTTTCTGCAACTTCTCTTTCCAAATGAATTTTCCCCTCAAATTGACAAATCTATGTAATCATTTAATGTAAGAATGAGGTTTTAGTTTTTTCTCTAGTTTGTAATCTGTGTGCTGCTAGTATAATTCTACGGAAAATGGGTCAGAATTTGCAATCTTAGATGTGAATGTGATTTTGTTTTGTTGGCCAAATGACTTTTTGAACATCTGGTTGTGCATTGTCATGTAAAAATTCTAAGAACTAGAACAATTTCTTACAATTTTGGTTTTAAGATGTGGGAATTAAATAAATACCCCTTCTTTTCATGGGTCTTCACAAACACCCCTAAGAATTTTATAAATACTTCCAAAGGGTATATTTTAAGTTTTTAGGGTATAGTTTTTGGCACATCTAAGATTATATTAAGTCAATTCAATTCAACCTTCATAGGAGGTTGGGTTGACGTTTTCACGCGTCAAGAACATACTAGTTCATTTTCATTATCCAAAAAAGTACTAGTTCATTTTCATTATCCACTTAAAATAACCCCTTAAGGGTATTTGTGAAGATCTTAGGGGTATTTGTGAAGACCTTGAAAATGAGGGGTATTTAATTAATGTTCCCTTGTGCCATTTAATCGTCCTAGTAGAGAATGGATTGAGAGGGTAGTTGTTAGTTCTTGACAGTAACACTTACAAAAGTTTTGTTAGACAAAGAAATCTCCAGCACATGTCCACTTTAAGTTCAGCAATTACTATTTTGAACAACCAAAACCTCTCTCTTTGTTGCTTTTCTTGGAAGGGCAAGAGGATGTATGTGTACTATATTATGCCTACTTTGAACTGTGTCCTGCAGGCATCAGCAGCTCTTGCCTTTCCTGCTTTGAACTGTGTTGCTGATGAAAAAATATATAGGTTGTCGCTAATTGGTAAGCAAGAAAACATAGCTTCTTTCCACTTCAAAAATTTATATTTATCCAGGCTTGCGAAATCAAATAAACACAGAAGTACTAACCACAAAGTAAATTTGACATCCTCCAGTTCTTTGAGAAACTGATATATACCAAGGTTCCTAAGAGAAAGTGAATTTCTCTGATATAACATGAGAAACAAAGCCTCTAAAATACATACCATGTGAATTTATTTATTTTTTGATAAAGAAAATACCATGTAATTGTACTACTCCATTAGATGATGCCACTAGATTATAAATATCTAAAACTTTATTTTGCTCCGTGGACTTTTCATACCGCGTAAGCTGAAGCCTGAAGTAATGGTATGAATTAACTAAGCAAAATCGCAGGCATAATTAACTAATTTCATTATTGACAGTTCTTGATGGGATTAAAAAATCATAAACAAGCACTTTTGGTAGCCACATACTCCCGTTTTACTCATGATTCACACAACATCTTCACTATCTTAGTACTGTATAAGACTTTGACTTTGACTCAGCTAACCCTAGACTAAATCTTAAGCCCTTCTTTTTTTTTTTTTTTTTTTTTTTTTTTTTTTACAAGAAGCAACAGTTATCCTCCCCGTTATTAGTTCCTACCTAACCCTAATAACAGATTTCTTCTCCATGACTGTTTATTTAATAGCATCATCAGGAACCTCATATGTTTAAGCATAATGATATCTCCTCTCAGAAAATTAGAATTTGTCCCTTGCAAATCTTCTTTCAACATCATTTCAAGGAATCAAGAAGAAAAAAAAACTCGTGGGAGCCTGATATACAACAACTTGGTGAAATAGATTTGAAGATGGAGGAGCCTGATGAGTTTATCAGACAACTAATTTTCTTTCCTCTCAAATTGGAAAGTTCTTTTCGATAGTATCTCATGTAATTGTTTTCTGTAATGAGAACGATGTTTTAGTTTATTACTCTAGTTTATATATAATCAATGTGCTGGTAGTGCTTTCAGTTTCGTATGTCAAATGAATGTTAATCGGTGTAATTTCTATAATTCTAAAGAAAATGGGTCTGAAATTGCAAACTTGATGTGAATGTGATTTTGGTTTGTTGTAAATGAGTAAACTTCGAATGGACCAAATGACTTTTTGAACATCCGGTTGTTCTAGCACTAGCAGAACTACCAATTTATTTGTGCCATTTAATCGTCAAATAATTGTTAAGTTCTTGAAAGAAGGTTTTACTTTCACTGTGACCATCTCCATTAAATGTTAGTTCTGAAAGTTTTGGTTGCTAAAACCACTCTCTTTGTTGCTTTTCTTGAAACGGCAAGGAGGATGTATGTGTATTAGTATTATGCCTGCTTTTCTTTTTTGTTGGGGTTCCTGTAATTCCACATAACTTCTAGACATTCGTTACAATTTGTTGAAAAGTGCGTAATTGCAAAAAAAAAAAAAAAAATCGTATAATAAAAAAGAAGCTTTTAGCTCAATTTACATGAACAAAAAGAAGAAGAAAAAGTGGAATGGAAATCATTGTTCTTTGCTTATTCAGTGGGACAATTCATCAAACAGTTAACCTACTGACTAATGAATGAAACAGAAATCTAGCACTGGGTTCAGGGATACAAATACATCAAACATTTAAGCTACACAATTTATCAAACACTTAACCTGCTGAAATTCGTAAAAATAGAATACATACTGAGATTGATCGAGGAGCGCAGAGGGGGGATCATTGGAGCTTCCCACTAGGGTGGGTGGTGGTAGTAAAGGTACCTGGGCTTTTAACTATGATTGGCGAAGTATAAAAATCTGGAAACTAAAGATCTTGGAAATGGGCAAGTATGTTTGTGTATTGTGGAATCATTGGAACACTCTTGCCCGAGCTGTGTTTTTAGGTCAGCAATTGGATTAAGATGTTCCGGCTATCAGATTAAGTAGCTGCATCCTTATTCACAGTTAAGTTAACATTCTCAATTTGTTTGTTCATACTCCCGAGTGCCTTTTCTCAGTTCTAAAATAAGATTGTATAAATCTGACCATTCATCACCATTTTATTAGTTATTAAAAATTATAGTATTATTTTGATATAAAAACTTAAGAATTAGAAAGATTTAGTGTTGAAACTCTCACAGACATTTACACCCTCTCTTTTAGAGCGGAAGCATCTTCCTGCTGTGTCCTCCCAATTAACAAGTTTCCCGTTAATACAAACACAATGAAGAAACCATTTATATTTCTAACATGAAACACAAAAACAGATACAAAACACGCACACTGTTGCAGCTCCTCTTAAGTATCCATGCTTCTTGCCATGGTTCAGTAAAACGGTGGAGTGTCTTAATACTTGTCAATGTCTTGGTGACTGTAGATATGTTAAACTATTTGTTGTTGCTACTTTTGTTTACACTTCACTTCACCTCATCAACCTATCCATGCACAAATAGATCTAGATTCTAGCGATAATGCTTTTAAAAAAGAGTTACATTCTAGCGAAGTCTTTAGACATACATCCCAAATCAAGAAGAGAAGATTAATGATAAGCTGATATGGACATACCACTCAAATGGACCGATCACAACAAAATCTCTGATTAGCTCTCAATCCAGCTTCACATAGCAGCAGCTTCACCCTCTCTTTTACAAAATAAAACGTCTTCCATTTAACGAGGCTTCCGGTTATATGAACACACTGAAGAAACCATCTATCACTCGACGAGCAAACAGAGACCAAAACGGACAAATGAAGAAAGCTTTTGAAGGAACAAATTACCATTTTTTCCATACAAAGAGAACATCAAAAGCAATCGAACAGACGGAACTGGCCGGAATTAACTAAATATGAGAGAACTAAATATCTTTGTCAACCAAATCATAAATTTTCAAGGCACGGTAATACTTACTTTTCTACTTTATCTGTCAGTAGGCTTAACGGAATACAATTAGCAGTCTGAGTGAAGTATGCACTATGTACAAACTAATAACGTACACCAGCTTAATCATCAAATACTCAATTCAGCATGACAAAAATTATTGAAAATATTCCAGCATGACATAGCAGTACTAAACTTGAAGAACTTGGTCAGAATTTTAACAGATTTTCCATATTTCTATGCAAAGATTCAGAAGTGCAAAGACTAAATAAAAAAAAACGGCCCTTCGTTTGGATTTGAGTAAGACTTTGACTCAGAGCTAATTAATGGTTGAAAATGAACGTATAGAAACACACAATCATGGCCGTCTATCAATGATAAGTAGGTCAGTCTCAACATGCTCATCGTCCGTTAGATCATAACCCTAAAGCTCCCCGATCCTTTATAACAAGAAGTAGTTCTCCTCCCCAGTCCCGAACAACTAGTTCTTCAAGTAACTCGAACCCTAAAAGACAACAGCAGCAGATCTCAACTGCAAATCCATGGAAGATTTTCTAAGAACATCATAAGCAACCTCAGCATAATGATTTCTCCTCTCAAAAGAATTAAAATTGCCATGCTCAGTGTAGGATTTCTTGAAGAGAATGTTTGACATCCAATGAAATTTATCATTTTGACCACATTTGGTAGATTTTTTCATACAAATCTGAAGCAAAATATAAGCCTTATAAGATCCGACCTGCTGATCTACATTTGAACGATCAGGACGAGAGGATGATGATGACGGCATCTGCATTTCTTTCTCATATTGATTTTCCCCCTCTCAAATTGTGAAGTTCTTTTCAATTTAAGAAAATATCCCATATACAATGTAATGTCTTTATTTCATTTTCTACCCTAGTTTGTAAATCTATTACTAGGTATGTCAAGAAAATGGGTCAGAATTTGCAATCTTGATGTTGTTTCGTTGGAATGAGTATGAACAAATTTGGGGTGGGAACCAAAATCACATTATACAAACTTTTACAACATGTAAATGAGAAAAATCAGAGTAACCAAATGAATTAATGTAAGAACTAGCGTAAAAATGTTAATGCGGCATTATAGGGATGAGCATATCCTTCACCTGAGACCCCCAGATGTTGTGCACCTTGTTTCATAAATCATACATTCCTATCATTCTTTGCTAGTTCCTCCACTGACACACTGATTTCAATTAACTGCCTGTATTTTTAGTTTCCAACCTCGTTACTGTAATTTTGTTGCTCATGAGCTTGCTCTATGGGCAAAGAAAAACAATTCTACCATGTTACTGGTCTACACCTCCTATTTGCTTTATAAAAAAAAAGAAAAAAAGAAAAAAAACAATATATATATACTTTCATTAAAGTCTTTGCTAGAGAAAAGATTGATGATCACAAAATGGAGCTCAATATTCGGAAAACATAACATCAATTAAATGGTTTTCCCTATTTTCCATCCCCATTTTTCCTATTTCCCATCCCACTTAATTCCTATCCCTAATTATCCTAAGTACCACTCATATAAAATTTCAAATATCCTAAATACCATCTCTTGTCTTTTTTATTTGGGAAAATTAAAAAAATGCCCATGTGGGAAAATGTATTTAAGAAAATGCCCACGTTTTTTTCATTATTAATTTAATGCCCATACCGTTACGATTTCCGGCCGGCCCCATCATTTTGGTAAAATATCGTTTACTTTGTAAATTTCTCATCACGTGAGATGAGAAAATGGAGGGTGTAATTACAAATATACCCATTGGCCTAGATTATCATAATATCATCTTTCACCGTTCATTTGATTAATCGACGGCTGAGTTTCTGTATGAGGACAACATCTTGTTAGAAAAGAGTCAAAAGACCTATTCTATCTTCAACTCATCTCCACCTTCGTCCCCTCCGTCATTCCCTCACCCACGTTCTCTGCTCATCTCCTTTAATGGCGAAACTGCTGGAAATACACCCAAGAAGAGGAAGGAAATAATTGGTGTTACTGATGTTACCTAGGGTTGATAGCGGAAGAGATGCAAGTGGTGATTGGAGTTGCCGACAACATCAGTTCTTGGGAGTAATTAATTAGTTCATGTATAAATTTAATCAAGAGATATTGTTGCTTTCATGGATTTTCAGGGATGGGTTCACATTAAGTTTGAATTCAAAGCAACGGAAGATGTGAGGTCATGATTGAATTCAAAACTAATGTTGGTGCCGTGAACTTTGGTGGCGGTGGTAATGGGAACAATGGTGGCGGTAGCTATGGGAACAATGGTGGCGGTAGCTATGTAAAATGTTGCTGCTACCACTAATTTGGTGGATTTGTTACAGGGATTTGAACTGGGTTCGTTGTCTAATTCAATTTTGGCCTGGATTTGGGATTGTTTTCCTCACTGATAATCAGTTCAAAACTAATGTTGCTGCCGTGAAAACAGCCAACAAAGTGTTGTCTTTATTGTTAGTTTTATAAGATAATTGAATGTGATTGGTGATGTTTTAGTACTTTTGTATGTCAAGGATTGTTTGGCTTGTTCAGATCTCGAAATTGCATGGATTAAAAGACATACTAAGGAGCTAAAAACATAGCAGAAAGACACCTCTCCACCATTGGAGTTATGCCTGCAATCTGTTTGATAGAAATGCGGAAAGATGAAGGTGGTTTAGCTCGGTATGGAGTTCCGTCTCAATTCGTCACCGACTCAGCATGACTCTACGATTTAAGGGCTTAAATGTCTTTTACTAGGACATGATAACTACCACCTATACACTAACGGCCGTTAGCCGTTTTTTTAAAAAAACGGGATGGAAAAGGTCAATTCATGGGCATTAAATTAATAATGAAAAAAACGTGGGCATTTTCTTAAATACATTTCCCCACATGGGCATTTTATTAATTTCCCCTTTTTATTTACACCCAACAATCAAACCATTCTACAACTAAATAATAATAAAAAAAAAAACCTAGGTAACAATTCACGTTTCCGTCTTCATCACCACCAACCGGTGCCTGCCTCATCTATAGAATTCATCAACAAGTGAAAATGGTGACGAGGGGGACTAGGCCATCATGTTACTTAAAAACTAGTTGGAGCATATATGTTGCCTTCGTGATTTACATACTAGTTGGATCAGTCACTAATTCTTCCTTTTTTTGTTAGATAAGAACGTGCTACTATCTTTTGCACTCCAAGTTTCCCATCGCAGTAGATAGTTTTACATCTCGTGTGTAACTTTGATAATCGTCCACTTCTCTTGATCTACATAGTAGACAGACGTTTCACCCAATCAGTTAACCGATGAAATCCCCCCATTAAGAAAAATTCCTTTTCTTTTATGTAACATAGTGCCCTCACAATGATATCTACATCATGTATTTGTTTCGATATACAAAGTATTTTGAATTGCAGCTTTGGGAATGACTGTGTTACTGCTACACCGGTGTGAAGAGCAGTAAGACGAGTTTTTGGGATGGGCATCTTTTCCCATTCTCTTGTTGCTGGTTTACAGATGTGATTAGCATGTACACAATCTATAATGGAGTGAGGGTTAGATTTTTTGGCAGATTTTCAATAATGGATTCTACCAGCCGATTAGCAAATTAATGGACAAAATACAAAGACATGGATGTGTCAAGATAATTAATTGAAATCTAACCTCGATCATGTTTAATAAAAAAGAGGGATGATCATGTTTAATAAAAAAGGATGATCGAAGAAGACAAATAAAACTGGTAATAGTTATAGTCAAGATCAATTTGACTTTTATGGGTGGTACATAGGGAAAACAAGAATTGAAAAGTAAATTGATTTTTGAAATTGTGAATGGGATGGGAAATAGGGAAAATGAGGATTGGAAATAGGGAAAACCCAATTAAATTTACGACTTATGAGAACTTATGAGAACATTTTCTAGCGCGCAAGTATTAGCGAACTTCCTCACGAAGGCATGTTTTTATGCTTATGTAGTAAAATTTTAAAAACACACGTTGCAGTAAAAGACTAGATAGTATAATAACAGGGCCTCCCCCTCCTGACTGGGCTGCAGACCGATGTCCATTGGAATTAAAGGGCTTTTTTATTGCACCACACAAATATCTTGATATAAAATCAAACGAAACCCTAGGATTTTAGTTGAAGTTGAGAGTGAAATTAATTGTAGACTACCAGAACCAGAGTAAGGCGCCATTCCTTGGAGAAACCAATAACTATGTAATCGGCGATCTTCCTTGTCCCATATCTGAGCTCATCTTCTTTCTTCCGGTAAGATCTGTAAAACAATGATATTTGATTTCATTATCCAGCCCAAAACACTGACTTTTATATTTTGGTTTTTCTAAGCAAAGACTCCAGATTTCGCTTCATCTTCAAAACTCCAGATTCATCTTCATCAGTTACGGACTATCGACCTTACAACCAACATTGGGTGTCCGATTGTGGGATCTGAATGTACGTTTGCAGAGATCTTATTTTGGTAATCATTAGAATTGAATTAGAGAATTTTATAAGTTTTTCAATGTGCATTTCTTTTTTAGGATTCATTCATATCTGAGCATACAAAGATCAGTTCAGAGCTTACATTTCAGTTGTTGGAGAAAAATTTCTTGGAGACCTTATTTGCTACTACAAAGTACAATTGAGATTTATGGTGGTGTGGTAGTATATATTGATTTGTAGATTCACGATGTGTCATTGTTCTCATCTTCTGTGCATACTAAATTTAGCACTGAGAGTTGGTTCTTTTATGTTTTCTTTCTGCTATCCTTTGTTGGTGGTGTGCATTATAAGATTGTATATTGGTGATTGTATAAGGGAGACTAGTTTGTTTGTTGTATCTCTCTTTATATGTAGCTTGAAATAAGGCCAAGACTAGTTTGTTTGTGCAGGTACTAGAATTAATAACACGGTGGTTTGCAGATGCCCATACACGATTGAGCTTGGATCCTGATGGGATTGCAACTCCAGCAAGGGGAACCATTCCACAGTGTCACTGTAAGTTGGGAAGTCGCCTCTTGCATGCGGAAATGAAGCACCAGCACTGACCAGAAGTTCAGGTTGGGGGTAGAGGTACTGAAGCTGTTTGGAACACCAACGGAAATAAATCATCAGGTATAACCTATGGTAGTGTAGTAGACTAATAATAGCATTTACATTAGTTTGTATTAAATATTTTCGTCACAAGCTACATCAGTTTATGTATACAAGTTACTGCATTCCTTTTAAACTTGATATATTAGTGAAGATTCATCGTCTTAATTTTTTTTTTTTCCAATCTTTTGTATTCTTTTGGTGTTTTCTCAGTGAAAATATCATTACTGCTTTGTAGCTTTTTGTCTGGAGATTTTGCTATAATTTCATTTTGTGATCTGTAAAGCTTGCTAACTATGAAGCCTCGGAGTCCCAATTTCAGTTTCTACAAATTTTAAGTTGCATTGGCGAGGAGAAGAATATTGTGTCCTTCTTCAATTTGTTCACCTGCTAGCAATGGGGCGGAGAAGAAAATGTTTCTCAAGCTTAGTAAAAATTTGCTTTTAACCTTATACCAACTGCTGTATGTTGGTCTATTTTGACGGAGAGAAACAAAATGAATTTTGAAGGAGAACCACTCATAATCTCAGTATTATGAGAATCACATTGGCAGCTGCGCAACTTCGGAGATAGAAAACTTGAGTTGGCAAACGCAGTTTTCATTTGGGTTGCTATTGTTCTTTGATCTTCTTGTATTTCTTTGGTTTTTATATCTCTTTTCTATACTAAACAATATGTTCAGTTTTCACTCCAAATGAGTGTAAGTATCCCATTAGATTACAAATATCTAAAGCAAAGTTAGTTTTTACAAGCTTATCATCAAGCTCCCCGACTACATGTTCTCGAATTCGTCTGCATGGATTTTCAAATCATGTACGCTGAAGCTTGGAGTAATGATATGAAGTTACTACGCAAAACCTCAGCTGAAATGAACTACTTTCAACGTTGTTAGCTCTCTTGATGGGTTTAAAAACGCCTAAACCTAGCACTTTTGGTAGCCACATACTCCCGTTTTACTTATGAAATTCGAGAAAGCAAACTATAAATCGAAATAATCTACATTGTAATGGCTCACAGTTCCGTCAAGTTAAGCAGTTTATGGAATCCATGTGCATCTCTATGCTTCCCCAAAATCTTCACTATCTTAGTACTACTGTATAAGACTTTGACGGCTAATGATTTAAACCTACACGTGTATCAGACCCAATCACAGCCATTAAGGAAAAATATGTTGGTCAAACAAATCACCATACAGATTATCCGTCAGATCATAAATCAACCACCACAATTTAACCCTAAACTAAAACCGGGCAGCTCTCGAAGCCTTATAAAAAGAAAGTTGTTCTCCTCCCCATTTACTAGTTCCTTAATGTAGAGCAAGAAAAGAAACCCTAACCCTAAGAAACAACAATAACAGATCTCAACTTCAACTGCAAATCCATGGACGATCTTTTGAAAGCATCATCAACAACCTCAACCTCAATTGTTAAGCATAATGATTTCTCCTCTCAAAAAAATAAAATTTCTTTTTATATGGATTCTTTCAAAAGGATGAAAAGCACGACAGACTTCCTGAACGAAGAGGATCTTGTAGATCTTCTTACAACTAGCCGTATGGGATCCTGAAATAGGTTTAAAGATCTGGAGAAGCCTGACTAGTGATGACGGTATCACAATGATTTTTCTAAATTCATAGAGCAGATTAGGAAGTTCTTTTTCGTTTATCTGCAACTTCTTTTTATCATAATGATTTTTCCAGCCAGATTAGGAAGTTCTTTTTCGTTCAAGGCAAATCCTTGTAATAATCATTTTTTTATAATGGAAATAATGTTTTAGTTTCTTATTCTAGTTTGTAATCTATGTGCTGCTAGTTCTTTCAGTCTTGTACTTCAAAAGAAATGTTAATGGGGAATTTTTATAATTCTAAAGAAAATGGTTCAAAATTTGCAATTTTGATGTGAATGTGATCTTGTTTCATTGCAGTGAGCACTGAGCAAGTCTAAATAAATAAACATGGAATGGACCAAATGACTTTTTGAACTTCTGGCTGTTCCATTTTATTATAAAGAACTAGACCAATGGCTTACAATTTTATTATCAAGATTGTGCCATTTAATCGTCCTGGATTGAAAGGGTACATACAATAATTTTTAGTTATTGACATTAAAACTTAAACAAAAGTTTGTTAGGCAAAGACACTGGTTTTACTGTGACCATGTCCAGCACATGGTTTGTTGCTTTTCTTGAAACGTCAAGAGGATGTATCATGTATGTGTATTAGTATTATGCATGCTTTCTAGTACTGTGTTCTGCAGCGGTTTGAGCGCGCATTCTTAGCACCAACAACTCTTTTTTTGTTGACTATCCTGTAATTCCACACAACTTTCAGGCATTTTGTAACAATGTGTTGATGAAAAAGTCTAGGTTATCGCTAATTCATAAGCACGAAAGAATAGCTTCTTTCCACTTAAAAAAATTTTAAATTTAACCACGCTTGCCAAATTGTTTGTGTTATCTTCTTTTCAAGTTTGTATAAAATTACATCCATATACTCAATAAAGCATCACAATAAGAAGGAACTACAGAGCAGTAGTAAACTTGAAGAACTTGGTCGGAATTTTAACATATTTTCTAAATTCAGATGCAAAGATTTATGAAATGCACAATCGTGGCCGTCTATCAAAGATAAGTTGGTCAGTCTCAACATGCTCATCATCCGTTAGATCATAACCCTAAAGCTCTCCCAGCCTTTATAAGAAGAAGTAGTTCTCCTCCCCAGTCCCCAATCACTAGTTCCTCCCTAACCCTAAAAAACAACAGAAACACATCTCTACTGCAAATCCTTGGCACAGATTCTAAAAGCATCATAATAACATGAGCATAATGATTTCTCCTCTCAAAGAATTAAAATTCTCATACCCTACTAATCATATTCAATTGGCTAAAGGAGAATGTTTCAAGATGAGATCAAGCAGCTACTGCAACATTTGTACACTACTATGAAGCAAAATATAAGCCTTACAGGATCCGATTTGAAGGATCAGGAAGAGCCCGAGATAATGACGGCATCTACATTGCTTTCTCCTATTGATTTTTCCCCTCTCAAATTGTGAAGTTCTTTTTAGTAAAATATCCCATATGCAATGTAATTGTTTTCTCATGTTTTTATTTTAGTTTATATCCTAGTTTGTAAATTTATATGCATCACTAGTCCTGCATATCAATTACCCAAATACAACTAGTTGAGCAAATAAATGGATCAAATTCGACATGATCTGAATGGCCAAACGGAGGCTTTGTCACTAACACAATGGTCATACAAGTAAAACTATCAATAAGGGTGTTAGAAACTGTTGAACCATCTTGATTTGCAACACCAGTACTTTTAGTTTTATATGTCAGTTCAAGAAAATACCTCGTATACAATGTAATTGTTTTCTGATGTTTTTATTTTGGTTTCTACCCTGGTTTGTAAATCTATGCATCACTAGTCCTATTAGTTGTGTCAATTACCCAAATACAACTAGTTGAGCAAATACATGGATCAAATTCTACATGTCATACAAGTAAAACTATCACTAAGGGTGTTAGACACATTTGAATCATCAAATATGCTGTATCATTTAGTGGATTCCGATGGATATTTTCTGCACAATTTTACATGCTAATGAACCAAAAATTTAGATTATTCAGCAGCTTTCCTTGTCAAGAGGCTAATCCTCTCATATTACAAGGGTCATCAAAAGTTTTGAAGATCTTGTGGTGAATTCCGAGTTTAATTAATCCTAAACTAGCACTTCTGGTGCCAACTAATTATTATTTGAGAAAGAAAACAACAGCTAAGAAAATCCACATTGTTGTTGATCATCATATCAAATTCCCAAGCCTACTCTTTTATCAAGTGGTTTTCTCAACAATGACCCAAGTTCACATGAACCCCTACAAGTTGTGCAGTACCACAACCACGATTCTCAACGTAAATCATACATTCCCTGCAGCCAAAAACCATCCCATTACCAATCTCTTACTCTTTTTTCTTCTGCATCATTCTTTGATTCCAATTCCTTGGTCTGTTATACTCGAAAGACTATAACAGACAGAGGAATTCTTACTTGATTCAGCCAAAAACCAGCTTTCTAAGCTTTATAAGAAGAAGCAAGTTCTCCTCCCCAGTTACTAGTTCCTCCCTGTAGAATATGAAAGAAAACCTAATAACCCTAAATAACAACAACAAATCTCTTCTACTGCATCACTGCAAATCCATGGAAGATTTCTTAAAAGCATCATCAGCAACCTCAATTTTTTAGTATAATGATATCTCCTCTCATAATACTAGTTTCTTTGAAGTTCTTTTTCTGATCGTCATCTGTCTTAAACACATGGTTTGCATCAAAAGTACGGTTGTTGCGCTCTTTCCATAAAGACCAGAAGACTGCTGCCGGAATCAAACTCCATAGATAATTTCCATTGTATGAATATGTGGTATTATGCCAACAGCAAGCAAGCTGCATAACTGATCCGGGAGTTACCCAAGCACATATATAGGAGGTAGGCAGCAACTGCGACCACACTTTGAATGCCACTTTACATTGTAGGAACATATGGCTTTGAGATTCTGATGCATTTCCACAAAGAACACAAGAATTATCCAGCTCAATTCCAGGGCCGGGCCAATGGGGGAAGCAGGGAAAGCCCCAGTTCAGGGCAACAAGGCCCAGGGGGCAACAAAATAGTTGTTCTACTATTTGGGTTTTTGTTAAAAATAAAAATATTTTAGGGGCTTATTCATAATTGTGTTGTTTACCGAAAAGAATATTGAATATTCAGTGCTAAAACGGAAGTGTTTTCCCCATTCCATCAGATAATCATTACTGACGGGCCGGAATTATAAAAGAAAAAAACAACAATCTAAGCTATTAGGATTTAGGAGTGAAATTGTAAAGGTTTTCTAATTCTCATCTTTAATCTCTCATTCTTCATTTGTATGCTTGTATATGTTCATTATCTTGATAGTTCGCTATTACTATTGTTCGATCATTGTAGAAAAAAATGATCATTGATGTAATTATGGGGGCAACAAAAAAATTGTACGCTTCAGGGCAAAAACAACTCAGGAACGGCCCTGTCAATTCCTTTTCGCCGAAGAACATCTTTAGTGTTTAACCTGCCGTGAACTAAACTCCAAATGAAGAGGTTGATTTTGGGTGGAACAACTGCCTTCCACACGAAAAGATATGGGAAATTATCTATTCCATGAGATTCAAACCAGTTTAGAATATAGAGTCTTTACGAGAGAACACACCGAAGGATGAAGTCTCCATATTCTCGTATCACGGGAAGTTGATCTCGTACCGACGGATTATCACCAATCACCGTTAAAAGAGTGGCATATTCTTGACCTCGAATCGGTTAGGGACGCGTTTGAAATCAAACCTCCAGTTTCCCTCTAAAGATATCATATCCGCAAGCACTTGCATTTTTATCCCTAGATAGTTTGTAAAGGTTCGGAGAAATAGAGGCTAAAGTTGTCTGGCCACACCATATATATGTCATTCCAGAATGCAATTCTGCTCAAAAAAAAGTGTTGAGTTCTCACTAACTAACACCGCAGAATCTGCTATCACTCGCCAACAAGAGACACCATATGTTTGAGTTACTTTTTGCGGGATCCAATAAGAAAAATCAGCACCATACTTGTCTTCAATTATCTTATACCAGAGTTTATTCTTTTCGACACCATATCTCCACCCACATTTAGCTAACACTACTAAATTCATAAGTCTAAGGTTACAAACACCAAGTCCACCTCTTTCCTTAGTAGCACGAACCAAGTCCCAATTAACCAAGTGAGATATTTTAGCACCCTCTTTGTACTCCCACAAAAACTTACGCATCTTTTTCTATAGAAACTTAATGAGAGAGATAGGGGCTTTGAACAAGGAAAAATAATAAGGTGGAAGAGAGGACAAAATGCAATTTAAAAGCGCCAGCTTACGTCCCTTAGATAGAGATATCCTTCTCCAAATGGAGAGTCTTGCATAAAACTTCTCTATGATTGGGTCCCAAATTCCTTTGGATCCCGATTTTGCACCGAGTGGCATTCCAAAGTACATAAAAGGTAATGAATTTGTTGAACACACAAATTCCTCAGCCCAAACAGATAACTCAGGTACATTACCAACTGCAATAAGTCTGGTCTTGGAAGTGTTGACCTTCAAACCGGCAATAAACTCAAAACAATGAAGTGCTGAGAACAAATTATGCAACTCATCCTTTTTATGATCTACAAAAAATATAGTATCATCTGCATAATGAAGATGGTTAACATTGATACTTGTATGAAGATGGTTAACATTGATACTTGTAGGTGAAACAGAAAAGCCACTAAACAAGGATTGATTTGCAGATCTATCCATGAAACGAGAAAAATCATCCATAGCAATGTTGAACAAATGAGGAGACACTGGGCAGCCTTGTCTTACACCTCTTGTACTAGTAAAATACCCAAAAGGTGACCCGTTGATAAGAACCGAAAACGAAGAAGTAGAGTAACAAAACTTCAACCAATTACACCATTTCCTGCTGAAACCCATTTGATTTAACACAAACTCAAGATATTTCCAATTGATTATGTCAAAATCCTTCTCAAGTTCAATTTCGCACACAATACCATACTTTCCAGACCTGAGTCTAGAATCTATCAATTCATTGGAAATTAAGGTACCATCGATAATTTGCATGCCTTCAATATATGGACACTGAACATGGGAAATAAGTTTATCCATCACAAGTTTTAGCCTTGTAGCCAGAACTTTTTCTATAATCTTATACACACTAGTTATGAGACATATAGGCGTGCAATCTTTGATAGTTTCTATGTGATTCTTCTTAGGAACAAGAGTAATAAATATAGAATTCTGTTTAGAGTTTATTGTACCTGTACTGAAAAATTCATTCACAGTACCCATAATATCTTCCTTTATGAAATGCCAGAACTTCTGAAAGACAATAATGGGGAAGCCATTTGGACCTGGAGCTTTATCATTACCTAAATCTCCTATGCCATGTAAAACCTCTTCCTCTGTGAAATCAACTTCTAAGATTGTAGCCTCTGCAGATGTGATGCTATCGAACGTAATCCCTTCTAATTCAGGTCTTATAATCTCTTCTTCAGTAAAAAGGGTTTTATAGTAATCCACAATATGTTCTTGCAATCTTACCCTATCAGACACCAAGTCATTTCCAACATAGAGTTGTCGGATTCTCGTTGTAACGTCTTCAGCGTAAGCATTATTCGATAAAGAAAGAAGTATTTCTGTCACCTTATTGTAACCACTTAGTGTTTGACTTGATTCTCCAAGAGCTTTCCTCCATTTTAGTAATCTTCTCAAATTCTTCTTTGTTCTGTAGTTGGGCATACAAGGATGTTATTTTCTGCAAGACCATCCAAAGTTTGAATATCCGAGAGGATAGCATCCAGCTTCGTGTTGGTGTGACCAAATACTTCCTTGTTCCAAATTTTCAGCTTCTTTTCTGTCCGAAAATATTATTTTTGGATGAAAATTTCAATGTCAAAATTATACAAATATACTGTAATAAAGAGTTTTAAAAATTGGCCACTACCCATTAACCACTTATTGACGATACGGTTGTTAATTTTTTTTTTCCTAGTTTCAAAAGAAAGGCTTATTTCCATGTACACATGTAGTAAAAAATTCGAAAACACACATAGCACTATAGCAGTAATAGAAGTCTTCTGATAGTGTAATAATAGGGCCTCCCCCTCCTCACTGGGCTGGAAACCGTTGTCCATTGGGATTAATGGGCTTGTTTTATTGCACCGCATAAATAACTTTATCTTCGTATAAAATCAAACGAAACCGTTGTCATAATGAGTTATCCTCTCAAATCTATGTAGTTGGCGATCTTACTTGGTCCATATTAGTTGATGATATTTTTGTGGAAAACTTAATTACCATCAAGCTAGCTCCCCTGGCTCAGTGTTCTCGAATTCGGCTCCATGGATTTTTCGCGTATGCTAAAGCCTGAAGTAATGATATGGATTTAACCGCCGATATTAATTTTTTTCATTGTTGTTAGTTCTTGATGGGATTAAAAAGCCTAAACTAGCACTTTATGTAGAAATATTGTCCCATTTTACTCGAAATAATATGGGATCCGGTAGCTCTAGTATGCATCTCTTTGCTTCCCCAAAATCTTCACAATTAAAATCTAGTATGCATCTCTTTGCTCTAGTATGGATCCTCAATGTTTTAGCATAATGATTTCTCCTCTCATAAAAATAATATGTTTTTGTACTCATGAAGTGAAGTAATTCCTTATCTGATTCTCATTGAAAGAAAGGTCCGGCATGGAGTTCCAGAGATATTTATCAAAGAGAGCAGAAGTTCTTTGATTTTTTTGCCACTAGTTCGAAGAAATGAAGAAGGCGATAAACAACACCTGTTGAAGTAGATTTGAAGGATCGGGAAAAGAACAATATAATTGTTTCTCATATAGAATGTAATTGTTTTCTGTATTTGTATTGTAAATTCGGTTTTGTATGTCAAAACAATGATAATCTTGATGTGCAATGTGATTTGTTTTTTTTGTTTTTTTTTTGACTTGAAAGGTTAAACTATATATTAAAAAGAGCAAACATAGCCTAGATCAAACAACAGAAAAAACCAAAAGGATAGCATGCTAGCCTATAAAACAAACTGCTGACAACACAGAAAATCAAAATTTCTTCTTTTTTGATTTCCTATGTCCTCTTCCAAGCAACTCAATGCTCGGTTCACTCTTTGAACCCAATTTTTCAAGCTCCTTCTCCTTCCTAGTCTTTTGGTAGTTGTGAGCTAAATTCGTGAATATATCCATTCTTTGCTCTTCCAACCCCCCACTAGGTGCTCCCAACAGTGCAGAGAACTTGCGAAGAGCATCGACATTTTGAGAGCATGTCTCAAACATCCCGCTCTTCTTACTCTTTTCCATCCCGCTCTCTTCATCACTTAATTTTGCAAAAGGAACTTCAGAGTCAATAACACTATAAGTATTCAAAACATCTGTAGACTCCATTGTCTTATCTCCTTTTTTTCCAGTTTTCTTCTTCTTTGGGTTTTGCCAAATTTCATCAGATGGAGTAGATATCCTCGTCTCCATCACATCTGTTTGGTCTCTTTCTGTGACCGCATCAAATGTTTGCTCTCTTTCACTTGTGATCGATTTGTAGCTTGAGTTTCCACTACAAGAGGGATTTGCTCGACTTTCTCACTGTCATCGACTTTATCCTTTGTGTTAACAACTAATTACGTATTACTTTGATCGACTACAACTCTAGAATTGACCGAAGTTTCCTTAGGCTTAGGAATTAAGCTACATTTAGCCTCTGAGTGCCCAAAAGTCTTGCAGTGAGAGCAAGCATTAGGTTGCCAAGGATACTCAGCCTTCACTACCAGTTTGACATTATATCCACTTGAATATGCAAATCAGATGGGAACTCACGATCAATTTTGCAACTTCAACTAAAACCCTGGCATATGACATCCTAGTTTTCAATCTTTGTTGGAGTATCGGTCATGATTGGGGTACCCACAATACTAGCAATCCTAGATCGCCTAATTCATTCCAAAAGATAAAGGGGAACTGCGCCCGAGGTTCATCCATATGAAAGGTCCAAAACTGAAGTAATAACATCGATGTTTTGCTCCAGAGTAATGGACCAGGGAAGAATCAAGAAGAGTTTCTTAGAAATGAAAACATGACCCAATTCTAACACCTAATCCTGTCTTCTTCTTGAGCAAATTTGAACAAAAAAGCTTGTTCTCCATGGACAGTCATGGAAAAATCACCTTTCAAATTCCACTGAGATATTAAGCTTTCTTTAACAAAAGGGAATTGAAGTTTCTTTCCCACAAAATAACCTACTACATAAGATTCACAATGAGACAAGTGAGATTTGAGTTCACCTGAATTGAAAATAGCTGTAGAAACTCCATCAATTTCCTTATTTTCATCAAAAGAAAGCTTGGTTGATGAGATGGCTTTAAGATTGTTCTTACCAATACATCCAGCATAGCTTAAAACTGTCTGAGATTGATTCAAATTCAAAATTGATTTTGGATCCGAGGTTGAGTTAGGTTTAGGGTCTCTATCGCCCCCAAAGGTGGAAAATCCCCAAACCCAATATTTGCCACTGATAAACTAGCAGGATTAAAAGATTTTGCAGATGGTGAATGTATTCTTCCCCAAAGCCAATCTCAAGATGAAAACGATGGATTTTACCAACCACAACCGGAGGAAGACTATTTGGGCACCTAGGTATGCTCTAAACTTAGATAATGTTAGGTTGAATTGGTCCAAATTTTCAAAAAAAATGTGAATTTGTTAAGTAGATTTGGGCTTGTTCGGTTACCTTGTGTGAAGAACATGTAACCGAACTCATTTGAAAGTGTAGTTCGGTTACTTTTTCTAAACACACAGGTTACCGAACTCTCCAATAATGGAGGTTTTTGAAGTTCGATTAACGGACATGTTACCGAACTTTGTAAATAGGATTACAGTGTTATGTTCGGTTTCAGAAATGTAACCGAACATTAGGGTCTATAAGTTCGGTTAGTTTGCAACCAATAGCTAACTGAACTTATGTAAAATAAGATTGCACATTAGTTTGCAAAGTTCGGTTGTTTCGCAAACTTCATACCAACCAATATCTAACCGAACTACACACAATTAGTTAAGAGTTCAGTTTGTCAAGGTTTTTTGCGAACAAACCGAACATAGTGGGACAAGTTCGGTCAAATTAAAACTCAACATAGTGGGCAAAATAGCACAGTTCAGTTACATTGGAATTTTTTTTTTTTTTTTTTTTTTTTTTTGTAATATTGGTAAAGTTCGGTTAGAAAATAGTTTTAGCCTTCTTTGCAAACCAACTGAACATAGTTGGCAAATTTCGGTTAAATCAAAAATCAACATAATGGGAAAAATAGCACAGTTCGGTTACATTTGATTGTTTTTTTTTTTTTTTTATTATAATATTGGTAAAGTTCGGTTAGAAAATAGTTTTAGCCTTCTTTGCGAACCAACCGAACTCTGAGTTCGGTTAAGAAAAATTAATTTGTGATAACCGAAGTGTTCTTTGTGTTCTTGGTTTCAGAATGTTCGGTTAGCAAACTAGTTTTTTTTAAACTATTCCTAACCGAACATGCCACTATAACTTCCATTTAAACCATATTTTGATGACTACTGCTCAAAATTTCAATCAAAAAAGAATTAGAAGTAACGGGTTTGTGGGAAAATACTTATGGATAGGTTTGTTTATAAAAGATTGATTAATCGACGATGAAAATTCAATGAATCGACCAGGCTAAAAATTTGATGATTTTGATTAGATTTGTATATGATCAGGGTTAGATGATCATAAATTGATGAAGAAGAGAAGAAGAAAAATTGTAGAATAGAGGAAGAAGAAGTTGTAGATTAGTTATAATTTTAATTAGGTAAAAGATTAAATATGTTAATGATTTAAATTAAGTTATACATATAGAGGTGGTGGTTGTGGTAGTCGGAGGTGGTAGTGGTGGGCGGCGGTGGTGGGAGGAGGTGGTGGTTATATATATTAGGTTAGTTTTAAATTAAATTAGGTTAAGGGTAGGTTAGTCATTTCCACACTTTAGGACACCCCTTATAACTATAGGGAAGGTGGCCTAATAAGACCATGGTCCCCCAAAAAAACCATGGTCCCCAAACAATTGTCCATTGAAATGAGCCCAAGGGCTTCTTGCATCCTTATATAAAAGCAAACGAAACCCTAAGATTTCATTAGAAGAAGTTTTACACAAGGAAGAGATCGAAATTGGAGACAACCAGAGTGAGGCGGCGTTGATTGGGAAACCGAGAACCGGAGTTAAACTGCCGATTCTAAAATAAGATGGGAAGTTATGATGGGAGTTTGAGTTTTATATGGGAACCTTTGCACCTGGAGATCAAATATAAGAGAGACAAAGATCTTTGATAGTGTTGTTATAATGACTTATCCTCTCAAATCTATGTATATGTAGGTAGGATCTTCTTGTAGCATATGAGAGCTCATCCTGTTTTTTTCTTCCGGTAAGATCTGTAAAATAATGGTATTTTTGATTTTATTTTATTCCATCTATGTATCGGCCATCTTCCTTTCTTCCTGTAGGATCTGATCTGTAAAATAATGGAGTTTGATTTCGTTGTCTTGCCCACAACACTAACATTCATATTTTGGTTTGATTTCTTTGCACAGATTCAAGATTCAGCTTCAATCCGACATCAAGCTCAGCAGCAGTGACGGATGTGGGGGGTGGCTTACCCAGGCTGCAGCCCCCCTAAAATCCGTAATAGCTCGCTTTCACCTTGGTAATTCCCTGGGAAAAAAGGAAAAGCCCATGTCTAAATTTGGATAACCCATACAAAAGAAAATCAAACTTGACGTATCTTGAAAAAGATCTAACAAACGGGAACATATATGTAGTTGTATGACTAAGATCTAGCGATATGCAAGGAGAGTGAGGACACGTTTATATGCATGCATCCAAAGAATTAAATATCTTGTTTGTATGTGATTCAAAATCTTAAAATGTTGTGTATCCTTACGGGGACAAATATGATAAATTAAAAATGTAACACTTAAAATGTTACTTATAGGGATAGACATAAAAATGCCATATCTTATCATGATTATAAGCACAAATTTAATTTTTTTTGACTTAGTAATTATTTTGCAAACCCAAGAGAGAATATAGAAGAAGCATAAATTTAAAATATTTGACACACTGATAAGTAATATCTTATTTGTGGAAACCAAAAATAATTTAGTAACCCCAAAAAAATTGGCGGCCCCTACTACGCATTATCAAATCAAAGTTTTGTGTTAATTTATAGTTTTGTTTGTGTATCTCATACATAGCATAGCGCAATTGTAAATATACTCTATGGTAAATAAATTTGATTCAAAAAGTTTTGTGCTATAAAAGATAACGTTGCCCAACTTAACTCTTTAGATATTTTACTGTATTTATTTTTATCGCAGTTGAGACGAATGAAAAATAGCCCACCTCAACATAAATTCCTGGATCCGTCGCTGCTCAGCAGTAACACTGCTGCTGCTGATTTACATCTCAAACTTACACCCAACATTATTGGGTGTCCGATTGTGGGAGATGAATGTAGATTTGCAGAGAACTTTGGTAATCATTGAACTAGAGAATCTTTAAGTTTTTCAATGTATTCAGTTTGTTTTAGTTGGAATTCTTTTATGGTGTATTCTTTATCTTCACATAGAAAGATCAGTTCAGAGCTTACATTTCAATTGTCGGAGAAACATTTCTTTGTAGACCTTATTTTCTACTACAAACAGTACAGTTTAGATTTATAAATGTTAGTTACTTATTTGATAGTTACATTACATACATATTCATTTTGGTGCTTGATAAAACTTTGGATCAAAATAAAATAATACAAGTGATGATATAATGCTTGCCAATTACCTATAGTCTTCTTGCAAGGGTTCAAATATTTGTCGTTCATTTAGTTTTGTTCCCAAAATCATTCCCTACTTAGGTGACAAGATAGATATATTAATATGACCAGGCAAATACATGGTTAAAGACACATACATACATGGTTACTTTTATGTTGATGAGTATTACTGGAATGTTTTTATCCTTCCGAAACCAACTACTGATCGAGTGTAAGAAATTATGAGTTCCAACATTTCATGCAAATGGAACAACGCTTGGACTAAGTTGAGTATGGAATTGGTTATATAGTTCTCGGAAGAAAGATTTTAGAGTGGAAAGTGTTGGGAAAATTTAAGGTACAGTACTTATGAGTGGCAAAGTATAAAAAAATCTGGAACCTAAAGAACTTGGCCCCGGAAATTCTGAGATTTTCATACAGCACAAAATTCACAATAGATCAAATGAGCAAGTATATATGTTTGTGTTGTGGAATCATTGGAACACTCTTGCTCGAGCTGTGTTCTTAGTGTCAGCATTGGATTAAGATGTTTTGATGCTCACTTTGCTCAATGGCTCGATGAATGTGGGGATTCCACCGCTTTATCACTACAACAAAACATGCCATAGATCACACACGACAGATCACAATTTATGAACACTTGTGATCTTTTTAGGCTAAAATTTAAAGATCATTGATTTTATAGTGTTTGTGATCTTAGAGATAAAGAAATACCTTGCTATAAATCTCACGCCTTTTAAAAAGTGTGATCTTAATTGACTATTTGACCACTATCATGACTACCCTGTGCTTAAAAATCTGTCCATTAGGGAAAAGAAAAAAGAAACCCGGCCCAATATGAAAACACATGAATTCTCCTCGAATACTCTGATTCCAATCTCTCATTTTATTTTCTCTCTCTCTCTCTCTCCATTTCCCGAGTTTTTCTTCGATTTTCACAGAGAATTCAAGTGACGATCATCGTCGAAACCGTGATTCGGTATGATTCGATTAGAACCATGGCTAGATTTTGATTCATTTATCGTGATAAGTATCATGATTCAAACCAAAACTCGAGATCGTGTGGATAAATTCGTTATTGTACTAGATTCATCTCTAAATTTGCACTTCTCTTTTCTAAATTTGTTGATATTTGGTGAATCTAAACATACTAATTCGATGTCTCTGTAAATTTGTTGATATTATTGTTTTGAGAATCTAAGGTTTAATTTGGATTAGGGGTTTTCACGGATTTGTATTTGTATGATATGATTTCATTGGTGTTAGGTTTAGTTTCCTAATTTTGATTGTTTTTTTGTTGTTTGAGAAACCCTAAAGACGTGATTAGTGCTTGATTTATTGTATGATTTGGTTTAAGTTCACCGTCTGGAATTTGGGATTAGATTAGGTAACTTCAGGTTATGAAACAGGGATAAAAAAGTACTTAGAACGGGGGAAGGAGTCCAAGTAGATTAGACCAAGTAAAGTGTACTTCTGAGAAAATTTTAGAGCTCTTGGCCTTCACTTGGCACTTTCATTTGTAAATTTTTCCAAAATTTTCATGGAAATTGAAATATTTCATAGACTCAAAAACTCAAACCATTGATTGTGCCGGATATGTATCTATGCTTTTTCGAGACTAGTTCAAGCATGGGCAATAGGGATGATAGTTGGTCCTCGCTATTGGAGGTTTCCTTGCTCGGGTATCTTGGAAGAAATATCTGAATGTATCAATAAAAACCAATTGTTGTCATGGATCATAATAAATTGCAAAGGATTCTCTATTTGCAAGGTAAGAATTATTACATGTACATGCTTTAGTGAGTAACTTTTTGACATACTCTAATGTTTCGGACATATAAATTGCAGATTTCCACACTTCTTACCCTTACCCCGCATATCTGTATGGACATAAAAGCTGCGACTATTGCCTGTTTATGTCATAGCTTTGTTTGCACAAAATTTGGCATTCTTTGCGAGTAAATTATATACAATTGCTTGTTAAATGGTGCAGGAGGAAGCTTTGAAATCTCTAGCATCGTGTGAGTGATTAGTCATGTGTACCTTATGGATTATGCTTTCTCTGTAATCTAATGTTTCACTTGTGGCATCTTTCTCTGTTTGGCGTTTTACGTGCATCTGTATAATTTTCAAAAACATTATGATGCTGTTATACCTTATCTCAAAAATATTATGATGTTGTTATACCTTATCTCAAAAATATTATGATGTTTGTTATACATTTCCGGGGAAAAAAAAGAGTTTTTTTGATTGTTTTGTATCTTAATCTTGTTAATTTTCTTCGCTACTTACATGATTATAGTCTTCAATGTAGCTCGTGTAAAATATTTACAGAGTAAACCAAATGTGCTTCCCCACGGGCTGTATACCAATGATTTGGAATGTAAGACCTTAGTGGGTACATGATCTCTGGATGTGTACCAACGAATTGGGAAGTAAGACCTGAGCGGGTCCATGAGTTCATTAAATTCGTGCATAGTAAGGCTGCTGCTAAATGATAGATCTTGTGCTTCACCTAGAATCCTAGCTTAATTTGTTGCTTTACTCTTTCTCAAACAAAAGAAGAATTAATGAACAAGAAGAAGACTATTGAGCTTCAAAAATGTATAGTTTCATGAACCCTAACGATGTCTCTCTTCATGGAATTCGTTTTTGTCATTTTTCATAATTCTCGTTGTTCTCTTTAGGACTTCTGCTGACTTCATTGTCAAGACAAAGGAGTTTCAATATCTCCGTAAGTCTTCAATTTTTATTCTTAAAATCAATCTATGTACTTAATTGGTTAGGTATTTAATGCATCCCCCTAAACCGAAACATGCCTCGTATACAATTTCGTCAATAATAGCATTATGTGAACTGTACAAGAAAAATTTAGCATCTATATCATGCGAATTGCTATGGGATACAATGTCTGTAGTTGCAATGATTACCCTACATATTTGTATTTGTCTGTGCTATTGAAACAAAAATGTTTATTTCGTTTTGCGATTAAAGGGAAGGGGTCTAGTGTAGTAATCCAGTAGCTAACGATTCAGCTATTACTAAAGATCCTATGGTGAGTTAACTTGTTCGGTCATGATCTAAATTTAGCTTTTATTTGCATATATAGGATGCGTTTTGTGGCTAAGAATGACTCCTGCATATGAGGAGGTAATTCCTATTAATTTTAATTCTTCTTGGTTATATTATTGTTTCTGGATTTGTAGTTTAATGGTAGTTTAATGGTCTTAAGAAATTGTATGACTTCGACTCTCTTTCAAGGGGCTTCTATTGGTCTTATTCGGATGGCCATGGATATTGACTTCACATAATTATAGATGCATAAGCATTGTTGTTTTTTTGGTTCTGTGAGTATCTATTAGTATATTAACCAGAGAGGAAATATTAATTTGTTGATTTTGTTTTTCTAGATGATAGTTCATTGGCCCATGTTAGGAGGTTAAAGTATCACCGTATTCCGGGGGGTATGTCTGTTTTAGCTATTTGCATCAGTTGTGCTAACATTTCACGCATTACCTTAAACCGTAGGTTCCCCCTGCTTTTTTTTTTAGTTATCTCTGTAAAGCTTATTGTTGACTTCTCATCTAACTTGAGAAATGGATGTTGTTGCAGATTGTCAAGGATACCCGTGAGTCGTTCCCTTGACATCAATCTTCAGTGGAGAGAATATTAGGTTCTGTGAGTTCAGAATCTGCAATGGCAGGTACTTTACATCTTTTTGATTGTCATCAGGTTGAGAGTGTCAAATACTATCTCTTGTCATTAATCTTTTGATTGTCATAAACAAACCGTAACCTCCGGTCATTAAAAAGGCAAATGGTGCGCAGTGGCACTTGTCCTGTCTACCGCCGTCTCGCCTTTATCATTAAGTCTAGCATTAGTGTTTCTCTTATGTTCTTATTTATTGTCTTTATCTTAATCGGCTTTAGTTTAAATGTGTGACTTGTACGAACTTGATTATGATTTTCAACTCGCTTGAGGATAGTGAAGGGTCTGCTGGAAAAGAAGGCGTACAAAATATTCCCCATTAGTCTCGAGGTTGTTACGGATTCGCAAGTATTCTTGGGCTTTTCAAAGTTAAATTCATTGTCCGTAGGCTCAAGGTTGTAAAGCCCGAACCTGACTTCAAGGTTGTAAAGATGGAACCCGACCGAGATAAATCATAGACTCAAGAAAAATGTGTACTTTCGCATATATTCTGTTTCAATGACATTATTTCCCATTTATATATAATTTTGGATTTTGTTTATAATCGTTATAATTTGAATTAAAAAGTGCGGGAATGAATATCTTGTTTTCTTTGTTTGTATAGGGTAAATTTGAATTGAAAACTTATAGGAAAGATCACAACTTTTAAAACCTTGTCTTTTAAAAAATCTGTCTTTAGATCTCTACTTTTCAAAACTTTATGTTCTTTGCTTAGGATAAGATCACACTTTTCAATGCAGGAGACTTGTTATCTATGGATCACACTTTAGATTATACCGTCAAAGATCACAGACAACGAGTACTTAGATCACACTTTTTAAGAATGATCCATGTATGTTTTTGTTGTAGTGTTAAGATTAAGGAACTGCATCCTTTGATCCATTTATCATAGTATAATCATATATACGGCATCCCCATTATTCACATTTAAGTTAAAATTCTCAATTTGTTTGTTCATACTCACAAGTGACTTTTCTCAATGCTAAATTAAGATTGTATAAATCTGACCATTCATACCCATTTTATTAGCTATTAAAAATTAGTATTCTTTTGGCATACAAACTGAAGAATTAGAAAGACTAGTGTTTAAACTCTCATACATTTACAATTACCTTCTCTTTTAGAGCGGAAGCATTTTTATTTATTTTTTTATTTATTTTGGCAAAGCTCACGAGGAGATTTTTTTTTAATTAAAACGCAACAAAAAAAAGAGGGGGACTAACAAGAAACAAAAACCGAAAAAACATGTTACAATTACCGAAATCTATAAGTAGACAGGGTTGACCTATCATTACCCAGAGCTGGACGAATGAAAGACGGTGGCTCTATCCACCATTGAGAACTTGAATAAGCTCCCCATTTTGCAAGTAAATCAGCTACTCCATTTCCTTCTCTATAAATGTGAGAGTACCTGAACTGGATCGTAGATAAAAACCTTAAACAGTTAGCCCAGTGAACTGCTAACTTCCATGGCACCAACGAAGGATCTGAAAAGGCTCTAATGACATGCATCGATTCACATTCAAACCATATACAATCGAGACATTCCCCTACTTCGAGCAATTTTGAAAGCATAAATGGCTCCCCAAAATTCGGCAAAAACTGAATTCTCGATCCCAATTGATTGTGCCAAAAAACCAACAACTAGACTATTATGATTCCTAAAAACAACACCACAGGTCCACAGCCAGCACGACCGGGATTAGCTAAAGAGCAACCATCCGCGTTAACCTTCAACCAACCATAGAGAGGAGGAGACTTGTTGAAACTCTCACATACATTTACAATTACCCACTCTTTTAAAGCGGAAGCATGCATCTTCTTGTGTCCTCCCAATTTACTAATTTCCTTTTTAGAAGGAAAAAAAAACGGAGTCTGAGATGTATATGTAGAATATATCGTGGGAAATTGATAGTTTTCCCAGTGGTGTTATGCTCCTAGCCTTGTAGGAAATCTATTTGTTTCTTAGTTCTCTGCTTACATTAGTTTTGTTTAATGTCATCAGTTTAAGATTTAGTGTGTGATTTTCGAGATTGCGTGACCCCAGAGCATGATACTAGTAGAATTCTTGTGTTCAAGGAGTTAGAGGCTGACTCTGCAGTATTTCTATTTTTGTGGAGACACCTAGTATGGCTTAAGTCTGTGGGGCATGCAGAGAAACAAGATCAGAAGATGTGGTTGTCCTTGGTAACAACTAATCTTTGAAGAAAATAACTACTGTGTACTCGAAATATATATGCCACTTTTTATATTATTGCTAGGCTGGTTTCTTTGTGATTTATGGACAAGAATGTGTAGATCACTCAGAATAGAGCTTGGAAATGTGACTACTCAATCTCTTTTCTTTGAGATGCAATGTAAGCTATTACTGAAACTGGCTCTTATATTTTCTTAGTGAGATATTTGCTCTTGTGGGTGTGAGTGTCATCTTAGATGTTCTCAATCTGTGAATATAGCTGTTGTTTATGCTCTTCATTTTATCTCATGCTTGAATATCGAAAACTCGACTATTTGTCTAATGATGTACAAGTTTCCTTGTTTCTTGCATCCCTTCATTGGCCTGAATGTAGATGGTAATGTATGCACGAATTTTTTTTTTTTCTTTCATACAAACTCAGTGAACTGCCCCGAGGTAGCATTTGTGTTTTATTGGTTTCAGTCAGATAACAGACTGCTCATTTTTTTTTTTGTTCGATGTGGTTAACCTTCTGATTATAGACCAGTAGTGGATTCTCAATTTTATGTTGGTGCCGGTAGTATATATTGGGTCAACTTAATTTTGTAGATTCACGATGTGTCATTGTTCTCATCTTCAGTGCATACCGAGAGTTAGTTCTTTTATGTATTTCTTCTGCTATCTATCCAACTCAAAACCAATTGGCAATGAGTGGAGAGGCCCTAATAGATTATAAACCGCAGGATCTTAAATAACCCAACCATGTGGGACTAATAATCTCAACACGCCCCTCACGTGTAGCCTCAGCGGGTCTTACAAACACGTGGACAATTAAATCGGGTGACGCGGAAGTAAAGGTGCGGTCAACTGACTCGACACAAAATAGCCTGCTCTGATACCATATTAGAATACGGGCATCCAACTCAAAACCAATTGGCAATGAGTGGAGAGGCCCTAATAGATTATAAACCGCAGGATCTTAAATAATCCAACCATGTGGGACTAATAATCTTAACACTATCCTTTGTGGTGGTGTGCATTATAACTTATAAGATTGTATATTGGTGATTGACAACATTGATTTATCCGATTCAAAGGAGACTAGTGTGTTTGTATCTGTCTTTATATGTATGTGGAAATAAGGCCAATACTTCATCTGACTTCTTACATGGCAGGAAGTCGCCTGATGCTGTTGCAACTCCAGAATTAGAAGCAAGGTGGTTTGTAGATGCCCATACACGATCGAGCTTGTCCCCTGATGCTGTTGCAACTCCAGCAAGGGGAACCAGTTTACGGTGACAGTTGGGAAGTAGCCTCTTGCATGCTGGAATGAAGCACCAGCACTGACCACAAGTTCAAGTTGGGAATAGAGGTAGTTACAGTGAAGCGTAACATAATTTATTTTGTGTTAAATCTTTCCGGCACAACCTACATCCGTTTATGTATACAAGTAACCGAAACATTACCTTCTTTAGTATCTTCCTCCGTCTTTCATTTTCGTCATGCTGGAAATTTACATCGTCCTTATCGAGCAAAAAAAAAAAGAAATTTACAAAGTCCAACATATGATTTAGGAATTAAACTGGCTCACGGGCAAATGAATCTACCTTAATCTGCCAAATTTTTACGTCTCCTCCTCTTTGAGAACAGCTGACAGTCATGCCCAAGGTCAAATACTGGTACACGTGAATTCTTTAACTGCTCGGTGTCCTTATTAAAATTGCATGGGAAACTGCAACTTCATAGAATTGCATGGGAAACTGCAACTTCAGAGATAGAAAACTGGACTTGGCAAATGCAGTTTTTTTCTGTCCAGCTCTTAGGTTTGATGCATATTTGGTCCCAAAATTAAAATTATGTCATTTCTACATATGCGTATTTTATTCTTTGACATGAGAAACAAAGTCTCTGAAATACCATGAAAGTGTACTAAACAATATGTTCATTTTGCTGTCTAGGGAGTATTATAATGCCGTTAGATTACAAATATCTAAAACTTAATTAATTTATGGTTACAAGCTTTACCATCAAGCTCCCTGACTCCGTGTTCTCGAAATTCAAATCGTATACACTGAAGCCTGAAGTAGTAATGATATGTATTAATTAAGCAAAATCACCGCCGATATTAATTATTTTCATTGTTGTTAGTTCTTAATTGGATTAAAAAAGCACAAAATTGGTTAAAAAGACCAAAATTAAAATTTCCTGGGTGAAAAAGACAGTCAGATTTAAATACTGTTTAAATGGACAAAAATTTAAAAATAGGCAGGATGTAACCCGGCCATCCTGTCCATTTTCAAATATTTTTTCTTATTTTTATTTTACACAGGATGTATCCAGTTTCTTCCTTGCTATTTTTTAAGTTTAAGCCAGGATGATTCCAGTTTCATCCTTGCTATTCTTTTTTTGTCCATTTCACCCATAAAATTTTTTACTCGTCCATTTGAACCGTGTTTTAAATTTTTTTGGACAAATGACCCATTTTCCGTTAAAAAAGCTAATCTAGCACTTTATGTAGCAAAATTGTCCCGTTTTACTCGTGAAACATTTTGAGAACACCAACCATGAATCGACATAATCCACATTGTTATGGCTCACAATCCCACGGTTTTGTCAAGTAAATTTATGGGGTCCGACAGCTTTCGTGGGCATCTCTATGCTTCCCTAAAAGATATACGGACGGTCTCAAAATACAAATCGTCCGTTGAATCATTGAAAAAAAAAATAAAAAATAATCAACGATCACAAATGTAACCCTAAATTAAACCGCATCTCTCCGGCCTTTATAAGAATAAGAAGTTCTTCTCCCAAATTGCTAGTTCCTTTTACTGTAAAAAAACAACAGCAGATCTACTGCATCATCCCTGCAAATCAATGGCATATTATTCAAAATCATCATCAACATCCTCAATGTTTTAGCATAATGATTTCTCCTCTCAGAAACATAATATGCTTTTGTCCTCAAGATGTGAAGTTCTTTATCTGATTCTGAGGGCAACAAGTCCGACATGGACTTGCATAGATACTTATCAGAGAGCACAACTTCTTTGATCTTTTTGCCACTGGGTCAAAGAAATGAAGAAGGCGATAAACAACAACTTGTTGGAGTAGATCGATCTTGAGAATCACGAGAAGAACAATGTAATCGTTTTCTGTATTTTTAGTTTCTAATGTAGTTTGTAATCCATGTACAACGCTAGACCTATTAGTAAATTCGGTTTTGTATGTCAAAAGAATGGTAATCTTGACGTGGAATGTGATTTGTTTTGTTGCAGTAGTGTAAATGAATAAACTTGGAATGGACCAAATGACTTTTTGAACATCTAGTTTCATGTCATAATTCTAAGAACTAGACCATTTCTTATTACAATTTTATTATCAAGATTGGGGTTAGTTCTTGATAGTAACACTTAAACAAAAGTTTGTTAGGCGAAGAAGCTAGTTTTACTGTGACCAAAACGGATCTCTATGTTGCTTTTCTTGATCACAAAATTGGTCAATTAACCCAAAAACGACAATTTCTGGGTGAAAAAGACATGTAAAATTTGATACTGTTTAAATGGACGAAAATGTAAAAATAGCCAGTATGTAAACAGTTTCATCCTACCCATTTTCAAATATTTTTTCTTATTTTTAATTTACATCAGGATGCATCCAGTTTCATCTCGCTCTTTTTTAAGTTTAAGCCAGGATGAATCCAGTTTTATTCTTCCTATTTTTGTGGTGTCCATTTCACCCATACTAATTTTTACTCGTTCATTAGAACCATGTTTTAAAAATATTTGGCCAAATGACCCATTTTTCGTTTCTTGAAACGGCAAGAGGATCTGTGTATTAGCATTATGCTTACTTTGAACTGTGCATTCTGCGGCCGTTTGACGACCCATTCTTGGCATTATCAGCTCTTTTTTGTTACGGAAAATGGGTCATTTGTCCAAAAAAAAAAAAAAAAAAAAAAAAAACATGGTTCAAATGGACGAGTAAAAATTATTATGGGTGAAATGGACACAAAAATAATAGCAAGGATGAAATTGGATTCATCCTGAATTAAACTTAAAAAATAGTAAGGATGAAACTGGATGTATCGTGATGTAAATTAAAAATAAGAAAAAGTGTTTGAAAATGGGCAGGATGAAACTGTTTACATCCTGATTATTTTTACATTTTTGTCCATTTAAACAGTATCAAAATCTAAATGTCCTTTTCACCCAGGATTTGTTGATTTTAGTCTTTTTAACCAATTTTTTATTTTTGTTAAGCAGGAGAGCAAAGCTTCATTCCACTTCAAAAATTCAAAATTAACCAGGCTTGCGAAATGGAATGTGGAAATAAACTATTTCATGCATGCTGGATCGAGTGAGTTATGCACCCTGAATTGGTTTCAAGGATGGATTTAGTCATCTAAAAAACCAATTCCTCCTCCCGGTCCATCAATTGCGAACTTGGAAGTACCTGACGCCATGTCCTCCGTCTGTCTGTATTAGCTTCAAATCATGACCATTAGAATACCCCGTCCGCTCGTTTAACACATGTTAAACACTTAAAGTTTTAAACCATTACAATGACCTACTGTTTCCATTGTGCCTTGAATGTTTAAGGTAGTCATGCATGCATCACAACTAACATTTTCCACCTCTTCGACCCTAAAATAGAAAGCCTTTTTGGTAGGTTTAACTGGCAAAATGCCCCAAAATGGGCCTCAAGGTTGTGAGAATGCCACGGACGTTAGGGTAAAGATTAAAATGCCCCATTCTGTTAGATTTTCCGTTAGAGAGAGTTAAGTAGTCGAAATTTCCCTTCAAGGTACATTGTTCATAATTCAGGGTTCAGTGTTTAAAATTCAGGGTTCAGGACTTAGGGTTCAAGGTTTGGAGTTCAGGATTTAGGATTCGGTTGGTGGTGATGGGGTGGTGGTATTTTTGGTAGCAGCGATGGTGATAGTGGCGGTAATGGTGGTGGTGGCAGCGATGGTGATAGTGTTGGTGGAGGTGGCGGTGATGGTGGTGGTGGCGGTGATGGTGGTGGTGGCGGTGGTGGTGGTGGTGGTGGTGGAGGAGGAGGCGGTAGCGGTAACGGTGGCTGTGGTGTTGGTGGTGGTTGTTCTAGTGGTATTGGTGGGGATGGTGGTTGTGGTGGCAGTGATGGTGGTTGGTGGTTGTTCGTTTGGTGGTGGCGGTGGTAGTGGTGGATTGGGGCGTTTTGATTAAGAATGATAAAAATGGAATTTCAAAACTCCATTGACCGGTCAAGATGCCTATTTTTTATCCTGGCGAGATTGGGGTATACCCAAACTAATTGGGGTATACCCAATAAGACAAAATAGGGTCATTTTGAAGTAAAAGAAGCCACCCCTTAGCAATATATTTTTCTAAATGGCTAATATACCCTTGTTTAATTAACACTAAAAAAATCTGATTAGCTTAATTAATTGAGTTTAGATTGATTAATTGAGTGGATTAAAACTTATGAATTGAAATTTTGTTTTTGATTGAACTTATTTGGGAATATTTTTTATGAAAAAAATTTGTTTTGAGAAAATCTTTTGCAACGGAAATGAAAGCACACGACCCAAACACTTCTAAAAAGGGGATTGCAAAGTTGTTGTATGAAATCATACTCAAAATTAGATCAAAAATCAACACTTTCAGTTCTGAAAGTATAAAAAGTCGGCAAGGTCGACGAATGAAGATCATGCCGGCCAAACTTTGGCCGGCATGATCTTCATTAAATCGACCTTGACGACTTTATTTTTTTGACACACAGGAGACGCAGAGAAAAAAATTTATTAGCCGGCAAAGTCTTCAAAAATACCCCGCTTGATTGTTGAAAAAAAACATTGGTCGGCAAGGTATTTAAAAAATACCCTTCCTATTTTTTTTGGCCGGCAAGGTATTTTAGAAATACCCTTATGCAATTTGTTGTTTGGCCGGCAAGGTATTCAAAAAAATACCCTTCCGGTTGTTGAAAAAATTTACAGTCGCCGCCATGGTTATTATGAAAAGTCGGCAAGATATGCATGTTACGACCTTGCCGGCCAAAAACACACAGAAATCATAATTTTCGATTTCTAACCTAATATAACAATCAAATCACACAACACAATGATTGGTTTGAGTTTAAACATCATTTATAGTCTTCTTTTCGTAGGTAGAGTCAACGATTTTTGGAAAATCAAAGTTCAAGATTTTCGTTTGATGTAAGAAATGGAAGAAGATGAAGGGGAAGAGCAGAGAGATTAGAGAAGAGAGATTAGGGAAGATTATGAGTTTTTTAATTTTAGGGTTTAATTTTAAGTTAATTAGTTCAAGGGTATTGAAGTAAAATCAACATATTTTGTCTTATTGGGTATACCCCAATTAGTTTGGGTATACCCCAATCTCGCCAGGTTTTTTATCAAAATGCCCAAAGCTAACGGAATGGGCATTTTAATCTTTTCCCTAACGTCCGGGGCATTTTCACAACCTTGGGGTCTATTTTGGGGCATGTTGCCACTTAACCCTTTTTGTTATTGTCTACGCATACATTATAGAGATAAAAAATAGACTCGGTTTATCTTGATTATGAACAAAGTGAGATGTAGCAAATATTGAATTGTTAAAAACTGTATTTGTACCAGAGGATTAGTTCTCGTCAGAATATAGTCAACTGAGGGTTTCGCGGCTGAAAATTAGTATGTATAAAAAATAACCCGACCTACACAATTGCCGGTTTAATTACCCGGCCTGTTTAGGTGCCCGCTCCACCCGAATGCCCATCCTATAAAACCAAACGAAACCCTAGGATTTCAGTAAAAGTTTTACACGAAAGAGAAGAGAGTGAAATTGGAGACTACCAGAGTGAGGCGCTGTTACGGGAAAAACCAGTAACCGGAGTTCTGCTTCCCAATTTCGAAATCAGATGGGTTTATGATCGGAGTTTGAGTTTTACGTGGGGTGTTATAATGGCTTATCCTTTCAAATCTACGTAGTTGTCGATCTTCCTTGTAGCATATCAGAGCTATCTTGTTTCTTCCGATAAGATCTGTAAAATAATGGTATTTAATTTCATTATCCTGCCCAAAAAATTGAGATTCAAATTTTGGTTTTTCTAAGCAGAGACTCCAGGCTTCATAATCAAAACTCCAGCTTCATCTTCATCAGTTATGGACTATCGACCTTACAACCAACACTGGGTGTCCGATTGTGGGAGTTGAATGTATATTTGCAGAGATCTTATTTTGGTAATCTTTAGAGAATCTTTAAGTTTTTCAATGTGTCCAATTTGTTTTAGTGGATTTCCTTTTAGGTTTCATTCATATCTGAACATACAAAGATCAGTTCAGAGCTTACATTTCAATTGTTATAAGTTAATTACTTGACACTTATTCTTTGGCCTGAATGTAGATGGGAATGTATGTATGAAAGTTTGTCCTCTTTCATACAAACTCAGTGAACTGCCGGTGGTGGCATTTGTGTTTTATTGGTTTCGGTCAGATAACCGACTCCTTATTTTTTGTTTTTTGATGTGTTTAACTACATGATTATAGTCGAGTTTTGAATTGTTTGCAGTTCCACTAATCTTTATAGCTGTCTTCTAGTTCAGTGTCTAGTTAGCTTGGTATAGTCCAACCACTTGCAGGCTTGCTTAAATTTTTGTTTTGCTTGGATCAAGTTAAAATTTGTAGTCCATTAGTGGATTCTCAATTTTATGGTGGTGCGGTAGTATATATTGGGTCAACTGAAATTTCTAGATTCACGATGTCTTGTTGTTCTCATCTTCTGTGCATGCTGAATTTAGCACAGAGAGTTGGTTCTTTTATGTATTTCTTCTGCTATCCTTTGTGGGTGGTGTGCATTATAAGATTGTATATTGGTGATTTATCTAATTGAAAGGAGACTAGTGTGTATGTATCTGTCTGTATATGTATGTTGAAATAAGGCCAAGACTGCATCTGACTTCTTACAATAACTGTGCAGGTACTAGAATTAAAAACACGGTGGTTTGCAGATGCCCATACAAGTAGACTAGCTGCATTTATAGGATCGAGCTTGGATCCTGATGCTTTTCCAACTCCAGCAAGGGGAATCGGTCCAAGTGTCAGTTGGGAAGTCGCCTCTTGGACTGTCAGGGATTGCATCTGGTAGTATAGTAGACTAGCAGCATTTATAGTAGCATAATTTATTTTGTGTTAAATCTTTCCGGCATAAGCTACATCAGTTTCTGTATACAAGTTACTGCATTCCTTTTGGACTTAATATATTAGGAAAGATTCATTTGTCTCGAGATTTTGCTATAATCTAATTTTGTGATATGTAAAGCTTCCTAACTACGAATGCAGTTTTGTGTCGGTTGCAAAAGTTTCGGAGTCCCAATTTCAGTTTCTTCAAAATATAAGTTACAATTTGTTTATGTAGCAAAATAGTCCCGTTTTACTAGTGAATCATTTGAGAAAGCAAACCATAAATCAAATTAATCCACATTGTTAAGCAGTTTATGTATCCGACAGCTCTTGCGTGCATCTCTTCCCCGCAATCTTTACTATTAAAAGATATTCTCAAAATGCAAATCGTCCGTTGAATCATAGACAAAAAAAAAAAACAAAAACAAATAATCAACGATCACAAATGTAACCCTAAATGTCCCCGGCTTTATAAGAAGAAGAAGTTCTTTCTCCCAAATCACTAGTTCCTCACTGTAAAACGAAGAAAAAAACTCTGAACCCTAAAAAACAACGGAAGATCTACTGCATCATCCCTGCAAATCCATGGCATATTATTCAAAATCATCATCAACATCCTCAATGTTTTAGCATAATGATTTCTCCTCTCACAAAAATAATATGTCTTTGTACTCATGATCTTTTTGCAACCACTTGTTTTCGGCATTTTTAGTTTCTAATCTAGTTTGTAATTGTAATCCATGTGCAACGCTAGTCCTATTAGTAAATTCGGTTTTGTATGTCAAAAAAAAAATGGCAGTTTGTAATAGCTATAATTCTAAAGACATTGGTTAAGAATTTAGATCTTTGATAGTGTTGTTATAATGACTTATCCTCTCAAATATACGTGGTTCTTGATTTTCCTTAGCCAGTATCTGAGCTCATCTTGTTTCTTGTGGTAAGATCTGTAAAACAATGGTATTTGATTTCAATATCTTGCCCAAAACACTGACATTCATATTTTGGTTTTTCTAAGCAGGGATTCCAATTTCACTTTCGCTTCAACATTAGTAGTAACACTACAGCTGCTCATTACAGATTCCGCCGGAGAGATAGATCAGTTATGGACTAGTGACCTTACAACCTTATATTGGGTGTCCCGATTATGGGAGGTGAATGCAGATTCGCTGAGATCTTATTTTGGTAATTACTGAATTAGACAGCCTTTCAGTTTTTCTATGTATCCAATTTGTTTTAGAAAGATCAGTTTCAGAGATTACATTTCAAATATTTGTTACTACAAACAGTACAAGTGATATGCATGCCAATTACCTATAAAGAAGACTTATATGGGTGCAGAACTGCAGATCAGTTCAACTGTTGTTATCCTTCATATCTTAAAGTTATTTATGGAGATATCTCCCAATCATTTTGTTGTTTATTTAGTATTGTTTCCAGAATCATTCCCTATTTACTGACAGTATAGAGTTATTAGTATGACCAGGTAAATGTTTTGAACCGAGTTAAAGAGACATACACATGGTTACATTTATGTGTGGGAGTGCGTTAGTGATTGTTGGAACGCCTGAACTACTAAAAATGCGAATGAAATTTGGTTGTGTTTTTTCTTTTTTGGTAGTGGCTTGCTATATTATGGCGTCGATTCTCAGCTGCTTATGTAGGAGGGGTATAGGGTACACTGTTGCAGCTCCTCTCTAAGTACCCATGCTTCTTGCCATGGTTCAGTAAAACGGTGTGGAGTGTCTTAATACCTTCTTGCCCATGGTTCTTGATGTTACTTTCTTTTCACTTTTGTTCCTTTAAGTACCTGTGCTTCTTGTTGCCATGTAAATTATGGGTCCTTTTAGGTTCTTATGTTTCCTCAATGTACTGTAATTTAGTTCAATTTTTTGGTTTGTTGGTTGTCAACAATGAGTAGTGTCATACTGTTTACATTGTGTACTTGCTCTTTAAATTCTAAAAGTGGTGATATTTTAATGGGTGTTTTTAGGTGCTTGAACAAGTAATTAGAATGGATGAAAAATTTGGTCTCATGCTTCATAAGTGCAATGATGTTTGTACTTTTAGTTATTATCCATCCTCGTCTACATGTTGTTGTGTATTACTGATACGTTTTTATCCTTGCGAATCCAACTACTGACGAGTGTAAGAAAGTACTAGTTCTAACATTTCACGCAGATGGAAAAACACTTGGACTAAGTAGAGTATGGAATTGGTTATAGTTCTCGGAAGAAAGATTTTAGAGTGGCAAGTGTTGGGAATTTTTAAGGTACTTATGAGTAACAAGGTATAAAAATATGGAAACTAAAGAAATTGGCCCCGGAAATTCTGATTTTCATACAGCAGAAAATTCACAATGGGACTGCAATTCTTCACCAAATGAGCAAGTATGTTTGGGTGTTGTGGAATCATTGGAACACTCTTGCTCGAGCTGTGTTCTTTGGGTCAGCATTGGGATTAAGATGTTTTGATGCTCACTTTGCTCAATGGCTCCATGAATGTGGGCTTATACCTTGATGATGAGTATGTGCATTTGGCTGCTGCTTCCCAGTTGTCTCAGGAAACCCAAGGCTTATTCACTGACTTCCCAAAATACTCTGAGCTTTTCTCCAACTAGCAAACAAACTAAAGATGAAAATAATCTAACTTACAAGATGGGATTGAGGTATGTATGAAATTCCAAGAGAGAAGCCGTACTAACCACAAAGTAAATTTGAGATCTTCAATCTCTTTAAGAAACTGATATACCAAGGTTCCTAAGAGAAAACGTAAACAAGTGAATTTCTCTAATATAATCCACATTGTTATGGATCACAACATCAAATTCCCCGATCCCACGGTTTTGTCAAGCAGTTTTTTGGTAGCTCTCTTGTGGATCTCTATGCTTCCCCAAAATTATCACCATTAAAATTTACACTAGAAAAAAAAAGTGATCAACCAAAAGAAGATTATAAAAGATTATCAGCTTAAATTACCACATTATCATCTCAGCATGAATGATGATTTTTAGAAGAAAACAAAAATGATTGAAATCATATCTTATTTTCGTTGTTTATGTACGCACAGTCGCACACTCATGGTCTTATTACATTAAAATGTAACAACTAAATGGCCTGCTAATGTGCCTGAAAATTCATAATAGAAAAGAACCATCGAGTATCAAAGTTGAACAGATTCTCTAAAGAGATAACCTCCACGCGTATCGAACCCACCTCTATGAAAGGTATGCTGGTCAAACCTATTCTGTCAGTCACAGCATACAAATCATCCGTTAGATCATAAATCGACGATCAAAGTAAAACCCTAAGCAAAACGGGCAACTTCCTAAGCCTTATAAGAAAGAAGCAGTTCTACTCCCCACCCCAGTTAGCCGTTCTTCCCTGTAGAGTATGAAAGACACCCTAACCCTAAATAACAACAACAGATCTCTTCTCTATGTCACTGCAAATCCATGGAAGATTATTTAGGAACATCGTTAGCAACCTCAATTTTTTAGCATAATGATATCTCCTCTCAAGAAATTAATTTATTGCTGTTTGTTGGAATGGAAGTTTTGAATCTGATTCTGATCTTGTCTCATTGATAAGGCACTTGATGGAATCCTAGAGATATTTATAAGAGAGACCGGAATTTTTGAAAAAAATTTTGCCACTTGAAGGAGCCTTACAAACTTGCTGAAATAGACTTCCTAGATCAGGAGAAGCCTAATGACTGTATCTGCAAGTTCTTTTTCTAAATCTATGCAATCAGTTCCTGTAAGAATGAGATTTTAGTTTTTTTACTATTGTAATCTATGTGCCTCTAGTTCATTGATCAGTTTTGTATGTCGGTGATATAGTTTTTTTACTATTGTAATCTATGTGCCTCTAGTTCATTGATCAGTTTTGTATGGGTGAAAATTTTGGTCTCATGCTTCATAAGTGCAATGATGTTTATATTCTTAGTTATTATCCATCCGCGTCTACATGTGGGGGCACTAAGCACACCCCGTTAAATCTGATCAGGATGGAATTGAGTTTTTTGGATGTAGCAATGGTCTGGTTTTCTTAAGGCATGTTGATGAGTATTACTGGAATGTTTTTATCCTTCTGAATCCAACTATTGACGACTGTAAGAAAGTACAGGTTCCAACATTTCATGCAAATGGAACAACGCTTGGACTAAGTAGAGCGTGGAATTGGTTATATAGTTCTCGGAAGAAAGATTTTAGAGTGGCGAAGTGTTGGGAATTTTTAAGGTACTTATGAGTAACAAGGTATAAAAATATGGAAACTAAAGAACTTCGCCCCGGAAATTCTGATTTTCATACATCAGAAAATTCACAATGGGACTGCAATTCTTCACCAAATGAGCAAGTATTTTTGTGTGTGTGGAATCATTGGAACACTCTTGCTGGAGCTGTGTTCTTTAGGTCAGCATTGGGATTAATATGTTTCGATGCTCACCTTCCTCAATGGCTCGATGAATGTGGGGATTCCACCACTTTCAGATTAAGGAACTGCATCCTTTGATCAATTTGTCATAATATAAGCATACGACATCCCCATTATTCACAGTTACAGCCACAATTAGTCGGAATTTTAACAGATTTTCTATATCTCGATGCAAAGATTAATGAAGTGCAAAGAATAAATAAAAATGGCCCTTCAACATTTAGTTGGATTTTAGTAAGACTTTGACTCAGGCCTGGACCTAGTGATTGAAAATGAACGTGTACAAAAAACACACAATCATGGCCGTCTACCAAAGATAAGTTGGTCAGTCTGGACATGCTTATCATCCGTTAGATCATAACCCTAAATCTCTCAGAGCCTTTATAAGAAGAAGTTCTCCTCCCCAGTCCCCAATACTGTAACCCTAAAAACTAACAGCGAAAGATCTCTACTGCAAATCCAGTTTCTAAAAGCATCATAAGCAACCTCAGCATAATGATTTCTCCTCTCAAAGAATTAAAATTTGTTTTCCACACAATCATAGTCGATTAGCTGAAACACAACAGAATGTTCCAAGATGACATCTAACGATATTCATCAGCTGCTGCAACATTTGGTGGATCTTTCTCTGTTACTTTGAACCAGAATATAAGCCTTTCAGGATCCGACTTGCTGATCTAGATTTGAAGGATCATGAGGATATGATGTTGATGACGGATCTGCATTTCTTTCCCCTCTCAAACTATGAAGTTCTTTTCAACTAATAAAAAAAAAATGTGTAATTATTTTCTGATGTTTTTATTATGGTGTCTACCCTAGTTTGTAAATCTATGTGAATCACTAGTCCTACTAGGTATGTCAAGAAAATGTTAATCATATGATGGCTATAATTGGAAACAAAATGGGTCAAAATTTGCAATATTGATGTTGTTTCGTTGCAATGAGTATGAACAAACTAGGGGTGGCAACCAAACAATCACATTATACAAACTTTTACACCTTCATTAAATGATAAAAATGAGAGTAACCAAATGAATTAACGTAAGAACTAGTGTAAAAATGTTGAATGTGGCATCATTATAGGGATGAGCATATCCTTCACCTGAACCCCCCCCAGAAATTGTGTACCTTGTTTAATAAATCATGTATTTCTACCCCGCAAAAAAACAGCCCATTATCAATCTCTTACTCCTTTATCTTCTGCATCATTCTTTGCTATTTCCTCCAGTGACCCCACGCTGAGTCCAATTACATGTAGGGCAAGAGAAGTAATAAGTTTGTTAGCAGCACCAAGTGCTTCTTCAATAGAAATCCAAGCAATTGAGAAAAGTTTGTATGGTGTTTGAGGGATCAAGATGATTTTTGGTTTTCTAGCTAAGCTAACTAAACTCACCCATCTTCATCTCTCAAACAAAAACTACTGATCAGTATCAATTTTGGAACACTTATTGACCAAAGTAACATATCACCTCATCTTTAGACTACCTTAATTAATTTGTTACCCTCTCTTTTAGAGCGCAAGCATCTTGCTGTGCTCTCCCAATTAGCAAATAACAAGTTTCCCTGTAATGCGAACACAATGAAGAAACCATGTATCCTTCTAACATGAAACACAAAAGCAGACACAAAACGCACAAATCAAGAAACCTTTTCATACAAATTACCATTTTTTTCAAATAAAACTTTCAAAGCAATCAGTCGAACAGACGAGACTTGCCGGACTGACTAAATTGAGATATCTTTGTCAACCAAATGGGTCAGAATATAACTATATGATTCTAAAGAAAATGGGTCAGAATTTGCAATCTTAAATGTGAATGTACCTAAACCCTAATTTGGCCGTGCCTACTCTATGGCAAAGCCATGCTCAACGCTAGATGCTACAAACAAAGGGTTGCAATAATAAACGGCTACCCTTCTCTTTGAGATGCAGATCTCAACCACACAAGTTCGCCACCTGACGCATGGCAACTTGCGGCCCAAAGCCAAAACACACGGTTTGCACCTAAACCCTAGTTTGGCCGCGCCTACTCTATGGCAAAGCCATGCTCAACGCTGGCTGCTACAAACGAAGGGTTGCAATAATCAACGGCTACCCTTCTCTTTGAGACGCAGATCTCGACCACAAAAGTTCGACACCTGACGCATGGCAACATGCGTCCCAAAGCCAAAACACACGGTTTTCACCTAAACCCTAATTTGGCCGCGCCTACTCTATGGCAAAGCGATGCTCAACGCTGGCTACTAAAACGAAGGGTTGCAATATTCAGTGGCTACCCTTATCTTTGACATGCAGATCTCGACCACACAAGTTCGCCACTTGATGCATGGCAACTTGCGGCCCAAAGCCAAAACACACGGTTTGCACATAAACCCTAGTTTGGTCGCGACTACTCTATGGAAAAGCCATGCTCAACGCTGGCTGCTACAAACGAAGGGTTGCAATAATCAACGACTACCCTTCTCTTTGAGATGCAGATCTCGACCACACAAGTTCGCCACCCGACGCATGGTAACATGCACCGGCCAAAACACACGGTTTGCACCTAAACCCTAATTTGGACGCGCTTACTCTATGGAAAAGCCATGATCAATGCTGGATGCTAAAACGAAGGGTTGCAATAATCAACGGCTACCCTTCTCTTTGACATGTAGATTTCGACCACACAAGTTTGCCACCCGACGCATGGCAACTTGCATGCCCAAAGCCAAAACACACAGTTTGTACCAAAACCCTCATTTGGCCGCGCCTAAACTATGCCAAAGCTTGCTGGTCCCCTATTTTCATTGACCAATCAGGTTGCTCCAAACCTGCCACGGTCTCAAAAGAGGCTAGCTTCCCAAAACACGCTAGCTTCCCAAAACACACAGTTTGTACCAAAACCCTCTTTTGAGACTTGCCGGAATATAACTATATGATTCTAAAGAAAATGGGTCTAATTTGCAATCTTAAATGTGAATGTACCTAAACCCTAATTTGGCCGTGCCTACTCTATGGCAAAGCCATGCTCAACGCTAGATGCTACAAACAAAGGGTTGCAATAATAAACGGCTACCCTTCTCTTTGAGATGCAGATCTCAACCACACAAGTTCGCCACCTGACGCATGGCAACTTGCGGCCCAAAGCCAAAACACACGGTTTGCACCTAAACCCTAGTTTGGCCGCGCCTACTCTATGGCAAAGCCATGCTCAACGCTGGCTGCTACAAACGAAGGGTTGCAATAATCAACGGCTACCCTTCTCTTTGAGACGCAGATCTCGACCACACAAGTTCGACACCTGACGCATGGCAACATGCGTCCCAAAGCCAAAACACACGGTTTTCACCTAAACCCTAATTTGGCCGCGCCTACTCTATGGCAAAGCGATGCTCAACGCTGGCTGCTAAAACGAAGGGTTGCAATATTCGGTGGCTACCCTTATCTTTGACATGCAGTATCTCGACCACATAAGTTCGCCACTTGATGCATGGCAACTTGCGCCCAAAGCCAAAACACACGGTTTGCACATAAACCCTAGTTTGGTCGCGACTACTCTATGGAAAAGCCATGCTCAACGCTGGCTGCTACAAACGAAGGGTTGCAATAATCAACGACTACCCTTCTCTTTGAGATGCAGATCTCGACCACACAAGTTCGCCACCTGACGCATGGCAACATGCAGCCCAAAGCCAAAACACACGGTTTGCACCTAAACCCTAATTTGGACGCGCTTACTCTATGGAAAAGCCATGATCAATGCTGGATGCTAAAACGAAGGGTTGCAATAATCAACGGCTACCCTTCTCTTTGACATGTAGATTTCGACCACACAAGTTTGCCACCTGACGCATGGCAACTTGCGGCCCAAAGCCAAAACACACAGTTTGTACCAAAACCCTCATTTGGCCGCGCCTAAACTATGCCAAAGCTTGCTGGTCCCCTATTTTCATTGACCAATCAGGTTGCTCCAAACCTGCCACGGTCTCAAAAGAGGCTAGCTTCCCAAAACACGCTAGCTTCCCAAAACACGCTAGCTTCCCAAAACGCGCTAGGTTCCCAAAACCACTCCAACATGCCGCACACGCATACCAAAAAGCCATGCCATCCATGCCACCATAACACAGGCGCGACTATGCCACCTTGGGCCCGCAACATCCCTCATGAATTCTTCCTGAGTTTTACTGTCGGGCTGTTTTCACCTCCCGAACGAGCTCAAAACCTAAATACCCCAGCATTGGGAGATACGAAATTCTTTTCCGGTTGAATGTAGGGCCGGACCGTTGATGAAAATTTCAATTGAGTTGTAGTAATTAGGTTCGTTGAGACTTGTGAAAGCAAAAGATTTTAGATTTAATAAAAATTCAAAATAAAGAAAATTTGATTCAAGATTGATTTCAAGATATTAGGAATATAACCAAGACACTACAATCCACTATTACACATGAATGATATCAAATATTTCATAACTCTAATTATCCGTTTAATCCTTTATTTCTTAATCCACAAATAATCAAACATATTCTCAAAAATTAATTGTATCCCTAAGCATAGATTATCTAACCAAAGCATAACCTATCTAATTGATCACAACTAATGAAGAAAATTATGTAAACTTTGAAGAACTCGCAAAAGCAAATGATTGAGTGAATTATAATTAAATATTAGAGAAAATAAAATAGTTACCCATTGTTCATGTGTGAATAGCTTCATCCATTGCCTTGGTTACGAGAGAATTAGCCGCTCATCATGTTGGAAACACGCTCAAAATTTGATTTCATTTATGCTCAAAGGGTTACAAATGATGAATATGGAGAAAATGATGAAAATTGGGTTTGCAACAGTTATAGATGTTGCAAACATTATAAGGAAGGGTTGAAATGTTACAAATTTTAAGTCTACCTCCCTCCGTATTACGACGCACGGCTCTGGGTCTCTGTTATCGTTGAAGAACGACTGTCCTTGAGAGTCTGTTCTTCACGTTTTGGTTCAAAGAAAGAAGAAGACTCAATTTTCTGAAACTTAATTTTCCGGCTATTGTAGCGTACCAATCTCTCCCAAACTATCCGTCTCCCTTCATTGATCAACCAGAAACTATTTATAACCCATCAGAAGCAAAATATTACGCTCATTACTCCAGAAAATTCTCATTTACTCGGTATCAAAAATATTGTTCTCGGAAAATATTCTTTCCATTTTTTTGTAGCAAAGACGCGCCGCCCCGATGAAATATATCCTTGTTTATCTCTTACACACTCGGTTGTTGCTCGAGCCAACTAGCATGCATAGAACACGTTGAAAAACACCAAAACTCATGCAAGGTCGTGTACGAGTACGTGTTGCTCGTGAACTTCTCGCGACAATTCCAGCCAAAACCGGTCGAACAGTAGGCCTATACCAGCCCCTGTTAGGTCAAATGGAAGCTACCCAAACAATCTCGGCCATTTAATCTCCTTCTAACTCGTCCAAAATCCGATCAAAAATCGCAAACCCTTGTAAAACATTTCCGCCAAAATATTTTTCAAACGAGGAAGAAAGGGTTGCCCCTTATCCCACACTGGGTGCGAATATCAACGTGGTGCCCCTTAGTAATTGGGTTACCCCTTATCCAAAGTGGGAGTCCGAATATCAAAAGTCCTCCGGGGTGTTCCGAGCAACTTTTCGAGCCGAATTTTCCAACAAATATTTATTTCCAAAAATACCTAAAAATACATAAAAAAACAATATTAGTACAAAAATCGAGTTCCAACAATAGAGGCAATGAGGACAATTCAGACACAAAAATGTGTCTACCAAATACCCCCAAACTTATTATTTGCTAGTCCTCGAGCAAATTTATTCTAAAAAATAAAAAAAACATTTGAACCCCTAGGTGGCCCTAGTGGCGGAGTGTTGTCTCCGGAGGGTTTACCAGAGGTGTACCCACAAAACCTGTACTTCTAATTGGTCACAAGTATCCAAAGAGCTATGAGGACATACAAATTCTCAACCTATCTCCAAGTGACTAGAATGCCGGAGAAATTAATGGTGTCACTCTAAAGATGATCGAAGAAAAGGGGAGACACATCCGCAACACCGCTAGATAAAGAGATATCTCGCTACACGGCTAGATAAACATTGTAAGATGCGTCCGCCGATTTACAGACTAGACTAAGATTAGAGAGAGAGAAAGATGAGAGGGACATCTCACACAATTTGGACTAATTACGTGTGATGAGTTAAACCGGTGCTAGAAAGATCTTGTGCCAGGTTGAAAGCGGACTAACAAAGCAACCAAATGTATCTTTCTTCGACTCTCTCATAGTGCTCAGTAGAAACAACGTCTTCTTTGGTCTTCAACTGTTGATGATAAACTCTTGAACCTCGTAGAACTTTGACAATTAACTCTTCTCTTTGATTTCTTGCTTGACATAAAAATTTCTACTTCCTATGGCCTTATTGAACAAAACTAATTATTGAAACAAAAGGAACGTAATGATTTTTTTTTTTTTTTTTTTTTTTTTTTTTAAGGCTAACATGGTAAAATTTCTACTGAGAATCGTACAATGCTTTAGTTGGTAACCGAGCAACAAGCTGGGCACCAACTCCTTTTTGAATAGCTACACCTAGTCTATGAAAAATAAAACTACCAAAACCGCTACCAGCGTCATTGCTAACTAAACAATTCTTCAAACGCTTGAAAAAACAAATAGTGTCATCACCAAGCTCTCCCAAGGTGGTGAAGGCTAAAACCCCAAACCATACCCATGTGAGGCACATACCTCCAAATACTTAGTACGTTTACGCGCAATAGCTTTCGAGATGGCTTGACCTCGGAACGAAAGTACGGACCCCCTCCCCAAGAATGGAGATACGCAAAGTGACGTCCATGCACACATCTTGTCCATTTTCCCGCTTAAGGACAAGGATATCCGCCGGACGTAAGTCCTTGTTAGCATCGTGACAAAAAGGCCCAAATCAACTTCTTTACGCACAGGTACACTAGCTTTGTGAAAAATATCCACAATTACATCACGAGCAAGGTCATGACGAAACTTGATATCCACAATCAATTTTTTTTTTTTTTTTTTTTTTTTTTTTTTTTTTTTTTTTTTTTTTTGTTGAAAACAAAACAAAAATTTACATGGCTATCACAGAAGGAAATTAACACTTGGATCTTCGCAACTTGTAATGTCTTAGTATCATGAACTTCAATAACTTATATCATTTGATTTTTCTTGCTCTTATAACTTCTTGTAACCCTTGATTTTGAATTCTCGATTTTCTATTGTTGCTTCTAAACCTAAAACGTCTTCCACTTTCTTTATAGATTTTGATGTCGCTCCGTTTGTCGATGATGATAAGTTTCTACCGAGAGAGAGTTGTAATCCAAAGAACTAAGACTACATTGTGAGGTTGCTTTGTCTTTCTCGGCATTTCCCGACCTACTTGCCTTTCTATCATGGATGGTTAGGTCCATCACGGTTACCCTCTAAAAGGAACAAGTTCTCTCCTGGATTTCACAGATCTCAATGTCTTTTTCTCTAATGTCTCAATAGGTTGTTATCCCTAGCATTCCAATCTCTATCTTTTCGGTGAGAAAAGTATGTAAACTTAGCTAACCGGATACCAAGTGACGCTAGAAGTTTCAAAAGTGCAACTAAAAGTTCTTCCCCACCCCCAAATTTAAATCTAACATTGTCCTCAATGTTTCTAGTGAAAGAGCAGTACCAAAAATAACACGAGGAGAAGTTGGAAAGATAGTACCTGGGTGAAGAGAGAAATCAAAAACTAATATACAACATACAATCGCCTCGATGGTCAATCAAGGGTAAACAGGGTCCTCCAGGGACCTCCTCAACATCACCCGTAGGAAAGGGCTCTAAAAAGGGTTTCAATCTCTCGACCGTTAACCTTCGAAGAACTACTACCATCCTGTCTCGATCTCAACAGCTCCATGAGGAAATACAAAGGCGAACAATAAAAGGACCCGTCCACCGAGAACGTAACTTCCCGGTGGAAAAGATGCAAGCGGGTATCATACGTAAGAACTTTTTGACCTGGAGAAAATGACTTCCGTAAAATATTTCTATCATGCACAAGTTTCATTTTGTTCTTATACTCCTTCGCACTATCATAAGCATCTATACGAATCTCGTCCAACTCATTGAGCCGGGAGTTTCCTATGGGCTCGCCTTGTCGAGTGAAAAATTTAGATGCTTCACAGCCCAATAAGCTCTATGTTCTAACTCAACAGGTAAATGACATGCCTTGCCATAAACAAGCCGATAAGGCGACATTCCAATAGGGGTTTTGAACGCAGTACGGTAAGCCCATAAGGCATCGTAATCCTAGACGACCCGCCTTTCCGATTAGGATTGATCGTTTTTCTCTAACATACGTTTTATCTCCCTATTAGAAACCTCTACCCTGACCACTAGTCTGTGGATGATACGGGGTGGCTACCTTATGTGTAATACCATATTTCTTCATCAAAAGCTTAAAAGGTCCATTACAAAAGTGCGACCCTCCATCACTAATTATAGCTCGCGGTGTACCAAAACGTGTAAGTATATTATTTTTCAAGAACTCAATCACAACCCTATGGTCATTGGTTTTACACGCAACCGCCTCAATCCACTTAGATACATAGTCTACGGCGACAAGGATGTATAGGTTACCAAAGGAATTAGGAAACGGACCCATAAAGTCAATACCCACACATCAAAGACCTCAACGATTAAAAATAGGGTTCAAGGGCATCATGTTCCTACGGAAATGGTTCCTAATTTCTCGGCAACGTTCACATGTAACACAAGAATCGTGGGAGTCTTTAAACAACGAAGGCCAATAGAATCCACACCGCAATATCTTAGCAAGCAGTCTTCTTAGCACTAAAGTGACCCCCACAAGCATGATCATGACAAAAGGAAATAATACTCGGACCGGTCACTCTCGTGTATACATCTCCTAATAACTGTCCTGGACAATACTTAAACAAATAAGGATCATCCCAAAAGAAGTGCTTAACCTCGGCTAAAAACCTAGAACGATCTTGTTTACCCCAATGTTGGGGCATTCGACCAAGAATAAGATAATTCACTATATTTGCATACCAATGTGATTGGGAAACAGAGAACAATTGTTCATCAGAAAGCTATCCCTTATATGAAGGGAATCATCAGGGAACTAACAACTAGCCTAGACAAGTGGTCTGCTACTACATTTTCTCGCACCCTTTTTGTCTCTAATGTCCTGGACAAAATTCTTGTAATAAAAGGATCCATCTAATCAATCTAGGTTTGGTATCCTTCTTAGACAAAAAGGTATTTCAAAGCAAAGCATGATCGGTATAGATTACGATCTTAGAACCTAAGAGATAGGGTCTAAACTTGTCTAAGGCAAACACAATGGCTAACAGTTCCTTCTCGTAGTGGTATAGTTCAACGGGCATCATTCGTAGTTTTGCTAGCATAGTAAATCACATGAAGTAATTTGTTTTCTCGCTGTCCTAAAGACAACACCAATAGCATAATCAAGCATCGCACATGATCTCAAAGGGTAGGTTCCAGTTAGGTGCCCGGACTATGGGTGCGGTAGTGAGTAAAGTCTTAAGCTTCTCAAAAGCCTCTAAACAAGCATCATCAAAGACAAACTTAACATCTTTTGCAAGCAAATTGCAAAGAGGTCTAGAAATCAAGCTGAAATCCTTAATGAATCGACGATAAAAACCAGCATGCCCTAAGAATGACCTAATATCTTTTACGGTTTTTGGGACTGTAAAGTCTTAATAAGGTCAACTTTGGCTTTAACTACCTCTATACCCTTAGAAGATACGATATGCCCTAAAACAATTCCCCGATTGAACCATGAAATGGCATTTCTCCCAATTAAGCACTAGATTCTTTTCCTTACATCTAGTCAACACTAATGATAAATGATGCAAACACTCATCGAAAGACGAACCAAACACCGAAAAATCATCCATAAAGACCTCTAAGAACCGTTTCTACCATATCCGAAAATATGCTCATCATGCAACCGAAAAGTCGCAGGGCGTTACATAGCCCGAAAGGCATGCGTCTATACGCAAAGGTACCAAAGGGACAGGTAAAAGTGGTTTTCTCATGGTCTTCTGGGGCAATAACGATCTGATTATATCCAGAGTAGCCATCTAAAAAGCAAGAATGACTATGTCCAGCTAATCTCTCTAGCATCCGGTCGATGAAGGGAAGGGGAAAGTGGTCCTTCCTAGTGACCTTGTTCAATTTCCTATAGTCAATACAAACACGCCAACCCGTGGTCACTCGGGTAGGGATTAACTCATTGTTATCATTCGGGACTACAAGTAACGGATTTCTTGGGGACAACCGAACGGGCCGACCCACTTACTGTCTCGAAATAGGGTAGATAATGCCCGCATCTAATGACTTAAGAACCTCGGTTCGAACTACTTCTTTCATATTGGGGTTTAGTCGACGTTGCATCTCCCTAGAAGGTTTGGTATCTTCCTCTAAATAAATCGATGCATACAAACAAGAGGACTTATACCCTTAATGTCCTGCTATGGTCCACCCTAAAGCTTCCTTGTTGTTTTGAAGGACGGTTACTAGCCTACTTTCCTGGTCACTATCCAAGTTGGAAGCAATAATCACAGGTAAAGTTTCAGATGGGCCTAAAAACACATACTTCAGGGTATCTGGCAATGGTTTTAGGTCCAACTTAGGAGGCTCTTCTAACGAAGGAACTAGGGTAGACTTAGAAATGGGTAGAGGTTCGAACTTGGGTTTCCAGCCATTACTAGTGTCTATCAAAGGGGTTGAATCTAAAAAGGCATTCACCTCATTAATCACATCATCATAATCAAAATCAATCCCAAAGTGAGCTAGGCATTTCTCTAATGGATCTTCTAACAAAGTGTTTGGTAATGACTCCTCGACTAATGTTCCTATCATGTTCACCTCTTCTATGCTCGAGTCATCTAGTTCAGAGGGTAGCTTACTAATGTGGAAAACGTTCAGCTCAATAGTCATATTACCAAAAGACAAGTTCATAATACCAGTTCGACAGTTAATGATCGCATTGGATGTAGCTAAAACGGGCGACCTAAAATTACCGGTATCTGGTTCTCTGGGGTCGGGGACAGTTGGGTATCTAGGATAACAAAATCCACCGGATAAATAAACTTGTCGACCTCTATGAGAACATCCTCGATCACACCCCGAGGAATTTTAACGGACCTATCGCCTAACCCAAGAGTCATCAGGTAGGTTTCATCTCACCAAGTCCTAGCTTAAGGTACACATGGTATGGAAGTAGGTTCACACTGGCTCCTAAGTCAAGCAAAGCTTTCTCAACACGGTATTTACCTATTGTGCAAGAAATGGTAGGGGACCCCGGGTCCTTATACTTAGGAGTAGTGGTATTCGAATAATGGAACTCACGTGACTAGCTAGGAAGGCTTTCTTTCGAACACTAAGCTTACGCTTTCGTGTACACAAGTCCTTAAGAAACTTGGCATAAGCGGGAATCGCTTAATCGCATCCAACAATGGGAGGTTGATAGTAACTCGCTTAAAAACCTCCAATATATCATTAAAGTTGGACTCCCTCTTAGTTGGAACTAGCAGCTGGGGGAACGGGGCTTTGGGAACAAAGCCTGGCTCAATATGACCCTCATTGGTCTCATTAGAGACTCTATCAGTCTCCTCATTTTCGGGTTCAGAAGGGTGAACTACAGCATGTTCACTATCAAGCATGGCGACCTTATTGTCAACTTTCTTTCCACTCCTAAGGGTTGTAATAGAATTCACATGATTGTACGATTTCTCTCCTTTAGGGTTAGGATTAGTATGACTAGGGAACCTTCCATCTTCTCTCTCACTAAGGAACTTGGCAATTTGGCCGACTTGAAGTTCTAGTTTAGCAAGAGACTGGGAATTATTCTTAAAATTCTGCTTGGTTTCCTCTTGAAAATTACCCTGGCTCTTTACTAACATTTCCCGGCTCTGTGCTAACATATCCCGGCTCTTTTTAATATACTAAAAGATTCCTCCAAGCTAGTCATTCTATTCTCAAGGGTTCCAGAACCGGGTTTGACCAGAAGAATTCTTATTATAACCAAAACCCGGGAGGCTGAGAATTACTAGACTGTCCTTGATTCTGGCTCTTAGACCAAGAGAAATTAGAGTGGTTTCTCCAACCAGGATTGTAGGTCTCTGAGTATGGGTCATACTTCTGACGGTTCTCAAACCTAGCATTGTTATAGACAGCATGAGCTTGCTCCTCACTATCCTGACCTTTCCAAAACGAGTTATCGGGCTCTATTCCACAACTAGATACTTGAGAGGTTCTATTAGGTTCTCCAAGGGACCTATTTTTAGACTGACCCATTTCCAAAGCTTCTAACCTTCTAGATAAAGCAAAGCAAACTTAGCATCCAACTGAAGCTTGTGTCTACCACATTGGTGCTACTTCTATTAACCAAGAGTCTTTTAGGGGGTTCAACACAAGACTCCCACTGTTGGGATTTCTCAAAGAACAACTCCTAAGAAGGTAAAGGCATCCTCAAAGACTTTTATTAGTAAACTCACCAAAGACACATAGACTCGACCATGGCTTTGGTCGAATAGTCTAAACCATCATAAATAATCCCTACAAGTTTCATCTTATCAAATCCATGGTGAGGACACCGAGATAGAGATCATTGAATCTCTCTACAAACCTATAAAGAGACTCTCCCTCTTGTTGCACACTAGCACTAATTTCTCGCCCTAACAGCTGCAGTTTTATGCTTAGGGTAGAATTTCATATAGAAAGAAGCAATAAGTTCTGCCATGTTTCAATGGATCCGGATGGTAAGTTGTTTAGCAGTGTCTTGACTTTATCTTTTAAGGAAAATGGGAACATCTTAAGTTTCAAAACTTTATCGATCAGGTCTTTTATTCTAACTGCCCCACAAATTTCCTCAAAGTCCCTAATATGAAAATAAGGGTTCTCATCCTCTTTTCCTAAGAATATAGGGATCATCTCAAGGATACTAGCTTTTATCTCGAAGTTAGCCGTATTGGTGGCAATTTAATGCACGAAGCTCGGTTGTTCCCCAGTTGGGAACATGTAATCTTTCAAAGTTGCCATCGTTGGCACAACTCAAGTACTAGGGGTACTTTCCTCGCTAAGAGACAGATTTTCAAATCGAAGTTTCCAAAAACGGGCTCTCAAAAGAAGAGTCTTCGAGTTCCCCGCCTTCGCAAGAAGAACTACTAGGTTTGTCACTAATCAAACGACCTAGAGTGTTTCTTTTCCAAGCCCGTTCTTTAAAGACCACGGGCATACACTAAAAAAAAACAAAAGAAAAAAATCCTAAAAGGAAGGGAAGTTCTATGCAAGCACAAACAAGGCCGACTCCACCACAAACAAACCTAATGATATCTAGCAAACAAAAAGCATGATGGCTCCACTTAGATTGTTTTCTAGACCAGCCTTCTAATCGTCCGAAAGGGAATTCGTTACAATTTAAGCAAACCCTCTCGGATCAATCCGAGTCAAAGTAAGTTGAATCAAGGCGAGGGAAGCTCAGTGGAGCTTTGATACCCAAGGCCTTACCGCAATTACAAGGCGGCGCAGTCACGCATTCAACTTCACAGAGACCATCATGAACTTCAAAGTATGCTAAAAGAGTAACCAATATTTTTCGGAAAACTTTCCTACTAAGCTCGTTACCCTATCGGTCTCGTTCTATTCAGCATTTTAAGGCTTAGGTTCGCGTTAAGTATTGTTTTCCTAAGGCGGGCAAGAAGAGAACGGTGATGAAATCCGAACCCTTATCTTATATGGCCAGTCCTTGCCCTTTACTAGGAAATTAAAAACAGCCGTTTTGTGTCCTCAACATATATTCACACGAAGGAAGACAAAGAACAGGTCGCTAGCTAGGGATTCGCGAGTGTTTCGACAAGCTTACCTCCCGTACCAGACGGGGGGATGAACCGTTGTAGTCGACTCGGGCCACGACTCCTATGTCATGTACGAACCCGAGGGGCCGAGGTGATATCGTAATCACCGTCCTTCTCTGCAAACAATTTGATATTTAATACTACCCTTCCGTAGGGTTTAAAAAAAAATAAGGAATGTCCGAATGTCCAAATGTCCAAATGTCCAAGTCCAAAAAGTAAAAGAAAAGGAAAGGAAAGGAAAGTCTAAATAAATAAAAATATCTAAAAAAAAAAAATAATAAAAATGCCTCTCTTTTTTTTTCTCTTTTATAAAATATAAAAAAAAAAATCTTCTTCTTTCGCTCCTTTTGCTTTGTCTTTAACTCCAAATCTTTAAGTATCCACCAAAAGCTTTGGCAAATATTTCTTTCGCTCCAAATCCCAAAATCTGAAAGGAAAAGACAAAAACCCAAAAACGTAAAGAAGAACAAATAAAAATAAAAACAAATAAAAACCTAAAAAAAAAAAAAAATTCTAAAAACTCTAGCCTAAAGACAAGTCCGCGTCGCAGCGGCGCCAAAAATTGATGAAAATTTCAATTGAGTTGTAGTAATTAGGTTCGTTGAGACTTGTGAAAGCAAAAGATTTTAGATTTAATAAAAATTCAAAATAAAGAAAATTTGATTCAAGATTGATTTCAAGATATTAGGAATATAACCAAGACACTAGAATCCACTATTACACATGAATGATATCAAATATTTCATAACTCTAATTATCCGTTTAATCCTTTATTTCTTAATCCACAAATAATCAAACATATTCTCAAAAATTAATTGTATCCCTAAGCATAGATTATCTAACCAAAGCATAACCTATCTAATTGATCACAACTAATGAAGAAAATTATGTAAACTTTGAAGAACTGCAAAAGCAGTGATTGAGTGAATTATAATTAAATATTAGAGAAAATAAAATAGTTACCCATTGTTCATGTGTGAATAGCTTCATCCATTGCCTTGGTTACGAGAGAATTAGCCGCTCATCATGTTGGAAACACGCTCAAAATTTGATTTCATTTATGCTCAAAGGGTTACAAATGATGAATATGGAGAAAATGATGAAAATTGGGTTTGCAACAGTTATAGATGTTGCAAACACTGTTACAAGGAAGGGTTGAAATCAGTACAAATTTTAAGTCTACCTCCCTCCGTATTACGACGCACCTAAGGGTCTCTTCTATCGTTGAAGAACGACTGTCCTTGAGAGTCTGTTCTTCACGTTCTTGGTTCAAAGAAGCAGCAAAGACTCAATTTTTCGAAACTTAATTTTTCCAAATTTATTGTAGCGTATCAATCTCTCCCAAACTATCCGTCTCCCTTCATTGATCAACCAGAAACTATTTTATAACCCATCAGAAGCAAAATATTACGCTCATTACTCCAGAAAATTCTCATTTAAAATTTATCAAAAATATTGTTCTCGGAAAATATTCTTTCCATTTTTGTAGCAAAGACGCGCCGCCTGATGAAATATATCCTTGTTTATCTCTTACACACTCCTCGGTTGTTGCTCGAGCCAACTAGCATGCATAGAACACGTTGAAAAACACCAAAACTCATGCAAGGTCGTGTACGAGTACGTGTTGCTCTGTGAACTTCTCGCGACAATTCCGGCCAAAAATCGGGTCGAACAGAAGGCCTATACCCACTGTTAGGTCAAATGGAAGCTACCCAAACAATCTCAGCCATTTAATCTCCTTCTAACTCGTCCAAAATCCGATCAAAAATCTGCCAGTCCTTGTAAAACATTTCCGCCAAAATATTTTTCAAACGAGGAAGAAAGGGTTGCCCCTTATCCCATTTGGGGTGCGAATATCAACAGTGGTGCCCCTTAGTAATTGGGTTACCCCTTATCCAAAGTGGGAGTCCGAATATCAAAAAGTCCTCCAGGGTGTTCCGAGCAACTTTTCGAGCCGAATTTTCCAACAAATATTTATTTCCAAAAATACATAAAAAAACAATATTAGTACAAAAATCGAGTTCCAACAATAGAGGCAATGAGGACAATTCAGACACAAAAATGTGTCTACCAACCGTCAAAATCCGAGTCCGTACGAGAATTGTACAACAATTCTAGTAAAGGGCGCTAATTAGGCGTTTATGGGTAAAAATCGTTTCCGCCGATTTTGGTAAATTCGGTAGGCGAGTGAGAAACTGGTTTAAACCTTAAAAAAATGTACTGCACGTGAGAACTTTATAGATTCGAGAGATCAATCTGTACAAGTCCGGCCTAAACCAAGAAATGGTCGTTCCATACTTGCTTCGCTTACAAAGTGGAGGAGAAGGGTTGATTTGGGGAGGAAGCAAAGAAAAGTGTTGAGACCAGAATAGTTCTGGGAGAGTAGTGTCTCGACTTGCATCAGAAAGTGAAAGCTTAGGAAGCTTGCAAGGGATGAAAGCTTTTTGGAGAGCTTGCAAAGTTGCCTTTTCTGAGAGTGTTGTATTTTTCTCCTGACCGAGACTTGTTGTCTCGGCTAATGGTTTAAAGAGATAACCACCACGCGTATCGAACCCACAATCATAGGTGTCTTTGAATGATATGTTGGTCAAATAAATACGGTCAGTTGCAAAATACAAATCATCCGTTAGATCATAGATCGACGACCAAAATAAAACCCTAAGAAAAAAAACCGGGCAGCTTTCTAAGCCTGCCTTATAAAGAAGTAGTTCTCCTCCCGGTTAGTAATTCCTCCCTATAGAGTATGAAAGAAACCCTATCCTTAAATAACAACAACATATCTCTTCTACCCATGCAAGATTTCTTAAAAGCATCATCAGCAACCTTAATTTTGAAGCATAATGATATCTCCTCTCAAAAAATTAAGTTATTATGTTTATTTACAGCGAATAAGCCTAAAGGAGAAGTTCATATGAGAATACCCTTGCAAGGATTTCAACTGAAATTTTGTTCTGTGTGGTCGATGTGGAGTCCCCTTATAATGCATTGATTGGACGACCATGGTTGCATGAAATTGTGGGTGTAGCGTCGACATATCAGGGAGACTGGATGGAAGGACAAAAATGTTATGAGGTTGACGTGGAGAGTTGCGAAGAAAGAGCTACAAAAAAGCAGGGGTGGAAGCAAAATATAAAAGATAAATAAAGAAGAGAAAGGTTGATGGTGGATACCATAGATACAAGAGGAGAAGACACATTGCGAAGTAAATGCATGAGAGCAGTTGAAAATTGTGATGAAAAGGAATCCTTAAGAGCTTTGAATGATGCAGAGATAGAAAATAGTAGGGTCAAAAGGTGTAAGAAGTGAATAGTCACTGTTATCGAAATTAGTGACAAAGGCATATCAAGAGTAGGAGGAAGAAATCATAATTGAAGAAGAAATGTGCGAGAAATTAGTGACAAAGGCACATCAACAACAGATCTGTTCTACCCATGCAAGATTTCTTAAAAGCATCATCAACAACCTTAATTTTGAAGCATAATGATATCTCCTCTCAAAAAATTAAGTTATTGTGTTTATTACCCATGGAAGTTCTTTATCTGATTATGTTTGAGGAATCAGGGACTTCATGGACGTGCAGAAAATTAATTTATTAGGTTCTTTATCTGATTCATCAGAGAGATCTTTTTGCTGCAGGAGCCTTACAAGAAATAGATTTCCCAGATCAGGAGAAGCCTAATGAGTGTTTCTGCAACTTCTCTTTCCAAATGAATTTTCCCCTCAAATTGACAAATCTATGTAATCATTTTATGTAAGAATGAGGTTTTAGTTTTTTTCTCTAGTTTGTAATCTGTGTGCTGCTAGTTCATTCAGTTTTGTAAGTTGGTAATATAATTCTACGGAAAATGGGTCAGAATTTGCAATCTTAGATGTGAATGTGATTGTGTTTTGTTGGCCAAATGACTTTTTGAACATCTGGTTGTGCATTGTCATGTAAAAATTCTAAGAACTAGAACAATTTCTTACAATTCTGTTTTTAAGATTGTGCCATTTAATCGTCCTATTAGAGAATGGATTGAGAGGGTAATTGTTAGTTCTTGCAAAAGTTTTGTTAGACAAAGAAATCTCCAGTACATGTCTACTTAAGTTCAGCAATTACTATTTTGGAAAACCAAAACCTCTCTCTTTGTTGCTTTTCTTGGAAGGGAAGAAGGATGTATGTGTACTAGTATATTATGCCTACTTTGAACTGTGTCCTGCAGGCATCAGCAGCTCTTGCCTTTCCTGCTTTGAACTGTGTTGCTGATGAAAAAATATATAGGTTGTCGCTAATTCGTAAGCAAGAAAACATAGCTTCTTTCCACTTCAAAAATTTATATTTATCCAGGCTTGCCAAATCAAATAAACACAGAAGTACTAACCACAAAGTAAATTTGACATCCTCCAGTTCTTTGAGAAACTGATATACCAAGGTTCCTAAGAGAAAAGCAAACAAGTGAATTTCTCTGATATAACATGAGAAACAAAGCCTCTAAAATACCATGTGAATTTATTTATTTTTTGATAAAGAAGATACCATGTAATTGTACTACTCCATTAGATGATGCCACTAGATTATAAATATCTAAGACTTTATTTGGCTCCATGGATTTTTCAAACCGCGCCGGGTCAATGCCCAAAAGTGTACCTTGCAGAAAGCTATTTACTAAAAATGTCTAGTTCTTTAAAAATTCCAAAAAAGGTATAATGTGCACACATTATAGGTGTGGATTCATCATATTGGGTACACAATGTCAAGCAATGGGTACACATTCAAACATTTTTGGTAATTTACAACATTTTTGTGAATAACTAATTAAAACTAGACACCGTTGGAAATTTCCTCAACCGCGTAAGCTGAAGCCTGAAGTAATGGTATGAATTAACTAAGCAAAATCGCAGGCAAAATTAACTAATTTCATTATTGTCAGTTCTTGATGGGATTAAAAAATCCTAAACAAGCACTTTCGGTAGCCACATACTCCCCGTTTTACTCATGATTCACACAACATCTTCACTATCTTAGTACTGTATAAGACTTTGACTTTGACTCAGCTAACCCTAGACTAAACCTTAAGCCTTTATAAGAAGCAGCAGTTCTCCTCTCCTGTTACTAGTTCCTCCCTGGCTGCAGAGTAAGAAAGAAACCCTAACCCTAAATAACAGATCTCTTCTCCATGGCAGTTTATTCTTATGTTTAAGCATAATGATATCTCCTCTCAGAAAATTAGAATTTGTCGTGAAACTTCAATACCCAATGAAGGAAACCAAGATGGACTTCTAGAGAAATTCATCACTGCAAGCAGGATTCAGCAGATTCGTATTTCCACTTCACTCAAAGGAATCAATAAGAAAAAAACCCTTGTTGGAGCTTGGTAGACAACAACTTGCTGAAATAGATTTGAAGATCAGGAGAAGGAGGAGCCTGATGAGTTTAACAGACAACTTATTTGTTTTCCTCTCAAATTGGAAAATTCTTTTCGAAGTATCTCATGTAATTGTTTACTGTGACTAGAATGATGTTTTAGTTGATTACTCTAGTATGTCAAATGAATGTTAACCGGTGTAATTTCGTATGTCAAATGAATGTTAACCGGTGTAATTTCTATAATTCTAAAGAAAATGGGTCAGAAATTGCAATCTTGATGTGAATTTGATTTTGGTTTGTTGCAGTGAGTATCAATGAATAAACTTGGAATGGACCAAATGACTTTTTGAACATCCGGTTGTTCCAGCACTAGCAGATGTTAATACAACTTTTAAAATTCTAAGAACTACCAATTTATTAGATTCTTTTTTTTATCAAGATTGTGCCATTTAATCGTCAATAATTGTTAAGTTCTTGAAAGAAGGTTTTACTTTCACTGTGACCATCTCCGGTAAATGTTAGTTCTGAAAGTTTTGGTTGCTAATTTGCTAACGAAACCACTCTCTTTGTTGCTTTTTCTTGAAACTGCAAAGAGGATGTATGTGTGTATTAATTAGTATTATGCCTGCTTTTCTTTTTTGTTGCGGTTCTTGTAATTCCACATAACTTCCGGACATTTGTTACAATTGGTTGAACATTTTGTTCTTTGCTTATTCAGTGGGACAATTCATCAAACACTTAACCTACTGACTAATGAATGAAACAGAAATGCAGCACTGGGTTCAGGGATACAAATTCACCAAACATTTAAGCTACACAATTTATCAAACATTTAAGGAATACAAGCGGATCTAGAAAAGAACGAGCCATCCGGGACACGAGTTCAACATTAACGAAGAAAGCGTGCAACAACAAACTGTTCATTGAAGTGCTAAGCAACAACACGACATTTGAATGGAACCAAGAGTGTGAAGAGAGATACCTTAAAAGACAACCAAACTGCGAAGTCGATCCGCAAGTCAAGATGAGCTCTTCTTATACCTCGCATAAAAGATACAAATTGATAACACAAAGCCGCACTTGATACGCTTATCGGCAAAATGCTAGCAACGAAGGAGAAAACTATGTATTACTAGGAAAAATAATATTCTCTCTGGTGCACGCGGCAACAACTATAAACATACTTTCATTAAAGTCTTTGCTAGAGAAAAGATTGATGATCACAAAATGGAGCTCAATATTCGGAAAACATAACATCAAAATCCCGCCAAGAACATTTTCTAGCGCGCAAGTATTGGCGAACTTCCTCATGAAGGCATGTTTTTATGCTTACAAAAAAACGAAAAGACTCGATAGTGTAATAACAGGGCCTCCCCCTCCTGACTGGGCTGCAGACCGATGTCCATTGGAATTAAAGGGCTTGTTTATTGCACCACACAAATATCTTGTCTTGATATAAAATCAAACGAAACCCTAGGATTTTAGTAGAAGTTGAGAGTGAAATTGGAGACTACCAGAACCAGAGTGAGGCGCTATTCCTTGGAGAAACCAATAACCGGATTTCGGTTTCCCGATTCCAAAGTCAGATGGGTTGTTATGATCGGAGTTTGTGGTTTACGTGGGAGTGCCTTCGCACATTCCTTGGAGATCAAAGATAAACGAGAGACAGATCTTTGATAGTATTTTTATAATGGCTTATCCTCTCCAATCTATGTAGTCGGCGATCTTCCTTGTGCCATATCTGAGCTCATCTTCTTTCTTCCAGTAAGATCTGTAAAACAATGGTATTTGATTTCATTATCCTGCCCAAAAAATTGACATTCAAATTTTGTTTTTTCTAAGCAGAGACTCCAGATTTAGCTTCATCTTCCAAACTCCATCTTCATCTTCATCAGTTATGGACTATCGACCTTACAACCAACATTGGGTGTGCGATTGTGGGAGATGAATGTATATCTGCAGAGATCTTATTTTGGTAATTATTGAATTAGAGAATCTTTTAAGTTTTTCGATGTGTCCAATTTGTTTCAGTTGGATTTCTTTTTTAGCATTCATTCATATCTGAACATACAAAGATCAGTTCAGAGCTTACATTTCAATTGTTGGAGAAAAATTTCTTGGAGACCTTATTGTTCCGATAGTTACTGTATTTTTTTTTTTTTTTTTTTTTTTTTGATAATTACATTTACATGCAAAGTAAAATAATACAAGTGATGATAATGCTTTCCAATTACCTATAAAAAAGACTTACATGGGAGCAGATCAGCTTAAAATGTTGTTATCTCTTTATGTCTTTAAGCTAATTACGTAGATAATCTCCCCGTTCTTTTATCGTTGATTTAGTTTTGTTTCCAAAACCATTCCCTATTTACGCGACAGTATAGAGATAACAACATTTTATGTTGTAAATATTACTTATGTATCTTCAAGCTGTTAACACCTGAATTGGTAATTTTGCTGAATTTGTTCCATCGGCAAAGTCATTCCTATTTACCTGGTAATTTAGAGCTGCCAATTGGGTGATTCTTTTTAATGTATGTGGCTTTCGCTCTGCCTACAGTGTTTACATGTTCCCCTCTTTGCTACAATGTAATCGTTTATGCAGTCTTTAATTTCGAGCTGCATCTAGCTCATCTTTAAGTACCCATGCTTCTTGCTGTTAGAATGGATTAAAAATTGAAATAATCCACATTGTCAAAATCCCCAAATTTCAATGGTGATCAACATCTTTGTAGAGGTCCAAGTTCCCGTCTGAATCCACCGGTAATTTAATTCCATGGATTTGGTGGCGGTGATCAGAGGAGAAACATAGGAATCGATCGCATGAGAGAGAGAAATGCCCAGCTTCTCATGATTGACTTTAAATTCCTCATAAGTCGTAGATGTAGTAGGGCTAGGGACTTTCTTGGGAGCCACTGAAGAAGAACGAAACAAAACCGAAAATTACAGCAGAAGGTAAAGTTTAAAAGGTCAGACATTGATGGGGTGGAGTGGCAGTTATTTAACGTCAGACGGTTCTTGTTCTCCTCTCACCATGATCGAGTAGAATAAGAAAAGGCAGAAAATGGATACCAAAATACAGACCGCCATGTGGCGGTTATTTATGGGATCTGGTATCTCTCTTGTGCATCTCTATGCTTCCCCAAAATCTTCACGGTTAAAAATTACACAGGAAAAAAACAGACCAACCAAAAGAAATTGCACCCAAAATCTCAGCATGCATGATGACTTGAGAAGAAAACAAAAATGATCGAAAACACATAATGCAATTTTCCAAAAACATATCAGCTGTTTTTTTTTTTTTTGCTATTTATACACACCTGTGGTAGTGTATTAAAATGTAATGATTTAATGGTTGACTAATGTGCCGGGAAATTCATGATAAAAACGAATTATAGAGTAGCATGATTGAATGGATTTCTCTACTTTGAATATAGATCTCTATCTTAGTGAGACTCCGCTAATGTTAAAAAATGAACCCCCGTCGGTCTCAAAATACAAATCATCCGCTTGAATCATAGACAAAATAAGAAAAATCAACGATCACAAATGTAACCCTAAATTTCTCGGCCTTTATAAGTTGAAGTTCTTCTCCCATATTGCTAGTTCCTTTTACTGTAAAACGCATAAAGACTCTAAATCTAAGAAACAACAACAGATTTACTGCATCATCCCTGCAAATCCATTGCATATTATTGAAAATCATCATCATCCATATATTATTCAAAATCATCATCAACATCCACAATGTTTTAACATAATGATTTCTCCTCTCAAAAAAATAATATGTCTTTGTCCTCATCACGTGAAGTTCTTTATTTGATTCTCATTGAAGGTAAGGTCCAGCATGGACTTCCAGATATATTCAACAGCGAGCAGCAAATTTCCTTGATCTTTTTTCCACTGAGGTCGAAGAAATGAAGAAGGATACAAGCATCAACTTGTTGAAGTAGATTTGAAGGATCAGGAGAAGAACGATGTAATTGTTTCTCATATACAATGTAATTATTTTCACAAAATTGGTTAAAAAGACCAGAATCAAAATTTCCTGGGAGTCAGATTTAGATAATGTTTAAATGGACAAAAATTTAAAAATAGGCAGGATGTAACCAGTTTCATCATGTCCATTTTCAAATATATATATATTTTTTTTATTTTACACAGGATGCATCCAGTTTCATCCTTGCTATTTTTTAAAGTTTAAGCCAGGATGAATCCAATATTATTTTCTGTATTTTTAGTTTCTAATATAGTTTATAATCCTTGTGCTACACTAGTCCTATTAGTAAATTCGATATGTGATATAATTCTAAAGAAAATGGGTCAGAATTTGAAATCTTAGATGTGATATGTGATTTTGTAAACTATAATGGGTGAAAAATCCGGTCTCATGCTTCATAAGTGCAATGATGTTTACTCTTAGTTATTATCCATCCTCCTCTACATGTAGGGGCATTAAGCACACCCCGTTAAATCTGACCAGGATGAAATTGAGTTTTTTGGATGTAGTAATGGCCTGGTTTTTCTTAAGGCATGTTGATGAGTGTTACTGGAATGTTTTTATCCTTCTGAATCCAACATTTCATGTTCCAACATTTCATGAAAATGGAAAAACGTTTGGACTTAGTAGAGCATGGAATTGGTTATAGTTCTACTGTTCTAGGAAGAATGATTTTAGAGTGGCAAGTGTTGGGAATTTGTAAGGTACTTATGAGTGGCAAAGTATACAAATCTGGAAACTAAAGAACTTGGCCCTGGAATACAGCACAAAATTCACAATGGACCAAATAAATTCACAAAATTTCTTTGGAACACTATTGCTCGAGCTGTGTTCTTAAGATGGCTCGACTAATGTGGCGATTCCACGGCTTTCAGATCTTAAGGAGCTGCATCCTTTAAAGAAACAACCTCCACGCATATCGGACCCACAGTCATAAGTTAGCGTCTATGAAAGATATTTTGGTCAAACAAATACGGGGCAGTCTGAAAATACAAATCATCCTTTAGATCATAAGATCGACGATCAATGTAAAACCCTAAGTAAAACGGGCAGTTTTCTAAACCTTATAAGAAAGATATAGTTCTCCACCACTGTTAGCAGTTTTTCCCTGTAGAGTATGAAAGAAACCCTAACCCTAAATAACAACAACAGATCTCTTCTACTACATCACTGCAAATCCATGGAAGATTTTTTCTTAAAAATCATCATCAGCAACCTCAATTTTTTTAGCACAATGGTATCTCCTCTCAAAATATTAAGTTTTCATGGGACTATATTATCTTATTCTTTTTTGCTCGATTGACAATTATGTTATTCTGTGAGAGAGATATGGGATTTGATGGACTTCCGGAGATCTTTTGCTACTTGCATCGAGCCTTACAAACTTGCTGAAATAGAAGCCTGATGAGTGTATCTGCACCTCACATTTACAAATCTATGTAATCATATTCTGTAAGAATGAGATTTCAGTTTCTTACTCTTGTTTGTAATCTTAGATGTGATTGTGATTTTGTTGACCAAATCACTTTTTGAAGTTGTTCCTGTCATGTAAAAATTCTAAGAACTAGACCTATTTCTTACAATTTTGATATTAAGATTGTGCCATTTAATCGTCCCAGAAAGTATGGATCGAGAGTGCAGAATAATTGTTAGTTCACTTCAACAAAAGTTTGACAGGCAAAGAAACTGGTTTTACTATGACCATCTCCAGTACATGTCTAATTCAGTTCAGAGATCACTATTGTGACTTGTGACATCCAAAACCACTATTTGTTGCTTTTCTTGAAACGGGAAGTGATCAGTTTGAGCTGTGTTCTGTAGCAGTTTGAGCACGCATTCTTGGCATCAGCAGCTCTTTTTGTTGCCTTTCATGTAATTCCACATAACTTTTCGGACATTTGTTGCAATTTGCTGATGAGAAAAATCTAGGTTATTGCTAATTCATAAGCAGGAAAATATAACTTTTTTCCACTTCAAAAATTTAAATTTAACCAGGCTTACGAAATCATATAAACACAACACTTGTATGAGAAGTACCTTTCTTGTCTTGGCAACAGCCGCTACAGCAAGTGACACGCTGAGTAATAGATAGTCACATCGTTACACCAGCAGAGTTGAGAAACAAATGCAACGTGATTTTCAGTCTTTTGCTATGCCGCCTCAATTCCTCCGGTTCCATTAAGTGCGAACTTGAAAGTACTTGACCCATGTCCTCTGTCTGTATTAGCTTTATATTTGCATCTAAATCCTTGCAGATGTTTCCATCAGCTTGAAGTTTCAAAATTCAGCGATTCCATATGATCCCACAAAACATAACATTGTGATTGTGCGAGCAACTGCCCATCTGTAATGAAAGTAAATTCAGCTAACCAAAAATGCCACGGGTTCTCTCGAATGACCCAGGAAAGTGCCCTCTTAAAATAAGGGCTCGTGGTTTTTAGCCCCTGTTCACAAGGGGAACAGCGAGTCTAGCATTTTGCAGACAGGGTATTCCAGACTGACCGAGGACGTGTCCGACGGGTTGTCCCGTAAGAGACAAGCCATGTGATACCAATACAAGGTCAGTTTAAAGTTTTCCTTCTGCAAATTAATAACCCAAAACTCTATTGATCAAACCAAAACACCATAAAATATTGAAAACTAAAAAAACACATACAAAAGAGACTAATAGTAATGAAATGCATTCAAAAAAAGTGAGAAATCAATGAGATTCAACTTTATGTTGCCCCACTAGAGCTCTCTTTTAATCACTGCCACGAATCAGAAACATGGAATACTATTTCAGGAGTTCAGAATTGAATTTTCCACCATCAAAGAAAAAAGGCTAGACTTACCATGAATGGGATCCACACGCCTAAAAGGGTTTGACTCGGAGATGAGATCCATGGACCCAAAAACACGCCAAGCTAATGCTAAAATGGGACTCCCACCCCAGGATTAGCATAGAGGTCTTTGGTACCAAAGTCGAACCCCTGGATAACGAGGGACAGCAGGTAAGTCTAACACTGATCCCATTTTGGGGTATCTGATTTTATAAGATCTCAAACTACAAGTATCCAGAGAAACAGTATAGATAAACCAACTTAAAGACCAGGCATGGTTCCTTCGTGAAATCAGTAGTTTTTGACAATGCCAGATCACTAAGATTGTATCTCTCCATTATCTGATTAGAGACTGGAAAGTATATTCACATAAAAGTGTTTCGGTTCTCTTAAGTTATTCTATTTCCCTTAAAAATAAGAATAACAGCCATAAGATGTAAAAGGCCGAGTTATCCTTCAAACCAGTTTATTTTACTCAGTTCTATGATAAGCTTATATCAATCAATGTTTCCATTCCCCTGAAAAGTCCAACAGCATAACACCATAATACAAAAAGTATGCCCACATACTTTACTAACAGAGAGAAATAATAATGAATGCTAGCCCAATTGCTTAAAAAAACAAAGGCACCAATATAACATGAGAAACAAAGTCTGAGCTACTCCAAGACCACAACATGAATGATGATTATTCAAGAGCAAAAACGCTTGGCAAAGCATTCTCATTTAGTCATCTTCCAACACGAAGTTGATACCAAGAGAACCTATTTGCTTTATAGATGACACGTAACAAGACCAAAATGTTATAACATCGGAAGTCTAAGAACAAAGTTTACATACTTACGGAGTAGTATCAGCCCAAAAACGGTGGCAGTAGATGAAAAAATACAAAAAATGGCTCTTCAACATTTAGTTGGATTTCAGTGTAAGACTTTGACTTAGGGCTAATGGTTGAAAATGAACGTGTACAAACACACAATCATTGCCGTCTATCAAAGACAAGTTGGTCAGTCTCAACATACTCATCATCCGTTTGATCATAACCCTAAAGCTCTTTGAGCCTTTATAAGAAGAAGTAGTGCTCCTCATTCCTCCCCAATAACTAGTTCCTCCTCCCTGCAGAGTAAGAAAGTAAAACCCTAACCCTAAAAGACAACAACAACAGATCTCTTACTTCAAATCCATGGCAGAGTTTCTAAAACCATCATAAGCAACCTCAGCATAATGATTTCTCCTCTCAGGGATTAAAATTTCGCATCCCCAAAAAGCGTAGCTGATCTGTTGCAGAGAAATTCGCCAGCTACAACAACATTGGTATATCTTAGTACACTACTTTAAAGGAAAACATAAGCCTTACAAGATCCGACTTGCTGATCTAGATTTGAAGGATCATGAGGAGCCGATGATCATGACGGCATTTGCATTTCTTTCTCATATTGATTTTTCCCCTCTCAAATTGTGATAGTTCTTTTCAATTCAAGAAAATATATCATATAGAATGTAATTGTTTTCTGATGTTTTTATTTTAGTTTCTACCCTAGTTTGTAAATCTATATGGATCACTAGTCCTGCTTATTGAATCAATTACCCAAATACAACTAGTTGAGCAAATAAATGGGTCAAATTCTACATGATCTGAATGGCCAAACAGAGACTCTGTCACTAGAAATAAAACTATCAATAAGGGTATTAGAAACTGTTGAATCATCTAATATGCTGTTTCATTTGGTGGATATTCGGATGGATCTTTCTGCCAAACATTTTACATGCTAATGAACCCAAAATTAGATTATTCAACAGCATCCCCCCACATTTTGTGCACTACACCGCCAAACCAACCCTTTACCAATCTCTTACTCTTTTTTCTTCTGCATGATTCTTTGCTTGGTCCAGTTCCTTGGTAGTCCATTCCAACGTCAGTCTCGTAGAAATAAGAAACACGGTGTTGTATGCTACTAATGCAGCAAGTGGCGTCAGAAGAGGTAACCAAAAATACGGTGATGAGTGAAAAAGAGAATAAGGATATCAAGTGCTCTGGAATTTTACAGAGAAGAAGAAAGACACGCTCAAAGAAGTTATTAATTTTCAACTAAACTGTACAGAGAAGTAAAAAGTGACCAACTTTTACACGAGCCTTGTGCTAGTAATCAACCGGGCTAAGGATTTTCAGGTAATGTCTATGTTTAGAGGTTTTCTTGGTACACTAGGGGGAGGGATGACACGAACTCTTTACATTGTCAGCCGTAGTTCCTCTTTATGTAAGCATGCCTCTGGTGGATAATCCTACCACTGTTCGCTCGATGTTTTAGATTCAGTGGATTTTCGAAGATTTACCGTAGTCTGCGAAAATTTTACATCCTCCTGCTCTTTGACACTCATGCCCAAGGTCAGATACTGGGACACATGAATTCTTTACCTTCTCGGTGTCCTTATTTTGGCCGAATATGGATATGGATAATACTCCTAGTGGGCTTGCTTCTCGATCCAAGTTCAGTTGCCCTATAAATATAAATATCATTTCCCTAAATTCCAAAAATCCTGGATCTCATTTCATCTTTCCTTCCCCAAAATCAAAACTCCAACAACCCTAAATCTCATTTGTATTTTCCCCAAATTAAAACCTCAAGTAATTAGAAGAAAGGTAGTGATGGGTTCGAGATGTAGTATTGGTTTTGTATGGGATTCTGGAGGAACTCATACAAATACATACATACAGCAGCATTATGATATTTCCTCTCAAAACTAAGTAAGTGTTTTCTTCATTTAATTGTTTTTCAGTTTCTTTATGTTTCATTTTAATTCAATGAATACCAGAATCTGAAAACTAGATTTTTGTTTTTGTTTTGTTGTTAGGTCTCTCTTAACAACTACAATTCATGTGACTTGGGGGTACAATCCGAGACCCTCTAAAACCATTTTCTATCTGTCTTCTACTTCGTTGTCTGGTTATCTTGGTATAGTGTCCAACCACTTGCATGATTGGTTAAATTTTTTGTTTCATTACAGTAGAAAGGAGTTCTGTTTTGTTTGGATCAATGTAAAATTTGAATTCTCAATTTCATGGTGGTGTGGTAGTATATTGGGTCAACTGAATTTTGTAGATTCACGATGTGTCATTGTTCTTCTCATGTTCTGTGCATTCTAAATTTGGCACTGAGAGTTGGTTCCTTTATGTATTGCTTCTGCTATCCGTTGTGGGGGTGTGCATTATAACTTATAAGATTGTATATTAGTGATTAACGACATTGATTTATTCAGTTGAAAGGAGATTAGTGTGTTTGTATCTGTCTTTATATGTATGTTGAAATAAGGCCAAGACTTCATCAGACTTCTTACAATAACTGTGCAGGCAGTAGAATAAAAAACAAGGCGGTTTGCAAATGCCCATACACAATCGAGCTTGGATCCTGATGCTGTTTCAACTCCAGCAAGGGGAACCAGTCCACAGTGTCTGCTGGGTAGTCGCAATTACCTGTCTTCTTCCAGCCAGTAGATCCTATGCTTTCCATATTTTGCTTCTCTTTGCAAGTTCCAACTTCTCTCTACTAGGTGCTTCACGCACCACATACATGAATACCCTTTCCTTGCAAATCATCCGATGCTTACATCCTAACAAACTTCAATAAAACTCAGTGAATTAAGTATCTAGTAGAGAGAAATGCTGTCTGACTCGATTTAATATCTTACAAGAGATTTTCATTTTACCACTAGTGAGTTGATTTCTTAGCTATATGCTCTTCTTTTCTTTGATGTCATTGATATCATCACCCAAGATTGTGTAGATCCATCCTTTTTGAACATCTGGTTGTTGCCAAACATTCCACATCTTCATCATTCAGGGCTGGACCCTGAGCTCCAGCACGGTCATGAAAAATATCTAAGAAGTAGACCAATTTTTTAATACAATTTTATCATCAAGATGGTGCCCAGTAGAGAATGGAGAATAATTCTTAGTTCTTGACAGTAAAATGCGTGCACCACTCCACTATAGTATCCACATGTTTATTTTTATTTTTCTCAAATTCATTTTTCGCTATTTATACACACTCAATGGCTGGCTAATGTGCCGGGAATTCACAATAAGCAGTAGTAAACTTGAAGAACTTGGTCGGAATTTTAACAGATTTTCTATATCTCGATGAAGTGCAAAGAAAAAATAAACATTTAGTTGGATTTGAGTAAGACTTTGACTCAGAGCTAATGGTTGAAAATGAACGCGTACAAACACACAATCATGGCCGTCCATCAATGATAAGTTGGTCAGTCTCAACATGTTCATCATCCGTTAGATCATAACCCCAAAGCTCTCCAAGCCTTTATAAGAAAGAAGTTTCTCCTCCCAATAACCGGGCTAAGGATTCTCAGGTAGACAGTAAGATTGTGGTAATGTCTATTTTTGAGGTTTTGTGGGTACACTAGGGGGAGGGGTGCTAACAGCCACTGATCTTTACATTGTCAGCTGTTGTTCCTCTTTACGTAAACACTGTTCCTTCGATGTTTTAGTTTCAGTGGATTTGCTTAACGTCTTGCTTATCTGTTACTACGTTTTATGTTCATTTCAGCATGCAATCCTTCCTTTCTCTTCTTAATAAGATCAACAGAGATGAAGGGCCAACGACAAAACAAGTCGAGGATTGGAAGAGCGTTTTGTCTCATGGGAAAATTCAATTAGGCATGGCACAGTAACCAGCCATGTAATGCTTGGGCCCGAAGGTCACTGATAGCATGTTTAAATTACCCAACCTGCCCAGTAGCCGGTTTCATTACCCGGCCTGTATAGTTGCTCGCTCCACCCGACTATCCATCCCCATAAAACCAAACGAAACCCTAATTCAGTGGAAGTTTTACACAAGAGGAGAGAGTGAAATTGGTGACTACCAGATTAACCAGAGTGCGGCGCCGTTAAGAAAAAACCAGTAACTGGAGTTCTGCTTCCCGATTCTAAAATCAGATGGGGTATTATGATCGGAGTTTGAGTTTTACGTGTGAACCTTTGCACATTCCTTGGAAGAGAGACAGAGATCTTTGAAATTGTTGTCATAATGACTTATCCTCTCAAATCTATCCTTGTCTCATATTGGAGCTCATCCTATTTATTCTGGTAAGTAGATCTGTAACATAATGGTATTTGATTTCATTATCTTGCTCAATACACTGACATTCATATTTTGGTTTTTCTAAGCAGAGACTCCCTTTTCGGTTTGGCTTCAACTCCAGTAGTAACACTACAGCTGCTCATTTACAGACCCTGCCGGAGAGATAAATTAGTTATGGATTAGTGACCTTACAACATTATTGGGTGTCTGATTGTGGGAGGTGAATGTAGATTCGCTGAGATCTTATTTTGGTAATTATTGAATTAGAGAGCCCTTCAGTTTTTCTATGTATCTAATTTGTTTTAGAAAGATCATTCAGAGCTTACATTTCAATTGTTGGAAAAAAATTTCTTTGTAGACCTTATTTGCTACCACAAACAGGACAATTTAGATCTATAAATGATAGTACATTACATACATACATACTTTGGTGCTTGATAGAAACCTGGATCAAAATAAAATAATACAAGTGATATAATTGCCAATTACCTATAAAGAAGACTTACATGGGTGCAGAACTACATATCAGTTTATATCTTAAAGCTATTTATATATGGAGATAACAACATAACTGATATCTTTACTGATTTGTTCCATCGGCAAATTCATTCCTACTTACCTGGTAATTTAGAGCTGCCAATTGAGTGATTCTCTTTAATGTATGTGGTTTGCGCTCTGCCATCAGTTTTTACATGTTCCCCTCTTTGGTACAATATACTCTTTTTCTGCAGTCTTTAAATTGAAGCTGCAGCTAGCTCATCTTTAAGTACCCATGCTTCTTGATGTTACATTCTTTTCACTTCTGTTAATTTAGCAATCATTGAGTACCTATGCTTCTTGCTGCCATGCTAATTATGGGTCCTTTTAGGTTCTTATGTTTCCTCAATGTATTGTAATTTAGCTCAATTTTTTGGTTTGTTGGTTGTCAGCAATGAGTAGTGTAATACGGTTTACATTGTGTACTTGCTCTTTAAATTCTAAAATTGGTGAAATTTTATTGGGTGTTTTTAGGTGCTTGAACAAGTAATTAGAATGGATGAAAAATCTGAGCTCATGCTTCACAAGTGCAATGATGTTTGTACTTTTAGTTATTATCCATCCTCGTCTACATGTTGTGTATTACTGGAATGTTTTTATCCTTCCGAATCCAACTACTGACGAGTGTAAGAAAGTACCAGTTCTAACATTTCATGCAAATGGAAGAACACTTGGACTAAGTAGAGTATGGAATTGGTTATAGTTCTCGGAAGAAAGATTTTAGAGTGGCAAATGTTGGGAACTTTTAAGGTACTTATGAGCAAAGTATAAAAATATGGAAACTAAAGAACTTGGCCCCGGAAATTCTGATTTTCATACAGCAGAAAATTCATAATGGGACTGCAATTCTTCACCAAATGAGCAAGTATGTTTGTGTGTTGTGGAATCATTGGAACACTCTTGCTCGAGTTGTGTTCTTTGAGTCAGCATTGGGATTAAGATGTTTTGATGCTCACCTTCCTCAATGGCTCCATGAATGTGGGGATTCCACGGCTTTCAGATTAAGGAACTGCATCCTTTGATCAATTTGTCATAATATAAGCATACGACATCCCCATTATTCACAGTTACAGCCACAATTGGTCGGAATTTTAACAGATGTTCTCTATCTCGATGCAAAGATTCATGAAGTGCAAAGAATAAATAAAAATGGCCCTTCAATAGTTTGATTTTATTGTGACTTTGACTTAGAGCTGATGGTTGAAAATGAACGTGTACAAAAAACACACAATCATGGCCGTCTACCAAAGATAAGTAGGTCAGTCTGGACATGCTTATCATCCGTTTGATCATAACCCTAAATCTATCGAGCCTTTATAAGAAGAAGTTCTCCTCCCCAGTCCCCAATACTGTAACTAGTTCCTCCCTACGGACCCTAACCCCAAAAAACAACAGCAAAAGATCTCTACTTCAAATCCAGTTTCTAAAAGCATCATAAGCAACCTCAACATAATGATTTCTCCTCTCAAAGAATTAAAATTTTATTTTCCCCACAATCATATCATAGTCGATTAGCTGAAACAGAATGTTCCAAGATGACATCTAACGATATCAACATTTGGTGGATCTTTCTACGCTACTTTGAAGCAAAATATAAGCTTTTCAGGATCGGACTTGCTGATATAGATTTGAAGGATCATGAGGATCTGATGTTGATGACGGATCTGCATTTCTTTCCCCTCTCAAACTGTGAAGTTCTTTTCAACTAAAAAAAAATTGTAATTATTTTCTGATGTTATTATTATGGTGTCTACCCTGGTTTGTAAATCTATGTGCATCACTAGTCCTACTAGGTATGTCAAGAAAATGTTAATCATATGATGGCTATAATTCGAAATAAAATGGGTCAAAATTTGCAATCTTGATGTTGTTTCGTTGCAATGAGTATGAACAAATTTGGGGTGGCAACCAAACAATCACATTATACAAACTTTTACACCTTCATCAAATGAGAAAAATGAGAGTAACCAAATGAATTAACGTAAGAACTAGTGTAAAAATGCTGAATGTGGCATCATTATAGGGATGAGCATATCCTTCACCTGAGCCCCCCAGAAATTGTGCACCTTGTTTCATCAATCATGTACTCCTTCTGCATCATTCTTTGCTAGTTCCTCCACTCACCCCACGCTGAGTCCAATTCCATGTCTGTCTCGTAGAAAAAAGAAACACGGTGTTGTCAGAAAATGTTAATTGAATATTGAACTCCACTTGCAGTATTACTAACTTGTCCCCGGAAACAAAATTTAGCTTCAAATATTCCAAGTTTTGATCACTAGAAAAGCATAACCACACAGGGTAGTTAATTTTGATTACCTTTTGTAGGGCAAGAGAAGTAATAATTTTGTTAGCAGCACCAAGTGCTTCTTCAATAGAAATCCAAGCAATTGAGAAATGTTTGTATGGTGTTTGAGGGATCAAGATGATTTTTGGTTTTCTAGCTAAGCTAACTAAACTCACCCATCTTCATCTCCCAAACAAAAACTACTGATCAGTATCAATTTTGGAACACTTATTGACCAAAGTAACATATCACCTCATCTTTAGACTACCTTAATTAATTTGTTACCCTCTCTTTTAGAGCGCAAGCATCTTCCTCTGCCCTCCCAATTAGAAAATAACAAGTTTCCCCGTAATACGAACACAATGAAGAAACCATGTATCGTTCTAACATGAAACACAAAAACAGACACAAAACGCACAAATCAAGAAAGCTTTTCATGCAAATTACCATTTTTTCAAAGAAATCAGTCGAACAGACGAGACTTGCCGGATTGACTAAATTGAGATATCTTTGTCAACCAAATCATAACTTTTCAAGGCACAGTAACACTTACTGTTCTACTATCTATCAATAGGCTTGATAATGGAATACAAATATACAATTACCAGTCTGAATGAAGTATGCACAAACTACTAAGCATGACAAAAATGATTGAAAATATGGAAAATCAAATAAACGCAGAAGTACCATTCTTGTCTTGGTAACAGCTAGCTGCTGCAGCAAGTGACACGCTGAGTAGTCACATTGTTGAGTTGATAAACAGATGCAATGTGACTTTCAGTCTTTTATACCTGACGGCATGTCCTCTGTTTGCATTAGCTCCAAATTTGTATTTATATCACATCCATAAACTCCAAAAAAGCATCCAAAACCCTGCAGCGCAGATGTTTCTATCAGCTTGAAGTTCCAAAATCAGCGTTTCTACATGAGATCCCAGTAAATATAAGTGGGAAGTGTTTAGGATGGGAAGGGATTTTGATGAACCAATAGAAGGCATAAGTAGATTCTCTACAGAGATAAGGATGCATTCTAGGAAGCGATAAGACTAGCGAACTGTGAATGCAGTTTTATGTCTGTTGCAAAAGCCTCAAAGTCCCAATTTCAGTTTCTACAAATTTTAAGTTGCATTAGCGCAGAGAAGAAAAGTTTTGTATCCTTCCGCAATTTGTTCATCTGCTAGCAATGGGGTGGAGAAGAAAATGTTTCTCAAGCTTAGGCAAAAAAAAAATTTGCACCAAGGCGAAATTCACAAACAGATTCCAACGTCCTAACCTTAGCGCCATAAAAGATGACGCAGCTAAAGGTGGCATAGAAAAACATGGCATAATATGTTGGAGCAACCAGGCTCCTGACCGAAGTACCAAGCGGAAGAAAGCTGTCAAAGGATACCCATGGAGGCGCTTACAACATCAACGCAACACCACTGAAACATACTAGAGGTATATGTAGACGACATGCTGGTCAAAAGGAACAAAGCAAAATACCATCAAGTGGATGTGAAGAATATTTTCTTCGTAATGCAGAGGTCCGACATGAGGGTAAACCCAGAAAAATGCACCTTCGGTAACAGAGGGGAAATTCCTAGGGAATGTTATCAACAATGTAGGAATACAAGCGGATCTAGAAAAGAACGAGCAATCCTGGACACGAGTTCACCAATAACGAAGAAAGAAGTGCAACAACTAAATAGAAGACTGGTAACACTCAATAGTTGCATCGCAAGATTCTGCGAAAACGCAAACCATTGTTTTTGGTAGGCTGGATTTATTGCTACAGACTCTAAACTTGGAACTGAAAATATTATTTTTGGATGAAAATTGTAATGTCAAAATTATACAGATATACTATAGTAAAGAGTTTTGAAAATTGGCCATTAACCACCTATTGACGATATACATCCTTATTTCAGCTGTTAGAATAAGCTGTTAATATAGCAATTTCGCAAAATATATCACTTTTTTTGCTATTTAAACACATTATATTAAAATGTAACACATTGTTATGCCAATTTTGCTACTTGACCAGCTGAATGACACCTAAATGCCCGCTATTGCTGATCTGTCAATGACGTTTCGGGAAGAGACATGATTCTTTTTTAACATGTCACCATAATTAAAAACCAAAAATAAAATTCAGAGAGCCGTCGGATTTATTGAACGGGTAGGATTTAGGATTTAAAAATGTGGCAGCAAAGGAAAGTCGACGGTTCTTCTTCTTCCTAAAAGAAAATCTAGGTTTTTCTGCAACCAAAAATTCTTCTACCTAAAAGAAAATCTAGGTTTTTCTGCAACAAAAAAATTCTTCTCTCGTTCTCTTCGAAAGAAGCAACATTTGTGGATTTTTTTTTTTTTTTTTTGGTGAATTATACGTTCTTGGTGGGATTAGAAAAGCCTAAACTAGCACTTTTGGTAGCCAAATACTCCCGTTTTACTGATGAATCATTTGAGAAAGCAAACTTCGAAATAATCCACACTTTTGACGAGCAACAGGTCTCGTGTGCATCTCTATGCTTCCCAAAAAGACTTTGACCTCACTCGGCTAGTGAAGCACCTACACGTGTATCAGACCCCAATAATAGCCGTCTATGAAAATACAGATCATCCGTCAGATCATAAATCATCGAAATTAAACCCTAAACGAAACCGGCCGCCCTCAGGATTTATAAGAAGAAGCGGTTCTCCTCTCCGGATACTAGTTCCTCTCTACAGATTAAGAAAGAAATCCTAACCCTAGATAACAGATCTCTTCTGCATCACTGCAAATCCATGGCAATTTATTCGAAAGGAAACTTCGAATGTTTAAGCATAATGATATCTCCTCTCAGGAAATTATAATTTCTCTTTTAGCATGCATGAAACCAAGATGGATCAGTGGCAGCGGTATTCTGCGGATCTTCTTTCAACTTAAGTCAAGGGAATTAAGAAGAAAAAACCCTTGTGGGAGCCTGATAAACAACTTGCTGAAATAGATTTGAAGATCCGGAGGAGCCTGATGAGTTTAGCAGGCAACTTAATTTTTTTCCTCACAAATTGGAAAGTTGTTTTCAAAATATCCCATGTAATTGTTTTATGTAATGAGAATGATGTTTCAGTTTCAATGTTAATCGGTGTAATTTCTATAATTCTAAAGAAAATGGGTTATAAATTGCAATTTTGATGTGCATGTTATTTTGTTTTGTTGCGTATAAATGAATAAACTTGGAATGGACCAAATGAATTTTTGGACATCTGGTTGTTCTATGTATCTTCGAATTTGAATGTACCGGACGCCATGTGCTCAGTTTGTATTAGCTTCAAATTTGTGTTTATTTGATCACATCCATAATCTCTAGCAAAGCCTCGTTTCTATCAGCTTGAATTCAACTATTTTTATGTGAGATCCCACAAAACATAACATTCTGAAATGTGAATCCTTTCATCAAGTGCGAGCAACTGCCCATCTGTAATGAAAGTAAGGCGGAGCATCTATGACCCTGTAATTGTTTGTGTTATCTTCTTTTCAAGTTTGTATATTTCAAACTTGAATATACAAACAAAGAAAGGCTTGTTTCCATGCACACATGTAGTAAAACAATCTAAACACACATAGCTCGCAGTAATAGATGTCTTTCGGATAGTGTAATAAGAGGGCCTCCCCCTCCTCACTGGGTTGCAAATCGTTGTGCATTGGGGTTAAAGGGCCTGTATATTGCACCACACAAATATCTTCAAATAAAAGCAAACGAAACCCTAGGATTTCAGTAGAAGGCGAGAGTGAAATTGGAGACTACCAGAGAGAGGCGCAGTTAAGGAAAACCAGATTTCTGCTTCCCGATTCCAAAATTAGATGGGTTGTTATGATCGGAGTTTGAGTTTTACGTGGGAGCCTTTGCACATTCTTGGAGATCAAAGATAAGAGACACACAGATCGTTGATTTTGTTGTTATAATGACTTATCCTCTCAAATCTACGTAGTTCACCATCTTCTTGTAGCATATCGGAGCTCATCTTCTTTCATCTGGTAAGATCCGTAAAATAATGGTATTTGATTTCATTATCTTGCCCAAAACAAAACAGGATTCCAATTTCACTTTGGCTTCAACATCAGTATTAACACTACAGCTGCTCATTTACAGACCCTGCCGGAGAGATAGATTAGTTATGGACTAGTGACCTTACAACAATGTTGGGTGTCCGATTGTGGGAGGTGAATGTAGATTCGCTGAGATCTTATTTTGGTAACTATTGAATTAGAGAGCCCTTCAGTTTTTCTATGTATCCAATTTGTTTTAGAAAGATCAGTTCAGAGATTACATTTCAATTGTCGGATTTTTTTCTTTCTTTGTAGACCTTATTAATTTGCTAGACATCGGACACTATTCAATTGTTGGAATTTCTTAGAAAGATCAGTACTTTCAACAACAGATCTCTATTGCTAATCCATGGCAAAGTTTCTAAAAGCATCATCATGAACAGCCTTAGCATAATGATTTCTCCTCTCATGGAATTAAAATTTCACATACGTGATAATCATAGTGGATTGGCATGAAAAAAAAATGTTCCAAGATGAGATTCAGCGAGATTTATCAGCTACTGAAACATTTGGCAGATCTTTGTACAGTACTTTGAAGCAAAATATAAGCCTTACAGGATCCGACTTGCTGATCTAGATTTGAAGGCTCAGGAGGAGCCGATGATGATGACGGCATCTCATATTGATTTTTCCCCTCTCAAATTGTGAAGTTCTTTTCAGTTTAATAAAATTTCTCATATGAAATGTAATTGTTTCTGGATTATTATATTTTAGTTTGTAAATCTATATGCATCACTAGTCCTATTAGTTGTATCAATTACCCAAATACAACTAGTTGAAAAAATACATGGATCATATTTGGCCAAACAGAGACTTTGTCACTATAGCACAATGGTCATACAAGTAACACTATCAATAAGGGTGTGTGTTAGAAATTGTTGAATCATCTAATATACTGTTTCATTTGGTGTATTCCGATGGATCCTTCTGCCCAACATTTTACATGCTACTGAACCCATAATTTAGATTATTCAACAGCTTTCCTTGTCAAGATGCTAATCCTCTCATCTTACAAGGCCATCAAAAGTTTTAATGATCTTGCTTCTCCAAAATCTTTAATGTACACAAGAAATGAAGAGACCAACCAAAAAGACGGTTCTAAAAGAAATTGCTCCCCTATTTCAGGTGAGCATCCTTCACATGAGCCCCTACAAGCTGTGCAGTCACGTTTCGTAACGTAATTCATGCATTCTTTGATTCTTCTTATAAACCATCCCATTACCAATCTCTTACTCCTTTTTCTTCTGCATCATTATTTGATTCTTCCAATTCCTTGGTCTGTTATACTCCATTGACCACACACCAAGTCCAAGTCAAACACCAGTCTTGTAGAAATAAGAAACACAATGTTGTATGCTACTAATGCAGCAAATGACGTCAGAAAAGGTAACCAGAAATGCGGTGACTGAAGTAAAAAAGAGAATGAGAGGATATCAAGTGCTCTGGAATTTTACATACAAGAAGAAAGACACGCTGAAAGAAGTTAATGAATATCAATTGAACCGTAGCATACAGATAAGTAAAAACGACCAACTTCTACACGAGCCTTGTGCTAGTATTCAACCGAGCTAAGGATTTTCAGGTAGACAGTAAGATTGTGGTAATGTCTATTTTTTGAGGTTTCGTGGGTACACTAGGGGGAGGGGTGCTAACAGAAACTGACCTTTACATTGTCAGCTGTAGTTCCTCTTTACGTAAAAATGCCTCTGGTGGATAATCCTACCACTGTTCCTTTGATGTTTTAGTTTCAGTGGATTTGCTTAACGTCTTGGTTTTCTGTTACTACGTTGTCTGTTCATTTCAGCATGCAATCCTTCCTTGCTCTTCTGATTCAGAATAGTAATGAGATCAACAGAGATGAAGGGCCAACGACAAAACAAGTCGAGATGGGATGGGATTGGAAGAGCGTTTTGTCTCATGGGATAATTCAATTAGGCATGGCACTGTAACCTGCCATGTAATTCTTGGGCCCGAAGGTCACTGCTAACATGTTTAAATTACCCAACCTGCTCAGTAGCCGGTTTCATTACCCGGCCTGTATAGTTGCCCGCTCCACCCGACTATCCATCCCCATAAAACCAAACGAAACCCTAGGATTCAGTAGAAGTTTTACACAAGAGGAGAGAGTGAAATTGGAGACTACCAGACTAACCAGAGTGCGGCGCCGTTAAGAAAAAAAACAGTAACCGAAGTTCTGCTTCCAGATTCTAAAATCAGATGGGGTGTTATGATTGGAGTTTGAGTTTTACGTGTGAACCTTTGCACATTCCTTGGAAGAGAGACAAATATCTTTGAAATTATTGTCATAATGACTTATCCTCTCAAATCTATGTTGTCAGCCATCCTCCTTGTCTCATATTGGAGCTCATCCTGTTTATTCTGGTAAGTAGATCTGTAACATAATGGTATTTGATTTCATTATCTTGCTCAATACACTGACATTCATATTTTGGTTTTTCTAAGCAGAGACTCCCTTTTCACTTTGGATTCAACTTCAGTAGTAACACTACAGCTGCTATGGACTAGTGACCTTACAACATTATTGGGTGTCCGATTGTGGGAGGTGAATGTAGATTCGCTGAGATCTTATTTTAGTACTTATTGAATTAGAGAGCCCTTAAGTTTTTCTATGTATCCCAATTTGTTTTAGAAAGATCAGTTCAGAGCTTACATTTCAATTATTTGCTACTACAAACAGTACAAGTGATATGCATGCCAATTACCTATAAAGAAGACTTATATGGGTGCACAACTGCAGATCAGTTCAACTGTTGTTATCCTTTTGTTGTTTATTTAGTATTGTTTCCAAAATCATTCCCTATTTAGGTGACAGTATAGAGGTTATAGTATGACCAGGTATATGTTTTGAACCGAGTTAAAGAGACATACATGGTTACATTTATGTGTGGGAGTGTGTTAGTGATTGTTGGAATGCCTGAATTACTAAAAATCCGACTGAAATTTGGTTGTGCTTTTTCTTTTTTGGTAGTGGCTTGCTATATTCTGCCGTCGATTATGAGCTGCTTCTGTAGGAGGGGTACAGGGTACACTGTTACAGCTCCTCTCTAAGTGCCCATGCTTCTTGACATGGTTCAGTAAAACGGTGTGGAGTGTCTTAATACCTTCTTGCCCATGGTTCTTGCTGTTACTTTCTTTTCACTTTTGTTCCTTTAAGTACATGTGCTTCTTGTTGCCATGTAAATTTTGGGTCCTTTTAGGTTCTTTTGTTTCCTCAATGTATTGTAATTTAGCTCAATTTTTTGGTTTGTTGGTTGTCAACAATGAGTAGTGTAATACTGTTTACATTGTGTACTTGCTCTTCAAATTCTGAAATTGTTGATATTTTATTGGGTGTTTTTAGGTGCTTGAACAAGTAATTAGAATGGATGAAAAATTCGGTCTCATGCTTCATAAGTGCAATGATGTATGTACTTTTAGTTATTATCCATCCTCGTCTACATGTTGTGTACTTTTGTCAACCAAATCATAACTTTTCAAGGCACAGTAACACTTACTGTTCTACTTTATCTATCAATAGGCTTGATAATGGAATACAAATATACAATTACCAGTCTTAATGAAGGAAGTATGCACAAACTACTAAGCATGACAAAAATGATTGAAAATATATCACATTTTCGCTATTTATACACACTCGTGTTCCTATATTTAAACATAACAACTCAATATTGTGCAGTACTATCACCTTGTACAATTCCTAGCCTGGATGAAGTATGCACACACTAATAACGTACACCAGCTTAATTACCTCACGGCTTGAATGAACTTGTACAAACACACAATCATGGCCGTCTATGCCTGCTTGTTGTACCAATCATGGCCGTCTACAACTAGTTGAGCAAATAAATGGGTCAAATTCCACATGATCTGAATGGCCAAACAGAGACTTTGTCACTAGCACAATGTTAGAAACTGTTGAAATATCTTGGTGCGGAACACTAGTACTTTCAATGGAAGATTATGAAAGAAACTGTTGAAAGAAGTAGTTCTCCTCCCCAGTTAATAGTTCCTTCCTGTAGAGTATGAAAGAAACCCTAGGTAACCCTAAACAAGAGCAACAGGTCTCTTCTGCTACATCGGTGCAAATCCATGGAAGATTATTTAAAAGCATGTCAGCAACCTCAATTTTTTAGCATAATGATATATCCTCTCAAAAAAATTAATTGATTGTTATATTTTGGAATGGAAGTTTTGTATCTGGTTCTGATTTGGTGAGACACATAGTCTACTGGATGGACTTCTAGAGATATTCATCAAGAGAGACATGAATTTTTGAGATCTTCTTGCCAATTGCAGGAGCCTTAGGCCTCTTCCTATGCACATGCTAAAACTATTTGGCATATATGCACCCATTATGGGTATGCCAAACTGCCAAACTCATATGCCAATATGAATTTTTGAGATCTTCTTGCCAATTGCAGGAGCCTTACAAACTTGCTGAAATGGACTTCACGAGAAGTCTGATGAGTCTATACGTTTTGTCCCGAAGCAAAAGCCCAGCTGTACCCACGGCCCGTTCTGTCGTGAGTAGAAGACATGTGGCAGACTTATACCTGATACAACTAGACGCGTGCCAAGTTGGCATCATGCCGTGGCAAGTGATGGACCTATTTTCCAAATATGACATATAGCCACGAATTTTAAAATTCGTGGCAATTGGGCCGTGGCAAAAGATCGTTGATTTTGTAGTGACAAAAGGAGTTTTGAAGGCAAGAACAGAGCCGGTAGTAATCTAAGCATTATGAGAATTGCATGGGCAGCTGAGATTATGGATCACAACATTCTTGGAGTTGGCAAATGCAGTTTTCGATTGGGTTGCTATTGTTCTTTAATATTCTTGTATTTCCTTGGTTTTTAGTTTTCTTTTCTGTCTACCTCTTAGGTTTGATGTGTATTTGTTAGCCAACTAGTCCCGTTTTACTCATGAATCATTTGAGTCTGAGAAAACAAACTATATATAAATCGAAATAGTCCATATTGTTATGGATCACAACATCAAATCCGCAATCCTACACTTTTGTCAAGTAATTATTTATGGGATCCGACAGCTTTGGCGGGCATCACTATGCTTTCCCAAAATTTTCACAAATTAAAAAGAATAGACCAACCAAAAGACGATTCTAAAAGAAATTGCACCTATATTGTGCAGTTCTATCACCTTGCACAATTCCCAGCCTGAATGAAGTATGCACAAACTTGTAACGTACACAAGCTGAATTACCATATTCTCATCTCAGCATGCATGACGATTTTTAGAAGAAAAAGAAAATGATTTAAATCATATCTTATTTTCGCTATTTATACACACTTATGGTAACTCAATGGCCTGCTAATGTGCTGGAAAATTCATAATATAAAAGATCCATCGTGTATCAAAGTTAAACACATTTCTCTACTTCATGGATGCAGGAGATTGCAGGAGATTGAACATAACAAAGTGCAAAGAAAAACTAAAATCGCCATTCAGCATAGGACCGGGCTAACGGTTTAACCTCCGCGCATATCCAACCCATTATCATAGGCGTCTACGAAAGATATAAAACCCTAAACTAATATAAAACCATCCGTTAGATCTTAAATGGACGACCAATATAAAACCCTAAACTAATCGGGCAGCTTTCTATGCCTTATAAGAAAGAAGTAGTTCTCCTCCCAGCTAGCAATTCTTCCCTGTAGAGAATGAAACAAACCCGAACCCTAAACAGCATCTATGCTACTACATCACTGCAAGTCCATAACAGATTTCTTACAAGGATCATCAACAACCTCAATTTTTCAGCGTAATGATATCTCCTCTCAAGAAATTACTTTTTCTAGAAACTACGTAGGGATATCCATTATCTGATTAGTAGATTTTTTTTTTTTTTTTTTTTTTTTTTGCCAATTGCCGAACCTTAGCTGAAATAGACTTCCTAAATCAGGAGAAGCCTGATGAGTGTATCTGCAACATCTTTTTCCAATGAAAATTTGACAAATCTATGTAATCATTTTCTGAAAGAATGAGATTTTATTTTGTTACTCTAGTTTATAGTTTATTTCTTTAGAATTATATGGCTATATAATTCTAAAGAAAATGGGGCATAATTTACAATCTTAGATGCGAATGTGATTTTTTTTTTTTTTTTTTTTTTGACCACATGCAAATATTCTAAAGAACTAGACCATTCTTAGTATCAAGATTGGGCCATTTAATCGTCCCGGTAGAGAATGGATTGAGAGTGTACAAAAAGTTTGTTACTACCAGTTCATCAAAGAAACTGGTCTTACGATGACCATCTCCAGTACATTTCTAATTCAGTTCAACATTAACTATTGTGAACAGCCAAAATCAATCTTTCTGACTTTGTTGCTTTTCTTGAAAACGGAAAGAGGATGTATGTGTAGTAATATTATGCCTGCTTTGAAGTACTGTGTTCTGCGGCGGTTTGAGCAGGCATTCTTGGCATCAGCGGCTCTTTTTTGTTAAACAGAAAAGCAAAGCTTCATTCAACTTCAAACATTTTAATTTAACCAGGCTCGCGAAATCAGAGGTGGAGTGAAACTATTTCGTGCATGCTGGAGTAGGGAGTGATTTATGCACCTGAATTGGTTTACAACGATGCATTTAGGCATCTAAACCAATTCAACAATGGATTTAGGCATCTAAAAAACTAGTTAACATCTGAAAGTAAACTGTCAGCAGGTCTTGGCAACATCATGCAGCAAGTGACACGCTGAGTATATATAATCCCATTTCACACTGATCTAATTTAAGTTGCAAAACCTGTAGTTGCGGGAAATCCCACACTACACCCCTCACTATATTTTGCTTAATTAGTTCATTGAAAGTTGTATAATTGAGAATGTTTATTGATTAATTTTATGAATTGTCTACAGGAGAAAAGTAGAGTTACACTTAGCCAGTAAAACACTCTTAAACTTTCTCTCTCCTAATGACTTGCCCAACAATTCCCCCCAAGAGATCTCTCTCCTCTAACAGATCTATTTAGCCCTTTATATAGGGTAATACATAGTGGATGACAGCTAAGCTCCCCTTTATTTTCGGGAATGTCTCGCGAAGTGTCGCAGATGCACAAACATTTGCTCTCGCGACACTTCTTAACCTCGCCTGGTCTCATGTCTTCTTGATGTTTTGTCTGCAGCCGTTATCCATTCGTCGTTAATTCTAGCCCTCTGCGAGCGCCTCGCGACATCGTTATTTATTAACCCCGCGAGCCACATGCGTTGCGATATTATGGTCCTACATCTTGCCTCTTTTTCCTTGAATATTGCTTGAAGAGCGATCTTTAAGGAAAAATCTATCATTGTAATAATCTTTGGTCTTGATGAAGGAACAAGCGGAAGAATACTTTTCTTGAAAAGTACGTACTTGCCTCTATTCTTTGTGGAGTTCAAGCTTCTATCTGCGAAGTGTCATTTCTTGTCTCTTGTGTTGAGAGAATAATCAATTTCGCAATATCTCTCGCCTATATAGAAAATATGTCGTGTATTTGGATTCTACTAAAGTTCTTTCCATCAGGTTTTTTAGATTTAGTAGTGACCGTTTACACGTGTCTATATTTACCTCTTTTAGGTGCATTTAATATTATCCGGTCATAACGGCTTTCTCATCTATTTATAGGAGCATCCCTGTGAAAAATTTTCCTTTTCCTTTTCATCTTCTTCATCGTCTGCAAGTGTTCTTCTTCTTCATCGTTACGCAAGTGTTCTTCCTCTTCATCACTTTGGCTATTCCCTTCTAGTTGTTACTCTCATGGCGTCCCGGGTTTGTTAATTTTATCATATCGACTTATTTTGTGGTTGATTAAATTTGAGATTGGTTTTCTTATTGAAATCATATTTGGTATGATTAACTTTGTGATTCTTTTTCTGCCATTGTTGTTTAGCAAAAACCAACCCGTGAACTAAATTTATCGTGAAGGATCCTCTTATTTCTTTGGGCTCGCCATCGAAATCTTCTTCACAGCAAGAATCCCTCACGCAACCAAAGCCCTCTTCACGAGTAAAATCTACGGCTTCAAAGAGACAGTCTGCGAATGATAAGGTATTTAGGAAATATTTGTTTTTTATTAACAATATATTGTCGCCTCTATTTCTTATTTAACTTGTCATTCATAGGATGATAAAATTATTGGTAATACTCCCAAAGGCTTCGCCACTCTAGGCCTGTTACCCCCAACGTTTCATTTCCTTCGTTCACACCTTCATCTCCTGCTGCGAAGTCGTCGCAAGATAATATTCCTATACCTCAACTCCTCATAGACCAAGTTCCTTACAACTGTCCTCCTACAAACGATGTTATACCACCCTCTGCTATTAATGTCCCTACTATTTCTCCAATCACTTCTCTCCCTGAAACTTCCTCTTCTCATGAGGTTCCTTTGACAAAGGATGATTCATCTTTTTTGGTAGAGCAAATTCCTCTAACGGCGGAAAATTTGGAGGGTATAGATGTGGCCTTTAAGGTTCTTTCAGATCTCGTGAATGATGCCAAGAGGACTTCCGCTGATCCTATCAAATCCAACGTCTGCGAGATTTTAAGTAAGCACCTTGGTCCGATAAGGTCTCGTAAGCATCTTTGGTTCAAGAAATTAGTAAGGTCAAGGATGATCTCGGTTATGACCGCGAAGTGCAATAGTCTCCACCTTGAAAATCAAAAATTTCACAACATCTCGCTATTTCGTGATAACCTAAAAGGTATGCTCTCGCCACCTCTTTTTTTTTTTTACAACTCAAATCCTTGTTCGTCTTCAAAGTATTAAACCAGAAACGAATAATGGAGATATATCGACTTTAGAGTCTATCGTTGAAGAAGTTCGAGTTGAAAGAGATTCTTGGATGGAGCAGTATAATCTCTTAGATAATCTTCATACCTATGCAACTGATCAAATAAATAACTTGTCGAAAGAGAATTTTGATTTATCGCAAAAGCAAGACTCATTAAGTAATGACTTATCTCGCCTCTCTTATGCTTTGACTAAAACTAATTTGGAGTTGGAAACTTTATCAGATGAGAATCGAACTCTTTCTCAAGAGAAACGTTCTCTGTTGAATAAGATGGCGAGCTACTCGCAGCAGTATACCGCTTGTCAAAAGTTATGTGAAGAACGCGAACAAGCTAAACATATTTTGAAACACCAACTTGAAGAAATTACTGCCGAGAGAGATAAACTTATTCAAGGCAGAATAACTTTGAGTGTAAAAGCGAAGCAATTCCAAGAACAATGTGTCAAATTAGAAAAATCCAACTCTACTTTGGCGACCGAAAATTCCATACTTGTTTCCAATGAAAAGAATTTGCGATCTCGATTGAAAGGCTTAGTTGGAGATTCATTTGATGATGTCATGGACCGTTTGGGGAATAACCCATGACTTTAATCCAACATCTTACTTCTCAAAAGGAAGGTAGTCAAATTATTTGACTATCTTAATTTATGTATTTATTCCATGAATGGTTTATTACCCCGAAAATGCCAACAATGTTCGATTAGAGTTTTCTCTGATCTTGTGTATTTGTTATGCAGATTCTGAGAGAAAGCTTCGTTCCACTATCTCCACCCTCAGGTCTGATTATTCTAAAATTCGCAAGGAAAATGGACTACTCTCACAAGATCTTGCTCGTTCTCGCGACCGTGCGAGCGAAGATTTGATTATATGTCTTATTGTAAGGACATTGATAGTAAGAATCGTCAAAGGCATTGATTCGCCAATTCCCTCTAAAAGCGGAGGTTCTTGTGAATAACATTTTTGTCGTCAAGTCTCTTGATCCTATTCACGTCGATCCTTTGGAAGTAAGTGATGATGAAGTTCCTAATGCTCCAGATAGTGATTATGAATATGAAAGCTGCGAAGATCTCCCTGATAAGGAAATCGTCGATGAAGATCCAAATAAAAAGACTCCTGATGAAAATCCAAGATATCAAGCGAACGAAGGTAATGAAAACATTTAAGATGAAAATCCACCAATTGAAGAAGGTGAAGTCGATATAAGGCGCGAGAAAAGTCTCAACCATCCTCCGTACTTGATAATCTTTGATGTAAAGAGTTAAATTCTCTTTGTAATTTGTTAGAATCTTTTTTTGTGTGAATGATTTAACTCCTTGATTGAGTAACTCACATGTTTCTTTCTCCCTTCCTTAGTTAAGACCACCTTGCGAGCATGTTCGCTCACTGAATTTTTTATTAAGTAAAACCATCCCAATCAGGGATTTGATGTTAATTCTTCTTACTGCGGCAAGGTCGCAGGCCGTCTTTACATTTTCATGCAATGGCCCATTGACCTTACTTTATCATTTTTGTGTGGTCTTCCGAGTTAGACCTCCCTAATTAGAGGTCCTCCCACCGCCACCTTTACGGCGACAAAATCGCAGACGTCCTTACACTTGCATGTAAAGACCCATTGATCTTGTCTTATCATTTTCCAAGTATTTTTGCCTCTGCGCAGGATGTTTTAGTTGCGACAATATGGACAGGCCTAGATATCCTCGCGAACATAAAGCCCCATGACATTGCCGTCAGCACGGCCAAAATCGCAGGACGTCCGTACACTTCGTGTAAAGACCCATTGATCTCGCCTTACCCTCGCGTTAGTATTATTGCCTCTGCAGGATCATTGCACAAATATGACGAGCCTACGTTCTCTTGCGAAAACATAGCCTTATGACATTTTGCGTCTGCTTTGACACCCCCTAATGGAGAGCGTCGCCCTTATCATCTCCCCGGTTGCCCCTTCAAGGAGGCGAAACATCGGCCATACAAGACTAGCTCCTCCCATCCTGGTCTTAACAACAACAGGTTGTTTTCGTAGCCTCTTATCCCTTATACCTATATGGTTTATGGTTACGAGACCTGCACCCTAAGTGGAGTTTTCTTCGGGCGAGTGCAACGCATGCCAAGACTTGCCAAGAATGGCAGGGTAGGTTCATCCATCCAGGGCACTCGCTCAACCCAGAGTGTACCTCGGCGCCTTGTGCATACACTCGACTCCTTGGAAGAGACCCTCGGTCGCCCAACTGTGGTATAACCTACATATATAGTTGGGAATCCAAGGTATCTCTCCAGGATAGGCTTTCATGGGCCCCAAATCTGCATGACCCGGGTTTCGGGAGCGGTGTAACCTTCCACCTGAGCCATGTTAAGAGATACCCCTTATATGACGCACTTTAGGTCTTACATTTGCCTCTTACGAAATATAATTCGCGAACTAGGGTGTACGCCATAAAGGTTCGTCCCATTCATTCATTCTTTTTATTCAATCATTCTTCCTCATTTGCTATTTTGTCATGCCGAGATATTCGCCGATTCATTCATTTAATCATTCCTTATCTCTTGTTGTTTTGTTAAGCCATTCATGACTTTTTGTTATTCTTATCGCGAGTTCTTCGCGGATTCTCTCTGTATTTTACTGAATGTCGCAAATATCTGGCGAAGAAGTACTTCATCTTGATTCCTTTTTCCTCTCTCATTATTATGGGTAATATTTCTTTAGATATAACCTATTCCATGGTCTATCCAATTTTTGTCCCACATCTCTTCCTTCGGGGTCCATCAATCTATATGCCCCGTACCAACTACCTCTTTGACGATATAAGGTCCATCCCATTTTCTCGCCTTGACTTGCCTCCGCTTTCACGTTGATATATTGGGGTTTTCGCAACACCAAGTCTCCTGGTTGGAACTCACGTATTTTTACACGCTTGTTATATTCTCTAGCCAGTCTACTGATAATTCTCCATGTGTCGCAAGGCCTTTTCGTTTTTCTTCCAATTCATCCAACTTGATTAGAATGTTGCCTGCACTAAGATTTTTATCCCAGACCTCTTTTTGGTTGTCGGAATCACGACCTCTGTGGGAATCTTTGCTTCAACTCCGTAAGTTAAGCGTAAAGGAGACATTCTGTGGCTTCTCTCTAGTTGTATTATAGGCCCACACTGCATTGGGTACTTGTTCGCACCATCCTATTATTGTGTCCTTCCAACTTTTTCTTCAATATATCAGCAATTGTTTTGTTTGTTGCCTCTGCTTGGCCATTAGCTTGTGGATATAATGGAGTTGATTTTCCACATCTTATCTGAAATGCATTGAGCAAAAGAATTTCTATATTTTGCCCTTCAAATCGCTTTCCCATTATCGATACCGATTGTGTGGGGATCCCAAATCTGCATATAATATTTTCAAATATGAAAGTAAAAACATCCTTATCGCGAATGTCTTTGGGACCGCTTTCACCTCTTGCCCATTTTGTGAAATAATCCGTTGCGACAATTAGGTACCTTCTTTGTCCTCGTTCTGGTAAAAATGGTCCCACAATATCTAAACCCCATTTTCCAAAAGGCCACACACTTCTTGAAGAATTTAACGGTGCTCGGTGCATGTATCTTCTTCCCGTGTCTTTGACAATCTTCGCAGCTGTCGGCTATTGCTCTCGCGTCCTCATGCATATACGGCCAATAATATCCTTGCGTCTTTGCCTTGTATGCCAAAGATCTTCCGCGCTATGATTTCCTGCATCCCCACTATCAAAGCATCTTCAATATGGTTTCTCCTTCTTTCCTTGTCGACATCGAAGCGAAGGTCCATCAAAAGAACGCCGATAAAGCACGCCATCTCTTAATTCATAATTTGTTGCCGGCTCTTTAACTTGTGTGCTTCCAATCTATTTCTTGGTACCTCGCCTTTCATTAAATATGCGTGAAGTTCTATTCTCCAATCTTCCTCGCGACGTTGCATCTCATCTACCACCATCATTATATCTGCTTCTTGTCCCTCTTCTTTATTAATTGATGGCGCCAGTAGCGTCTGTATTTTGATATTCCTCGCAGTTGGGTCTGTCATCATACTTGATATAAAGGCAAAAGCGTCTCATGAGTACATTATCTCTCCTTGATATGTGCCTCCATTTTATTTTCGGTATCTGTGCTGACAACACTTCTACAAGCTTCCTGTATTTCTGTAGGGATGGATCATTTGTAGCATACTTTTCTGTTATCTGACAGATTGCCAATTGCGAGTCACTGGTAATCCTTACATTCTCCAATTTCATTTCCATTGCAAATCTTAGAGCGTGTATTATAGCTTCATACTCCGTTTCATTATTGGTAGACTCAAATTCCAATCTAAAAGCAAAGGCTAACTTAGTGCCTTCCTCGCGAAATCACAACAATTCCCACTCCTTTACCTTCTCTATTGGATGATCCATCCACTAATATTTCCACCGGTCCGGCTCGATTAGCAAATCTTTCGGATCTCCATGCTCTTCTTCTACATCCATCATTTCATCCACTACTTCATCTTCCTCCAAAGGAAATTCCGCCAGAAAGTCTGCGACAACCTGTGACTTGGTTGAAGATAGTATTTCATATTTGAGTTTGTAATGGCTTATTTGAGCATTCCATCTTTCAACTCTTCCTGATCTTTTTGAATTTTTCATTACTGACTCGATTGGTACCTTTGTTACCACTCTAACAGTATGTGCCTGAAAATATATGCGAAGTTTAAACGACGCATAGACTAACGCTAGGATTAATTTTTCAATCTTCGAATAATTTCTTTTCTGTGACATTAAAAGTTTTCTTTGATGTAATAAATTGTCTTTTCTACTCTCGTCCACTCGCAGAAAGCGCACTTAAGGCGTGCGACGTTGTCGCGAGGTATATTAATAATTCCTCTCCTGGTTCTGCCTTCTGCATAATGGATACATCCATTAAATGTTCTTTGATCCCTTGTAAAGCCTTTTCACATTCGTCTGTCCATTTAAATTTCGACCCTTTTTTTAGAACACTGAAAAAGTGTTTACACTTATCGATTTATCGCGAGATGAACCTTCTAGCCACGCTAGTAACCCATTCAGACTTTTGAACATCCTTTACTGTCGCAGGTGTCGGCATATCGCGGATTGCTTTTACTTTCTCAAGGTCAACATGTATTCCTTCCTTTGATATAATGTAACCAAGAACTTCCCTCAGCGCAACTCAAGGTACATTTCTCTGGGTTGACTTTGATGTTGAAACGCCTCATTTGTTCAAAAATTTCTTTCAAGTCTCGCACGTGATCTTACGCCTTTTTACTTTTCACCAAAGATGTCATCTACGTATACCTCTAGTGTTTTATGTATCCATTCTGCGAATACATTTTCTACCATCCTTTGATATGTTGCTCCAGCATTTCGCAAACCAAACGGCATTTTAGTATAACAGTATAATCCTCTTGGAGCGAAGAAAGCAGTGTGTTCTTGGTCTTCCTCGGCGAGAGGAATTTGATTGTAACCCTTGTATCCATCGTGACGATACTCTTTCGTTCAATGGCTTGATTCGACCAATTGCGGAATGTCTGGTAATGGAAAACTGTCTTTAGGGCAAGCTTTATTTAGGTCAGTGAAATCAATGCAAATCCTTATTCCCTTGTTCTTCTTTGGAACTATAACCATATTCGCTATCCATTCTGGATATTTTGCTTGTCTAATAATTCCTGCATCCAGCATCTTCTGCAATTCTTCTTCTATCTGAGGGTGATACGCTGTTGCTATCTTTCTAATTCTTTGTTTGAATGGCTTCACATTTTTATCAATTTCCAATTTGTGACAGGCTACTGATGGATCTATACCAGGCACTTCATCCATATCCCATGCGAAGATATCTTTATAATTCCGCAATAGATCGACAGTTCTTTTCTCTTCTTCCGCTCCCATGTTAGTTCCAATCTTTAGCATCTTGGGTTTTTCCTTAGTTCCAATATTCACTTCTTTAGTTTGCTCTCACAAGCGACGTAACTGGCCTTCGGTTCTCCCATAGGGGTTGGTCCTTTCGGTTCTTTCGCGGGATCCTTTTCTTCTCCCGAGATCTCGCTAGGTATGCCTTTTCCTTCCTTCGCTTTGATCATGTAAACTCTGAACTCTTCTTCTTTCTTAGCCTCCCTCGCCATCTTTTTGCGGTGCTTAGATATATTCTTTTGTTTGTTTACTTGTTCCTCGCAACATTTTACTTCATTTTGATAATATATTCTTCCTTTAGCAAAGACATCCCCTTTGATCTCGCTTATTCCGGTTGGTGTTGGAAACTTGATACATTGATGAAGCGTCGGCCTTGACTTTTATTGCATGTACCCATGGTCTTCCTAGTAACAAGTTATACGGTGATTCCATATCTACTATACTCAATGTCACTGAGTTTCGATTCTTCCTAATGGAATACGTATTTTTATCTCCCCTCTAACTTTGGTTATGGATTTACCAAAACCTTGAATATTGTATCCGCGAAAAGTCATATCTTCGTCTTCATATCCCATCTTTTTGTAAGCGTGATAGAACATTATGTTCACCGGACTCCTGTATCAATTAAAACTCCATTTACCACCCATGTTTTCTTTGTGTTCTCCGATTCTTCTCCTTCCTTACACGCGTTAATTGCGATCACTAATGGAGATGGGTGATCCAAATTTTCTTTGGATATCTCTCCGCCGTGAATGTTATCTCTTGTTTTTCCCAATCTTTCAAAGGTGATATCATCTCTCTGTCTGTAATCTTCTTTCCTTCAAAATCCCGTTTGTGTATTCTTCCTCTGATATTTTCATGAAATTCACTAATCATTACTCCTGTATCTGTGCCACATGCCATATCTTCTTCCCTGCTTCATCCGTCTAAGATTTTCCTTTCTCATTTTCTTGATCCAAACAACTTTAATTACGATTTTCTTTTTGAACCAACAAGATTAGGTCCTGTTTCTAGCGCATATGTAGTTATGGAAATCCCACACTACACCCCTCACTATATTTTGCTTAATTAGTTCATTGAAAGTTGTATAATTGAGAATGTTTATTGATTAATTTTATGAATTGTCTACACAGGAAAAGTAGAATTACACTTAGCCAGTAAAACACTCTTAAACTTTCTCTCTCCTAAGGACTTGCCCAACAATTCCCCAAAGAGATCTCTCTCCTCTAACAGATCTATTTAGCCCTTTATATAGGGTAATACATAGTGGATGACATGACTAAGCTCCCCTTTATTTTAGGAATGTCTCGCGAAGTGTCGAGATGCACAAACATTTGCTCTCGCGACACTTCTTAACCTCGCCCGTGGTCTCATGTCTTCTTGATGTTTTGCTGTCGTTATCCATTGCGTCGTTAATTCTAGCCCTCTGCGACCGCCTCGCGACATCGTTATTTATTAACCCCGCGAGCCCTGTACGTTGCGATATTATGGTCGTACAAAACCATCCGTCCCATGATTATAATGATGATTTTCGTGTGGAAGTCACCGTTTAATATAGATTTTGCAAAACCTATGTTCGAACCAAGAAAAATAGTCAGCATCTGGTAGCTCTTTTTCTGATTACCATGATGATGAACATATAAGTATGTGCAAAGATTAAAGCACTACTATAAAATTCGAAAAGATGTTATCAGCTTGGCGCTTGCTACTTGCTTTTGATGCATGGATTGATATCTTCGGTAGGTAGAATTTCAAGGCCATAAGTTTAATTCAATCATGTGCTTTCTGCTTGCTTTAAGTGTTTAATATTCGGTAATAATAGTAATCAACCTAGGCTGTTCACTATAAAATTCAAAAAGATGTTAACTAGACAGAAGTTGTACAAAATCCAACATATGATTTAGGAATTAGACTGGATCACGGCAAAGGCTCTACGCCGTCTGCGAAATTTTCACATCCTCCTCTTTGAGAACTGACACTCATGTAATCCAAGGCCAAATACTGGCACGTACACGGGCATTCTTTACCTTCCCGGTGTCCTTATTCTGAAATACTGTGTAATTGCACTAATCAATACTATTTTCATTTTACTCTCGAAATGATTATGATAATGCCTGATTAGATTACAAATATCAAAATTTAATTAGTTGATGTTACAAGCTTACCATCAAGCTAGCTCCCCGGCTCAGTGTTCTCGAGCTCCATGGACTTTTTAATAGCGTATGCTGAAGCCTGAAGTAATGATATTAATTATTGTCATTGTTGTTAGTTCTTGATGGATCACAAGTTCACAATATCAAAATCCCCAATCCCACCGTTTCTTCAAGTAGTTTATGGGATCCGGTAGCTCTAATCTCGTGCGTGCATCTCTATGCTTCCCCAAAATCTTCACAATTAAATTTACACAAGAAAAAGAATGGACGGACCAACCAAAATATACAGATGGTCTGAAAATACATATCGTCCGTCGAATCTTAGACAAAAAAAAAATAATCAACGATCACAAATGTAACCCTAATTAAACGCCAGCTCTCTCAGCCTTTATAAGAAGCAGCTCTTACCCCAGTTACTAGTTCCTCTTGTTCATTGTAAAATAAAGAAAAGAACCCTAACCCTAAAAAACAAGAACAACAGATCTACTGCATCATCCCTGCAAATCCATGGCATATTGTTCAAAATCATCATCAACAACCTCAATGTTTCAGCATAATGATTTCTCCTCTCAGAAAAATAATATGTCTTTGTACTCATGAAGTGAAGTTCTTTATATGATTCTCATTAAAAGCAAGGTCCAACATGGAGTTCCAGAGATATTCATTAGAGAAAGGAAAACTTTAGTTAGATATTTTTGCCATTGATGTCGAACAAATGAACAAGGAGATAAACAACAACTTGTTGAAGTAGATTTGAAACGAACAATATATGTAATTGTTTTCTGTAATTGAAGTTTCTAATCTAGTTTGTAATCCATGTTCAACACTAGTCCTATTATTAGTAAATTAGAAAAGCCTAATTAAACTAGCACTTTTGGTAGCCAAATATTCCCGTTTGAGAAAACAAACTATAATTCCAAATAATCCACATTGTTAAATATTCCCGTTACATTGTTATGGATCACAACATCACCGATCCCACGGTTTTGTCAAGTAGTTTTCTGGTAGCTCTCGTATGCATCTCTATGCTTCCCCAAAATTATCACTATTAAAATTTACACGAGAAAAAAAAAAAGTGATCAACCAAAAGACAATTATAAAATATTATCATCTCAGCATGAATCATGATTTTTAGAAGAAAACAAAAAGGATTGAAATCATATCTTATTTCGCTATTTACACACACTCATGGTCTTATTACATTAAAATGTAAAAACTCAGTGGCCTGCTAATCTTATATGCAGAACATATAAGATTTATCAAGGTGCAATGAACAAATAAAATCGCACTTCAATATCTCAGTATGAGAGACTCCACGCGTATCGAACCCACAATCATAGGCGCCTATGAAAGATATGTTGGTCATACCGTCAGATCATAAAATCGATTTGTTGCATCTGATTCTCTTCAAAAGGATCATGTCATTTCCACATATTAATCCCATTTCACACTAACTTAAGTTTCAAAACCAACCGTCCCACGATAAAAATAATCGGCGTCTGGTAAGGTCTTTTTCTGATTACCAGATGGGCATTTAAGTATTGTTGAGTGGTGCTTCTCTGCTTCCCAATTGTCTCATGAAAACCAAGGCATATCCATCGACTTCCCAATTGAAGAACATGGTCAGGAAATTGAACATAGATTTATCAAAGTGCAAAGAAAAAATTAAAATCTCCATCAATATCTCAGTTTAAAGAAATAACCTGCACGCGTATCGAACCCACAATCATAGGCTTCTATGAATGATATGTTGGTCAAATAAATACGGTCAGTTTCAACATACAAATCATCCGTTAGATCATAGATCGACGATCAAAATAAAACCCTAAGAAAAATGGGCAGCTTTCTAATAAACCTTATAAGAAGAAGTAAGTTCTTCTCCCCAGTTAGAGTATGAAAGACACCCTAACCCTTAATAACAACAACAGATCTCTTCTACTACATGACTGCAAATCCATGGAAAATTTCTTAAAAGCATCATCAGCCACCTCAATTTTTTAGCATAATGATATCTCCTCTCAAAAAATTAAGTTATCGTCTTTACTACCCATGGAAGTTGTTTATCTGATTTTGTTTCAGCGATCAGGGACTTCATGGACGTGCAGAAAATTAATTTATTAGGTTCTTTATCTGATTCATCAGAGAGATCTTTTTGCTGCAGGAGCCTTACAAGAAATAGATTTGCTAGACCAGGAGAAGCCTAATGAGTGTTTCTGCAACTTCTCTTTCCAATGAATTTTCCTCTCAAATTCACAAATTTATGTAATCATTTTATGTAAGAATGAGGTTTTAGTTTCATACTGTAGTTTGTAATCTATGTGCTTCTAGTTCATTCAGTTTTGTCAGTTGAAAATATAATTCTAAAGAAAATGGGTCAGAATTTGCAATCTTAGATGTGAATGTGATTTTGTTTTGTTGGCCAAATGACTTTATGAACATCTGGTTGTGCCAGCATTGTCATGTAAAAATCACAATTTCTTACAATTTTGTTTTTAAGATTGTGCCATTTAATCGTCCTATTAGAGAATGGATTGAGAGGGTAATTTTTAGTTCTTGCCTTTCCTACTTTGAATTCGTAAGCAAGGAAAACTATATAGGCTGTCGCTAATTCGTAAGCAAGAAAACATAGCTTCTTTCCACTTCAAAAACTTATATTTATCCAGACTTGCGAAATCAAATAAACACAGAAGTACTAACCACAAAGTAAATTTGACATCCTCCAGTTCTTTGAGAAACTGATATACCAAGGTTCCTAAGAGAAAAAGCAAACAAGTGAATTTCTCTGATATAACATGAGAAACAAAGCCTCTAAAATACATACCATGTGAATTTATTTATTTTTTGATAAAGAAAATACCATGTAATTGTACTACTCCATTAGATGATGCCACTAGATTATAAATATCTTGGCTCCATTAGAGTGCGGCTAGCATGGTTGGCATGCTTTGCGCGTTTGGTGTGGATGGCATGATTTGCCATTGGCATAGAGGTGCGGCTAGCTTGGGCTAGGTGTGGCTGACATGATTTGCCATTGGCACGGAGGTGCGGCTAGCATGGTTGGCATGCTTTGGCACGTTTGGTGTGGCTGGCATGATTTGCCATTGGCATAGAGGTGCGGCTAGCATGGTTGGCATGCTTTGGCACGTTTGGTATGGCTGGAATGATTTGCCATTGGCATTGAGGTGTGGCTAGCTTAGGCTAGGTGTGGGCGGGCATGATTTGCCATTGGCACGGAGGTGCGGCTAGCATGGTTCGCATGCTTTGGCGCGTTTGGTGTGGCTAGCATAGCTAGGGCCAAGGAGAGTGCGTTGGCATGGCGGCTAGCTTGGGCTGGGTGTGGTGGCATGATTTGCCATTGACACGGAGGGGAATTAGGGTTTTGTTCGTTGTAACACTAATTTGAAAAAATATCCCCTATTAATTACTGACTACATGCATCAAATGTTCTAATAAATGTGTCATTGGTGACATTAGGTTATTTGGGGTTTTACGATTTTACTCTTTGTTCAAAATCCACCATCAACATTAAGTCCCCGCTAGCTCGGAGCAGGAGCTTTGTTGCGAGGTAAGCATAAGATGGGTGACAAACTATCAACAACAAATCGTAAAGAGAATTGAAGAGTTTGTCGACCTTTTATAAATAGGATTTGGAATCCTTGCCTACGGCGATTTGCACAAATCGGGAGGCTGGCACAATTGGGAAGTGGCGTCATTGAGAAGTTGACACGAGTTGGGAAGCGGCGTGCTAGCTGGCGGGACCGGCGCAAAGTGGGAAGCTAATCGCGCTAGTTCAAGGACCAGCCCAAGGTGGGGAAGGCGAGCGTGCTAGCTGGAGGGACCGGCGCAAAGTGGGAAGCTGATCGTGCTAGCTGGCGTGACTTGGGCGGCGTTGGGAAGTTGGGCGCAATTGGTGGGACCGGTGCTACTTGGGAAACGTTGGGAAGTTGGGCGCCCTTGTGGGCCCTTCCTTATATGCACGATTTTTGGTATAGGGAAATCCTTCCCTATTTCAGGATCTCCACGCCCATATATATAAAATCCCTTTCTCTCATCTTTGTTCTTTCATCTTTTCATACTAGCGGCAGAGTCATAAAGAAAACCTGGTTTCCAGGTATGTCTTCCAGTACTTCTCTTGTTTCCCTTTTCATGTGGGTGCAAACCCTAAAAGTAGGGGTTTTTATGATCCTTACAATGATATTGCGCATATGATTTCTTGGCATGCTTCTTGTAGAACATATTGTATATATGCACCTAAGGGAAATACTGTATATATGATTCGAACCCGTAGAAAAGTGCTCCATATATAATTTTGAACCCGAAGAAGGATACCATAGACGCATTCGAGCCCGTAGAAAATATTGCGTATATAGTCTTGAACCCGAAGAGGGATCTGTGACGCACTTGAGCCGTATAAAAATCTGCGTATATAATTTTTGAACCTGAAGAAGATACGTGTGCTTTTCGAACCCGTAGAGAATATTGTATATGTGCTTCATAGGACTTCGAACCCATAGGAAATATTGCATATATAAATTTCGGACTTGAAGAAAACACACAAGGCGAGTTTTGAACCGTAGAAAAATGCTCCATATATAATTTTGAACTGAAGAAGGATACCATAGACGCATTCGAGCCCGTAGAAAATACTGCGTATATAATTTTGAACCACTGAAGAAAATACGCGTGTGCAGTTTTGAACCCGTAGAGAATACACCTCTATTTTTTTATTTTTATTTTTAGGTTTTCCTTTTGTTGGGTGCGGTTCTCAGTGTCGGGAGATAATTTCGTCTTTCTCCGTGTGCGAGAGATATCTCGTTACTAAGTTGTTATGAAGAAATCCGACAAGATGTTACACAGACAAAATTTCGCCTCATCGAAGGATGTTCATAGTTCCAAACCAAACACGGATGATGAATTCTTTGCTAGACCCCTCGCCCTTGCTCGGAAGAATCACCCAGAGTTTCGTGCCAATTTTGTTAACCGGTGGTGAAGATGAAAAGAAGACACGTTCGGTTCGCCAGAGAGAACACCATACGGTTTTTGTCTTCATAAAGGGGTATATTCTTCTTCCAACATTGATTTCGGGATGTGTCAAAGCCCATTGCATTCTTTTGATAGATGGGTTGAGTTCATGGTGAGTAGGGAGCACATAAATACCAACTTGACTCGGCGCAGTTATTGATCTTGTCGGGCTTGATGGAAATCTCCAGATTAGGAAGGATATCCCGGGCTTGGTTGCTTTCATCTCCAGATGTTGTTCGGACACCCATACGATCATATGTAGATAGGGTGAAATAACTTTCTCCTTGGAGAGTGTGGCTCTCTTGCTGAATCTTCAGGTAACCGGGAATCTTAATATCCGATTGTCTGAAGGTGAGGAGAAGATGCGGGAAGACCTTGCCGCTAAGTTGGGAGATTACGCTCGAAAAAGACTCCTTTATGAAGTCGAATGATTCTTTCCCGAAAGAGGATGAAAGGTGCTTTTACATCTGGTGGATATCTCAATGGTTTCCGGACGAGCTGGAACCTAAACAGAAAAGCAGTGATATTCATGTTGCAGCATTTTTGGCTCTCTGGTTGTCTAAAGACATTTTTTATGACGTGATGTGACTCAATAATGTTGTAGTAATAAGGTTCGTTAATACTTGTGAAAGCAATGGATTTTAGACTTATAAGACTTAAAAATAGAGAAAACTTAACACAAAATTGATTCAAGATATGAGAGAATAACCAAGACACTGATTCCACTATTACACATGAATGAATAACAGTAAATAACCCAAAACTCTAATTATCTTTTAAATCCTTTGTTTCGTAATTCACAAATAATCAGACAAATTCTCAAAAATTAATTGTATCCCTAAGCATAGATTATCTTAATACAAAGCATAACCTATCTAATTGAATCACAACTAATGAAAAGAATTTTGCGAACAATTTAAAACTCTGCAAAAGTAGTGATTGAGTGAATTATAATTTATAAATTAGAGAAAATAGAATAGTTACCACTTATTCATGCGTAAATAGCTTCCTCATTGCCTTGGTTGTGGGAGAATTAGCCTCTCATCATGTTGGAAACACGCTCAAAAATTATTATTATTGCTCAAAAATGGTTTACAAATGATGATCAAAGGAGAAATGATGCAAATCGGGTTTGTAACAGTTATAGTTGTTGCAAACACTGTTACAAAGAGAGTTAGCATTCGATTTTAAGTCTCGCTCTCAGTATTACGACCCACGTCGAAGTGTCGCTGTTTACTGTAGAAGAACGACTGCATCTGGTGGTATGTTCTTTGTGTTCTTGTTGCAGCAGCAGCAGCAGCAGAGAATAATGGTGCAACTTCGATTTTTTGGCTCTGTACGTCTCCCAAACTCTCCCAAACTCTCCGTGAAGCGGCTCTGTACGTTTATGATCTTCGACGAGGAGGACGGTATCCTTTTCCCTTTGCCCCGAGCCAGGGGAGCCTCAGCAAGCCTGCTCTTAGCACCAGAAGCCAATCCATGAGAACGCATGACATCTGAGGGTATCCTAGTACACCCCAGGCGATAGAGTTCTGGCACGTTGGGCGGTGGAGCCATCACGCCATCAACTGACAAGGCATGATATACATATTCCATTTCGTTCACCCAATATAAAAACTATTTATGCGTAACTCTTAAATCCCGTTCAAGCTGAGGGACTTTTAGAGGGTTGAAAGGCGGCCGACAGAAGCGAGGCTTTTCACCCTGAAAGACAAAACGCATAAAGCTCTCCTCCACCATCCTAGGTTCCAAAGAGAATGAAGGCGAAAGGTAAGAACCAGTCCCTTGGTCAAAACCCGCCTGACGAGCAATGCGATTCAAATTATAAGCCTCGGCATAAAACCTGCCCTTGTAAAAACCTGGAAGATAACACGGCGTCACGGCGGCCACAAAATTGCATGCGTCCAGTGTAGGAGTGTCTACGGCGACATCCACGAAATCCTCTGGGAAGTGTGAGACAAACCGATGGGAGGCTTCTCCACATGCACCATCGTCGTATAGGCGAAAAGTGAACTCGTTGATATCATCTAGTAGGGGTGCCAAACGAACAGTTGGTTTGGAAACATCCTTTTCATAAAGGGACGTTCGAGGGAAGGAAACAGGTAAGTGACAGTGCTTTCTCTGCCATCCTCCGCGGTCACTACCCGCTCACCAATGAGACCCAGAACCTTCGTTTCTGGCCTATAACGGCGGTAATACTCCCATGCCCACATCTGCATGAAGTTGGCAGGAAGAAATGTTTCGACTGTGAAGGAGGAGTTGTTAGCCCTTTGAATATCACCTACCAGCAAGTCCAAATGATGGTATAGCCCGCCTAGAAACATGGGCGCCAGAGGGAATGAGACACCACGCGACATGAGTATCGCCATGATCATCGACTCATCCCTCACGGCGTTTGTTGAAGAATTCTCAAAGACTTCTTGAGAGAGAAAATAAGATAAGAAAGTGGCCAACTCATGTCGCTCGGTAGATCCGGCAGGAGGAGAAGGGGGCTCCCAGCCAAACCCGTCCGTCAACTTGGGCGCCCACATTTTTACCCACAAGTTCAAGGTAGCCCGTTTGGCAGCCCCCCTGGGGATTGTATGGGCGATATCCTCTGTAGAAGCCGCTTCCTTCCCCTTCATTGACGTTATTCCTCTGGCACCTTTCTGTGTTCCAGAAAGCACACTCGTTTTGGCGACTAACTTCCTCGACTCTGTACGCGCCTGCTTCAAAAAATCCAGTACGAATTTGTCATCATCATACAAACTACTCAACGCCTCTTTAAGTCGTGACTCCCATATAGGGGAAGGCCGGTCAGTGACACCACGTCTTCCAATGTGGGCGATGCTTCTCCCCAAGCGAGGAATCTGTGGACCATAGGGATCCATCTAAGGGACATGCGAATTATATCCCGATTGTTCCTAGTAAGATGCCTGTAGCGTGACGAAGAAAGAGCCTCCATCAATCCCAACTTGATAATTACATATCTACAATAGGGAATCAAAAGCATGTACTCGATCCATGGCCGCCACTCTGGACAAGGAGTCGTCTGGAAAGAAATTCTATCTTTGGGAGGACGAAATCGCCACGATTGAGACGAATCCGACATAGGGAAGTGATTGGAAGAAGAGGCGGATGTTCGATTTCCTCCTCCAAAAGCCAATCACTGGTTTCTTCATCTATCACTGGAGGAAAGGCGGACGGCTTACTAACCTGTCGAAGGAACTTATCGTCCAAAAGTGAGGCGACAGACATGCCTGGGGTAGCCACCCGCCTGAGCTTTTCGGCGGAACTTTGACTAGAAAAGAGAGTCGCCAAGCTCTTACCCGCCCCGGGAGGAAAGACCCTCTCTTCCTCAGGTAAAACAGGAAGAAGATGAGGCGCCTCCTCATCCTCGCAAGAAGAGTCGCTATCGCTAGAAGATCTCTCAGCCGTTGAACCCTCGTACTCACTCATTGTGTATTTAATGCCGCCCAAAAGGAAGGATGTGACAAAGAAAGGATGGAGGAAGAGTGCTTGATGTCGCTTGAAAGAAAGGGTGTGATAAGAAGAGAGAATGGAGGTGAACAAATATGAAGCCAGTATTTATAGATGGTAAAAAGACACGATCAAGGGTAATTGAAACTACATGACAAGAATCCGAAAAGACGCTAACCCTAGCAAGTAACCGTAAGATATAACCGCTTCACCTATCCCACGTGTCACGATGATAAGACGTGCCACTACGGAATTCTCAGGAAAGTGTATGAATGGAAAAATAGAGCGAGGTCGCATAGAGGTAAGGGGACTTGCAAGGAAGCAAGTCCTTCAAGGATTTATAATAACAAGGGAACTCTCTAGGGGAAAGTCCTAAGAAACACAGACAAGGGGACTTGCATGGAGCAAGCCTTCGGAAACGCAGAAAGCAGTGAAGGCCTACAAAAGAGAGTACAGGCGCCCGAAGAAGTGAAACTCCTAGGAATGTATGGATGGAAGAATATAATGAGGTCGTACGGAGACAAGGGACTTGCAAAGTGGCAAGTCCCTCAAGAATTGATAATAACAAGGGGACTCGCCAGGAGCGAGTCCTAAGAAACACAAGGACAAGGGGACTTGCAAGGATCAAGTCTCTGGAATTGTGGAAAGTTGAGGAGGTCTTCGAAGGAGTGTACAGGCGTCCGAAGAAGGGCCGCCCCATGAAGAAAACATCTCGCCCCGAAGGATATCTCGAATAGACAGTGAGCCTATACCGTTCGACGTCTTAATGGGAGGCGTCCTATCAGAAGCCGAGGCTCAAGAAAGGTCGCTTGAGAGTTACGATAGACTGTTGAGGAGGCTAACGCCTCGCCCAAACAGCCAGTGGACTTAATGTAGATACCCGAAAAATACCAAGGAAGAAGTGTGGCTTCCCCATATCCAAAAGAAGGGTCGAAGTAGAACCCCACTTAATAAGGGGGCACCAAGTTCGGGGTGCTAATAAGACAAGACAAGTCTTCTAGAAGGATCTAAGGTACAGTTGTACGGTCAGAAGAGACAGTAGCAAGATAAGGGAAAAAGGAAAGGACACATACTTAACATTTCCATTTGAGTAAATAACTATAAATAGGGGTCCTTTCTCCAATAAAAGGACTCAGTGATATCATTGTGGGAAATTGTGTTCTACTTCTAGGAACTAGTCTCTTCAACCTACCTCTATCTGTACCCTGTGTATTCTCTACCGTGTACAAAGTAAAGTTCTTTTTTTTGTGAACTTTACTAACCAATGCACCAGAAATTCTAGAACAAGCAACAGACACCCAACAAGCACAACTCAAAATACAGTAGCAGAATTACAAAATCTCCACCGGCACACCAATTTTTTTTCCTAAGGAAAAGTGGAACAATCAATCTCAGCCAATCTGAATACATCAACTAGACATATACAACACTGAAGAAGACTAGTTGGGCCGACCGAGCGAAGCGAGGGAGGACCTTTATATGGCCACTTTTTTGTAAAACGTAAGTGATCAATTGACATAAAAAGATTGGATTTTGGTGTCCCAAATTGATTTCAATCAACAATGAAATGTGAAAAGAGCCCCTCCATGTTTCCATTTCTCACTAAAACTACCGTAAATACAACACAAATGAAGGGTAATCGCGTACATTTAGTGGATAGAAAAAAGGACACGGAGGTTGGAAATGTTTTAATTTTTGAGGGGTAATTTAGTAAAACCGGGTATAGAGGTTAGAGGGCCGAATCATACCCTCTCCAATTTCTAGTTTTTTTTTTCTCTGTTTCTTTCTTCCTTTTTTTTCTTCCCATGAGATAAAACCGATATTCCTTCCCAGAAACACAAATCGACGAATTTTAAAATCTCAGAAGCTAGGGCTTGATATGATAAAGTGTCGATGTTAATTGATAATGATCAAGGTGGTGGTGATTAAGGCTTGGAGGAATTGGGGGTATTAATTGAAGGAATCAATTCAAGCTACGGGAAAGGATAATTAGGTAATTGAAATTAGGGTTTCTTATTGTATTTTTAATGTATGTGAAATTAGTGATTATTCTGTAGAAGTTGTTTCCGGAATGGATGAAGTTAGGAGGAATTCATGTTACGACCATCAATCTAAGGAGAGTCTGAAATGAATTTGTGTGGAGTGGTTTAAAGAAGGGTTTTGAACAGAATTTGCATATGGGGAAGGAACTGAGTCGATGTTGTTGTGTTGGGTTCAGTTTGATTATAGAGATGAAGAAGGAAGTGAGGAAAGATTGAGAAGTTATTTGCTGACAAGAACAATGATTAAGATTAATGGGTTCTGATTGCAATTGCAGGGAAGAACTAGTGGTGCCGTATGGAGTTGAGTTGTGGTTTTGGTACGAGTTAGTGATTGAAGACTTAGATGGTAAATATTAATGGAGATTCAGGATTTGAGATGGAATCAGAGAATGAGTGTTTTACAAATTTGAGTTCTGATGCCATTAATTGAAGATGGGGATGAATGTAACTTCTGATGAATCTAAGTTCCTTGCTAGGAGCACCTATTGGAGATAAAGAAGCTGAGGCGAAAGACATTTTTGGTGGCATCGTAGATAGATACAAATCCTTGAAAGCAGATAAGGATTTGGGTACGAGCAGTGAGAAATTAGGTAGAGGAAAAAGAGCTTATATTTCAATTGTTAGAAATTTTCATTTGCTACTAATAATAATTCAGATTTATAAATGTTGTTAGTTATTTTGGCATTTGCATTATATTCCAAGTGACGAAAAATGAAAATGATTGCCAATCACCTATAAGGAAGACTTGCATTGGTGCATATCAGTTTCAAATGTTGTATTTCTCTTCATATCTTAAAGATATTTACACATCTCCCCATTTTTTGATTCAGTTATTTTCCAAAATTATTCTCTATTTGCACGACTTTATACGGATATTCGTATGACAAGGCAAATGTTTTTTTAACTAAGGTGACAGACACATACATGGTTACATTTATGTGTGAACTACTAAATGTGCGGGTAAAATTTAGTAGTTTTGGCTTGCTATAGTGTACACTGCTGCAGCTCCTCTCCAAGTAACCATGCTTCTTCAGTCAAATGTAGAGTGCCTTAATACCTTGTCATGTTTCGGTGACTATAGATAAGCTAAAACTTTTTGCTGTTGTTACTTCTTTTATTTCATTTCATTTTGGCTTAGTTTGGTATTGCTGCGGCTTTTGTAAAAGCACTTTTTTGTTGTAATTCTTTGTCTTTGTCTTTGTGAGAAAAAGCAGGTTAGACGTTTGGTAAAATATTAATTAAAGTTGAAGTCGATTAAAAAAGCAATCAAAGTGTATTTGGTAAAATTTCAGATTCAACCATAGTTGTTGTAGCAAATGACAAAAACAGACATATCTCTAATGGTAGGTTTATTCAATTTTATGGGGTTTAAAAATAATTAATTATTTTACTATATAATATTAATATTCATACTAATTACCACTATTATTATGATTGTTAAAAATTATTTTACTTAAATACTTATATGTATATATATATATATATATATATATATTTCAAACAAAAGATGAAACTAAAATTAAGTAATTATTTAATATTTTTTTATTTATACTATTAACAAATTAAATGAAATGGTATATAAAATAGTTTGAAAAATAAAAAAAAGTAAAAAAAAATTAAATAATGCAATATAAGAAATAGTAAAAAAATTGATTGTATATAAATTTAAGGGGTAACTTTTGTCATTTATAAAATAAAGTAGGGATAAAAAAGATAAATCAATCATTAAATTTAGGTGGGGCCATGACTTATCTTTTGTAGCTTTTTAAAAGCTCCTCCTCCCCATTTTTAAAAATTGAGGAATTTGGGAAGTGCTTTCAATAAAAAAACACTTTGATTTTTTTTTTTTACCAAACACTAATTTCAAAAATTATTGACATAAATAGCTTTTAAATTATTGACATAAATAGCTTTTGAGAAAATAAAAGCATTACCAAACCAAGCTTTCATCTACCTATCTATGAACCTATTGAAACTCGAATTATAACTACCAAAAATAGGAAAAAAGAAGAAGAAACTCTAATGATAATGTGCTGGTCAATAAGAGTTATATATGTTGGTGCAGGCTAGGTTTTAGTGTTGTAAATATTACTTGTGTATGTTGATGCTTAATAACACTTAAATTGACATCTCCTTGCTTTTTTGTTGCTGGCTTCGTTCCATTTGTGAAATCCTGGTAATTTAGAGCTGCCAATTTAGCGCTTTGCCTTCAGTTTGTCCATGTTGCGTTTCTCTCCTGAGAGCTGCAATATACACGCTTTTTCTGCAGTCTTTCAACTGAAGCTGCATCTAGCTCATCTTTAAGTATCCATGCTTCTTGCTGTTACTTTCTTTTCAACTTCAGTTCATTTAGCAATCAAAGATTCTTTTAAGTACCTGTGCTTCTTGCTACTGTGTGGCAGATAATTCTTGAGAATAAATCTCAGCAATGAAAAGAACTTTGTTTCAGCTGCAAATTGTTGCATAAGTGGCAAGTAAAGAAGTGGATAAGCAGATTTTCTTGTTATGTAGACAGTACTCGTACATCATTTCTTATCATCTAGCTTAGGATTAATCGTCTCACAAGTAAATTTTGTATGTTGTAGATCAAGTAATAATACTCAACTAGCCATTCTTGACTTCTCCTACTAGATAGAGATGGTTTTCATTCTGGAGTTCAATTCAAGCCTCGTTAGACCACAATTTGAAACTCAACATGTCTAGCGAATTCTTCAATCAAGAAGAGAGATACACTAATATGGACATACCAGTCAAACAGGTACTTTCCCGACCATTTAGATATGTTAGCCAAGGTCATTTGGAGGTTGCTCAGTGAGGTGCTCCAACCTACCAGTCAGGAAAGTCTCAGGTACACCTTTGTCCATGAGTTAATGGAATCCGGTGCCGATAACTTGTCATGGAATATCAATACTCTTCGGCTATGTTTTGATGGAGATGCCATCTTGGAGATAAGTCAAATTCAGATTGACAAGGATGTCGAGGACAAACTTTGGTGGAAGCTTGAAGCAAATGGGAAATTCTCAACGAAGTCTTTGTACAACCAAATAGTCAGATCAGGCCACCAACAAGATAAGAAGAGTGAATCTCTATGGGGTAAAGTTTGGAAGATGAACACAATTCCAAGAATCAAAACCTTTGTGTGGAAATGTGTTCATGCAATACTTCCTTTGAACGAAAGGGTTGCTAGAATTGTCAAAACCATCAATAAACTTTGTCCAATGTGTGGAAATAAGGAGGAAACCTTAGCCCATTTTTTCATGGAATGTGATTTTGTTATACATGTTTTTAAATCTTTTGGTTTGAATACTAACTTTGTGATGAATGGACAGGTGGACTTTCACAGATGGCTCGGGAGCTGGTTCACCAGGACAGATACTTATGGCAAAGGCATTTTGGAATAGCCGGAAACAATGGCGACTATCATGTGGGGAGTCTGGAAATCAAGATGTGACCTTGTATTTAGGAAAACTAAACCTAGTGTGGATAGAACAAAGGCAGTCATTAGTACACTAATTAATAGCAATACACAAACCGGATGGAATGATGGGGAGAATGATATCTCGATAATAAACTCCCACCATACAAAACTGGTTGACATGTTTGCACAAAAAATCAGCATAGCATGCATGTTGCATAGTAATAATAAAGACTGTGGAATTGCTCTAATTAGTTCTAACTTTGCAGGCGATTACACAGGAGCAAGGTGTCTCTATGCGAGAGGAGAAAATGCGGAAGAACTGATGGGAAAAGCAGCTTCACTGACAATCAATTGGACTCGCCAACTGAATCTCCAGAAGGTCCAGATGGAGTGCGACGACGTGAAAGTCCTTGAAACTATTAGGAGGGAAATCAACACAACAAAACAAGACAAGAAAAAGTTGTATGCAGACAGCGATGATAATTTAAATTTCAGTTTATGTTTAAAAGGAATCCAAACTCTAAATCTGATTCCTGTTTCTAGTAATATTGTAAATCGTAATCTAGTGGCAATATGTATGGAGAGGAAATTCTCTAAGTCATGGAGTGGGGATTCTTTTTGTCATGCTATGAATCCCATCTCTGACTTGGATTTCGACCAAAACTCTGGGTTGTTCTTTCGGGGTTAACACCCTGTTTATCTATTAAAAAAAAAAAAGGACATACCAGTCAAACGGACTGTTCCCATCAAAATCTCTAATGAAAACTATGCAATTGAATAAGCGAAATCTGCAAAGGATAAAACTCTGGAAAGTGAAGAACGTGGATCCGGAACCGGAAATTCTGATATTCAAATAGCGCATATCTGATATTCAAATAGCGCATAGTTCACAATGGGACTGCTTCTCTTCACCAAGTATGTTTGTGTGCTGTGGAATCATTGGAACATCTGTTCTTGGCAAGTCCTCTTGCTCGTACTGTGTTCTTTCTTTGGGTCGGCAATAGGATTAAGATGTGAGCATCACAACATCACTTTTAAGGCACCTAATTGCTCAATGGCTCGACGAATGTGGGGCAAAGAGGCCTATACAGATACAAGTTCAAGAAAGATTAAAAATCATTGGTCATGTACAAGAAAATGTTGAACTTCGAGCTAAACTTGAGTCTTAGTTTAGGTGGACTTGTTTGGAATGAGTAAAAATGTTGAGTAAAAACAAGATGGGCTAAAAGTAAAACTAATTTCAAGGGACAGATGAATAAGGCCGTGAGACAATTGATACAATGAGCTTCAAATGCTTAAGCCCAAGAGGTGGATGCCAAACTTTTTCCTCCACTGTATGTTTTCAGCACTTTCTGTAAATTTTGTCAAGAACAAATATCAGAATAATTGTGTCCTTTATAAAGAGGAGGGATGACTGATACCCTGTTAGGAATTTCTCTGACATAAAGTATCTGACCTCGACCTCTTATTATTTTTTACCCTGTTAGGAATTTCTTATAATGCTAAAAAAAAGGCACCAATTCAAGGGATATAGGGTGTACATGACAAACAAAGTTTGAGCTACACCAAGACCAAAACATGAGTGATGATGCAAAGGCTTGGCAAATCATTCTCATTTCGTCATTTTCTGACACAAAGTTGATACCAAGAAAACATATTTGCTTTATATATTACAGGGGACAAGATCAGTGTAAGTCCAAGAACCAGCTTTGCAGTAGGCGTTACCAACAGCTGCAAACAATGAATCGGAGCACAAAATGTCGCATCATCTTCCGACTTGATACCAAGAAAACCTATTTGCTTTATAGATTACAGAGGAGAAGATCACTGGAAGTCCAAGAACCAGCTTTGCAAGTAGAGTAGACGTTACCAACAGCTGCAAACAATGTATCAGTGCACAAACGGTCGCAGACTATTCTAATTGATGTAAAAGATACAAAAAATGGTATGCACCCAGTAAGAGGGAATAATTGATGAAACTAATTTCGGGACCCCAGTCCGAAGACTAGCAAGGGCGGGCTTATGGGTTAAATGGGTCCCATGGGGACGAATCTCGAGACACGGCCGATGGTAAAGCACTAAAGCTAGCATTTTTCTAATGAAAAAACTAAAACAGCCCAAATGCAAAAGACCGACAGTAATGAAATGCATTCCAAAAATGTGACATGTAGCATTAGCCGAAGTGCATTTGACAAAATAAAATAAAATACCAAGCCTATACGGCCACATAATGGCCTCTTCGCCTCCCTTAGGTGTTCGGGGTTCATCTCTGCCAAGAAATATAGTTGGCGTAAAATCCAGAAGATGGCACACAAATCCTCAAATCAAGAAATCTAAGAGAGATGAAGACAATGTCAGATTTATGTAAAGGTCCAACAGGTTAGACTATGCAGGAAAGTAGCCTCGAGCTTGGCTTTTTAGGCTCTAGATTCAGAAACGAAGACAATGTCAGATTTATGGGCTAGGCACAACTTGTTCAGGTGAGGTTCAGTTGGTTTAGAACCAATGCCCTGACAGTTCCAAGAGAGTATAATCATGGTGCCAAATGAAGTAAGAAGACGATCCAAAATAACAAAGAATAGTACAGAAAGTTCTATGATACTAACAAGCTTGTTCTAAAAGCAAATCAACAAGCATCATATCACCAAGGGGGAATAGAATACAAATCTAATATTATGAGAGTACAGTATACCTACAGTCTAAAATTCATTAAAGTCAAGCAATTTATCACAAAGGAGAAAAACAGGTTATCGAAGTTTAAGAGAGTAAAAGCATACCTACAAGCAAACCAACAAGCATCTCATCAAAATCAAGCTTCTAAATATGAAGAATAGTAAGGGTGTAAAGCGAACCCTTCCATGTTAAAATTATTACCTAAAGCATAAACTAACACCATGGGTAATGCCAAACAGTGGTTTCCAAGAGAACTATTAATCAAACAACCATATAATCATATATGAACTTCAGAGTTAAGAGAAATATGAGAAGCAACAGTGTAAATTAGCATGAGTAACTGGATACATGACACGTGGATACCACATCCATATGGTTGTCTGGCCGCTCCCAAATGAATCAAATCAACTGGTTTTCAATTTCTACATCATTGGTTAACAAAAGTGCAAAGAAGGTCCATCAAACCAAAACACCATAATATAGTGAAACTGAAAGAACGCATACAAGGACCAATAGTAATGGAATGCATTAAAAAAATGTGAGAAATCAAAGAGATTCAATTTTATGTTGCCCCACGAGAGCCCTCTCTCTTCTTAATCACTGCCAAGAATCACAAACATAAAATACTATTCAAGCATTCAGAATTGAATTTTCCATTTTCCAGAGAGAAATGGGATCCACGAGCCTAAAAACTCGCCCAGTACTGATCCTAGGGTGTGACTCAGAGATGAGACCCACAGACCCAAAAACCCGCCACGCTGATCCTAGAATGGGGCTCGCCACCCCAAGATTAGCAGGGGGCACTACGGGAAAAATCATCATTGACGACACTAGATAAGAGTTGTAGTACCCCTACGACAACTCCATTTCATGCATTGTGGAACGGGGGTATTGTAGAAAGTCCAAGCTTTTCTACAATGGTTGACAAGGGTTGTAAAGGGTGATGTGATTCATGGTTCGACAATATTTTGCCAAAGTTGTGATTCTCTTTCGATTTTTTTTTGAAAGTCTAACACAACTCTTACTTGTGTTGTAGGACTATCTTGAACAACAAAGTTTGTGTATCGTGGAAATGTATGTAACAACCCTTATTAGTATTATGAATAAGATTTGCACCACACTCGTACGAGCTGTGGAACTGTCTTGGACAACACATAGTTATGTTGTAAAGATATTATTTCACAATATCTGGTTTGTGTAGTTGAAGTATGAAAGACAACATTTATTAGTATTGTGAATACTACGGTCACTACACTTGCTAGAGTTGTAAAAATTTCTGTCACAGCCTTTGTCTTGTGTAGTCATAATCTCTAACACAACATCCTTAAAGGTTGTAATATTTGAAGTAAATACATCTATTGTTTTCAGTAGATGAATGTGTAACTACAACTTTTGTTTGGATTGTGTGCATAAAACAATTAGGGGGCTGAAAAATGTAATTCACATTAACCTTGCTAGTGTAACACATTTACATTCATTCTAACAAGAAAGTATTGTACAGTTCACAAAGAAAGTTCAGATCCCAATTCTTTACCCACCAATGAATACATGCCTATAATCCCACACTACAATTATTCCTGTAACATTATATTCTAGAACCAGATAAAGAGCAAAGTTTTCATTTCTTTTTTTTCCATATTTTCCCCCTTCCCTTAAAGAAGAACAGAGCTATTAAGCTGTCAATATCCAATGACATTATTTGGTCTGCGACTCCTAGTATTCTTGATTGTTTGACCATCTCGGAACGTTCCTCAAGCATCCGCTATTTCCAATAATACCCACGCCTGTAATTTTGAAGTGTTTTAGTAAAGATTAAAGCTTATCAAACAAAGGATAGACCAGTATTCCTAGTTTCATGTTCTTACCTGTTTTTTTCAAGAGAAGATCTAGCTTAATCATGTGAATTGGATTGGCATATACTCCAACCTGCAAAGAAAGAACGTATAATCTGATTAGCTGATAATATCTTTCCTTTTTTTATTTTGAAAAAGTCCAAATTTATAGCTGGGCCGTTCACACCAGATAGCAAGTTCAGCTGATAGATGACAAAACGAAGCTTTCCTAGCAAGCAACAAAATCAGAAAACCATGACTAGAGAGCAGAGCAAGATATACGGGAGAGCTAGATCCTAACTACGAGAGGGTTACCATAGAAACACACATAAATTGAAGATCCAGCATAAAAAATAATATATTTATTAGTACCTCTCTACAAACAGAGGCGGTTGCATTTTGGTTCGATAGCCATAAGACCTAGGAGTATCATCACGGAAGCTGAGAACAAGCACATGATTCGAGAAAATATGGCCAAGACTCAAAGCGTAAGGATTAACGGCACTCTCTGCAAACAAAAAACTGAAAAATTGGCATAAGCATATCTGATATCTGATTAGTTAACCATCCCCATAATGAATGAAAAGGAAAGTGTTACCAAGCAAACAACACAATTCAGGCTATACTCCAGCTTCACAGAATCCAAAACCGTCAATGTCATTAAAGGATGATCTAACTCAAGATCACAAGAGAATTGATCGACAAACTCGACTGAAACTCCATTAGATCCATTGGAATTTATATAAAAGGCACCCAACTCTTGGAGAGGAGTGTACCTGCAAAATCCAGTAGAACCTCAATAAACCAGGATGCACAGGAGCATTTTAAATATCTTCACATTAAAAAAAGAAAGATGGTTTACCTTGTCATATTTCTTAAGACTTTCCATATTGCAATTGCATTCATAGTAACATATTCAAACAACATTCGACCTTGTTGAATCATTATTTGTTGATCATTAGTGAAACAATGACGAATACGCAACACAATCAACTTGCCAATGTTAAACACACGCATTCAAAAAATGGCAGTGATTTACTTGGCTGCTGCTAAACCAAACCTTACTGCTGCTTGCACTTTGGAGGTCCCTCCCCTTACTGTCCTTCAGCAGCTGGAACTCTACTTTTCTGCAACTCAGAAAGTAGATAAACTCAGCTACAAAGATCTAACATACAAACTACAAAGATCTAACATACAAACCACAACAGTGAATAAAATTGAATTGACAAGAACTCACTAAAAAGGAAATGAGCAAATAGAGAGAGATTTTTTACCTTTCCGGATGTTGGCTGTGGGGATTTAAGTCAAGCGAGCAAACAAAGAGAACATATTAGAACAGATTTGAGAAGAGAAGAAATTGAGTAGCATAACCAGAATAGTTCAGATTAAGGGGTTCAGTGATATTACCTTCTTCATGTTCTTTCCTTCATCTTCATCATCGTCTTCCTCGTCGTCATCTCCATCCTCATCTTTCTCGCCATCATCTTCCTCGTCACCATCCATATCCATATCAAATTCTTCACTCGGGACAACTTCTCCAGTGAACCAAGACACAACATGTGGGATGATCTTATCGCGGATAGTGGAGCTTAAAAAATAGAAGCACAAATTTCAAACATATTCAGCAACCATAACAATTTAGATAAGACTCCAACAAAATCTGTAACTGTAAAGTAACATGAATCATCAATTTCCCTCGGCAAATAATACAAAGCTATCACCATAAGGTTCGTATTATTAAACAAACCAATCCGCCCAATTTAGCATTAGCTTGGCATCTATAATCTTGCCCTTTATTAAAATGCTCACTAATTAAGGAAAGTGGTCAAGTAATGACTTAAAAGAAAATGAACAAGAAGCATCATCAGGACTTGTACACATATTAACAAGCTACTACCAATTGGGCACCCTTTTACTTTATTTAATTAATTAACCACAATTAAGTACTAAACAAAAGCAACTCCACAAATATTTGTACAGGCGAAGGGACTCGCTCATATATACAAACACAAAATGACTAGGTGTATAAGATGTGCAAAGCAATTGACACATCACCAAGTTCACATAGTACAATACACATAGTGATTGAAATGTATATTTTCACAATCATGCTAAGCAGCAGTTCTACACATGAATTTTCTTTCAAAATTAGCAACAATGACACCCACAAACGAAGAAAAAAATCCAAACTTACTTACAATTCCACAGGGGATGAGAAGATAAACCAACATTAGTGTATCAACATCGGTTTTTCTTAGCGAAGTGGTGTATTACTCCTGTGCTTCACATTTTGCCTTTGGACCTTTGGACCATACTTCTCCGAATCAAATCATCAAAGAGCCCCAAATCCGTTAAAATCAAATCAAAACCCTTGAAACACATCCACCAAAAACAAATCAGCTGCATACATGTTTATAATATTTGAGGGTGGAGGATTACTTGGTTTTGACAATATCCTGCAGATTGCAAAAGCTTATTTACCTAATTATTCAAAAGAAAACTTCAAGACGAATCAAAAACCTTGCTTAATTTCTGTCTTCTCTCACCAAATCATTTGCAAGTAACCCCACAGACCCAAAATGGTACCATTTACTCCATGGTAATTCATCCAAATCACCCCAGACTTTCACTATTTCTGCTGTCAAACTCAGACTCCAGTCCAGCTAAAACATCAACCATTCAAGCACAAACTCATCGTCCCCAATTGAAGATGTAAAGGGTAAACCCATATTTAGAACGTCTTCCACAACTACATTCTGCAACAAAATATTTGGTTAACTTAGCGAAAATTGAGAAAAATATTGCAAAGTTAAGTAAGCTTTTTACCTGTGAAAGTGGTAATGCGGCAACAAGTTCAATGCAGAATTCCTTAGCTAAGTACCACCACCAAGACCTCCTCCTCTGCCGCCTCCTCTGCCTCTACCACCACCACCACCACCACCACGGCCTCTAATTCGATTCAACATCAACATCACCTTCTTCAATTTATTTCTTAACAACTTCACAACATCAATAAAATTTTCAAATCAAACATACCCATCTCTAATCCTTCCCCTAAAACCTAAATTTCAATTTCATTCACTTGATTCAATTACATCCAAGAACCCTAATATCTATTTGCGAAAGAACAGAAACCCTAGCTTTTTTAATCTTCATTAAAACTCACAAATCAATCAGTAATTCTTCCTCATCATACTGTATTCACCAAACCCATCTTTAATTTCTCAATTTCTAACTCAAGGATTCACAAAGAAAACCCTAGTTCTCGATTCATAACAGGACTCAATCTTCTTCTTCATAATTAGCAGAAACAAACTCCTCCTTCTTTTATACATCCTCACGATTTAATTTTTCCTCAAGCCATACCTCAATTTCACCTCTCGATTTTCAAGCGAAGAAGAGCAAGAGAAGAAGAATGAAAAAGAAGAAAGAAGAAGAGAGAATAAGAAGAAGAGAAAATGAGTTTCAAAGAAGCCATTGCAATTTGAAAGAACCGATCTACAACTTCCGTAATTTTTTTTACATAAAGAGTGATCGTAGAAATAGATTATGTGGTGAGCTAGGGTTTTCTTTTGCAAGGGAGGCGGAAGATAAGGTTAGAGACGAAGATAAGAGAGGAAAATGAAGAAATTGTGAGAAATTTTCTTTTGATCTTCTAATATACCTATCTTTGAACGGTCGAGATTGATTTAAAGATGGTCATACGGATTAAGGATACCTTTGGACGGTAGAGACTTGATTTAAGACGCGTCATACGGATCAAGGAAAGTGTGTTTTCTTTGTGCTTTCTCTATGTGCTTCCGGGTTAAATTTCGACTAGTCACATAGGTCATGAAATAATTTCGACTAGTCATACATGTCATGAAGTAGCTTCAGTTCACACTGCAAGACTCGGGTTAGCAGGATACACCATTGAAATCGATAAATATGAAGCTTTTTGTATTTTCTTTATGCTTTCTCTTTGTGTTTTTGTGCTTCCTATTTTTGCTTCCGGTTTGAATTTCAACTAATAACATAGGTCATGAAGTAATTTCGACTAGTCATACAGGTCATGAAGCTCCGGGAGGGTTCAGACTTCAAACATAGAAGGATACATCATCGAAATCGATAAATATGAAGCTCGGTGTCGATTCCAATTAACTTCAAATGTGGTATAATGACAAACAAACTCAAGAAGCTCCTGGAGCGTTCAGACTTCAAACTTAGCAGGATACATCATCGAAATCGATAAATATGAAGCTTGGTGTTGATTCTAACTTCAAATGTGGTATAACGACAAACAAACTATGAACCAAGAAGTTCCGGGAGGGTTCAGACTTCAAAATTAGCAGGATATATCATAGAAATCGATAAATATGAAGCTCAATGTTGATTCCAACTTCAAATGTGGTATAACGACAAACAAACTATGAACCAAGAAGCTTCGAGAGGGTTCAGACTTCAAACTTAGCAGGATACATCATCGAAATCGATGAAGCTTGGTGTTGATTCCAACTTCAAATGTGGTATAACGACAAACAAACTATGAACCAAGAAGCTCTTTGAGGGTTCTCATTTCAAACTTAACATGACACATCATAAAAATCGATAAATATGAAGCTCGGTGTAGATTCGAAAGAAAGTGGTCGAGATCGAAACATGGCCGCAAGTTGACTACTATAAGTCGAAACTTAGTAAAACTATGAATCCATTCATTTACAGTAAGAGTCCTTCATAATATTCTCCAAAACCTTAAACAAACCATATTACGGCATATTGTATGCATACCGACAGCTCGAGATCGAAACTTCAAAGGTGGACTACTATAAATCGGAAACTTGGTAAGAATGATGAATTCATCCATATCTGAGACAAGATTCCTTGAATATTCTCTAAAACCTTTAACAAACCCTATTCCGGCATATTGTATGCATACCATGGCTCAAAGGTCGAAACAAATATGAAGTTGTGTAGATTAAGCCGAAAACCTTGGAAGAACGATGAATCCATCCATTTAGTAAGATTCCTCAAATATTCCCCAGAAACTTTAAAGTTGTTTTGGCATATTCTATGCATAAATCGGGAGTGGAACTTAGTCGGAAACTTGGTAAGAATCCATGAATCCATCCTTTGACAAGTAAGATTCCTTCATAATATTCTCTGAAACCTTAAACAAACCATATTCTGGCATATTATATGCATACCCTGGCTTCGAGATCGAAACCTGGCTGTGAGTGGACTACTAGAAGTCGGAAACTTGGTAAGAATGATGAATCCATCCATTTACAGGTAAGATTCCTTCGGAATATTCTCCAAAACCTTAAACATACCCTATTCTGGCATATTGTATGCATATCATGGCTCCGAGGTCGAAACCTGGCCGTGAGTGAACCCCTATAAGCCGAAAACTTGGTAAAACCGATGAATCCATCCATTTACATGTAAGATTCCTTCAAAATATTCCCCGAAACTTTAAACAAACCCTATTTTCACATATTGTATGCATAACGTGACTCCGAGATTGAAACCTGGCCCTGAGTGGACCATTATAAGCCGGAAACTTGGTAAGAATGATGAATCCATCCATTTACAAGTAAGATTCCTTCAGAATATTTCCTGAAACCTTAAACAAACCCTATTCTGGCATATTGTATGCATATCATGGCTCCGAGGTCGAAACCTGGCCGTGAGTGGACCCCTATAAGCCGAAAACTTGGTAAAAACGATGAATCCATCCATTTACATGTAAGATTCCTTCATATTATTCCTCGAAACTTTAAACAAACCCTATTTTGGCATATTGTATGCATAACCTGACTTCGAGATTGAAACCTGGCCCTGAGTGGACCATTATAAGCCGGAAACTTGGTAAGAACGATTAATCCATCCATTTACAGGTAAGATTCCTTCGGAATATTTTCCGAAACCTTAAACAAGCCCTATTTTGTCATATTGTATGCATACCCTGGCTCTGAGGTCGAAACCTATCCAGGAGTGGACTACTATAAGTCGGAAAACTTGGTAAGAACGATGAATCCATCGATTTACATGTAATATTCCTTCGGAATATTCCCCAAAACTTTAAACAAACCCTATTTTGGCATACTGTATGCATAACCTGACTCCGAGATTGAAACCTGGCCCTGAGTGGACCATTATAAGCCGGAAACTTGGTAACAATGATGAATCCATCCATTTTACAGGTAAGACTCCATCAGAATATTCTCTACAACCTTAAACAAACCCTCTTTTGGATATTTCTACCCAATCTCTCGAAACGCCTAAATTTCTAGAATTTAGTGGGGGGTGTTATAGAAAATAGTTTTTAGCAGAAGTGAGAAAATTTTAGCAGAAGTGAGAAAAAATTAGTAGGTCGGAGACCAAAATATTTTTTAGCAGTAGTGAGAAAAATTTATTGGAAGTGAGAATTTTTTTGCAGAAGTGAATAAAATTTAGCAGAAGTGTTTATAGCTCTACGACAACTCTTATAAAGGTTGTGAATAGTGATGACAAAAAATTTAGCAGACGTGAGAAAAATTTAGCAAAAGTGGGAAATTTTTGGCAGAATTGAATAAAATTTAGCATAAGTGAGAAAAATTTAGCAGAAGTTTTATACCTCTACGACAACTCTTATAAAGGTTGTGAATAGTGATGAAAAAAAAAGCACAAAACGACCAATATTGTGAATCCGGAAGGCGGTTTGATGACTTGCACTGACACATAATAAACTTCGATACTGAACCTGGATCGGAATTTTTGTCGTAAAATTTAGCAGAAGTGAAAAATATTTAACAGAAGTGCATAAAATTTTGCAGAAGTGAATAAAATTTAACCATCTATTACAAATTTTTTACAGAAGTGCATTGTCATTGTAGAATGTATGTGCTTGTTTACAGAGAAGGCTTCGCGTTGTTTGCGGCTCACTCACCTGAGCATTATTTTTGAACATTATATTTTGTTTGACAACTCTTATAAATGGTTGTCATAAAGTTAGTGTATTAAAGAACCACAAACTTGACAGAACTTGTGATAGTGTAGGTATGGTTAGTGGTGTAGAATTCCATGCAGGAGGCTGAGGATCAAATCCCCCCAACCTCATTTTCCAACATTCTATATTTTTACTTCAACAACTCTTATAAATGTTGTTATACCCTTTTATTAAAAAAACACAAAAAACCAAAACTTGTGAACTGTAAGGATGGTTGATGAGATAGACTTCCATGCAGTAGGTTTATGTTCGAATCTCCCCTCTAACACTATTTTTCATCATCATATTTTGGTGTTCTTCAACAACTCTTATGAGAATTGTGATAGGCTTAGTCACTACATTTATGGAACAGAGTTGTTATAGCTAAATGTCGTTACAACTCTTTTGCTTAAGGAGTTGTTGTTTGTTTTATTAGCGCAACCCCTTGTTCCTAAGGGTTGGCAGTGATGATATACGACAACTCTTCCTTTGAAACCAGTTGTAAAACATATGACTTCCTACGATGTTTAGCAAAGTGTTGTAAAACCCCAGTTGTAGATGTATATTTTTCCCGTAGTGGGGGTCTTTGGGACTTAAGTCCAACCCCTGAATCACGAGGGACAACCGGCAAGTTTAGCCCTACTCCCATTTTGAAGTATTTGATTTTATAAGATCTCACATTATAAGTATCCAGAGAAACAGTGAGTATCCCACCCGTCACCCCCCTGAGAGATCCAACCCACAGTCAGTCTAACAAGATTGGTTAAATTAAAAATCCAAACAATGCTAGACCTACCGTGGGTTGGATACCACGGGCTGTGTTGTCCTGCTAGAATCAGAGCAACAATAAAACCGGGAATGGCACAAAGGAGAAAAATACGAGTCAATCGTTGCATAAACATGACAGTGATGACACTTCTATGGGCAATAGCATGAACTTGATATTCAATAATTACCAGACTATGATGAACTTTGTCATGCACCACAGACACAAATTGCTGAATGAAACATATGTAATAGTTCAAGGAGCCTAACGAACACCAAAATATCACTATAGTCATTTTCCAACTAACTATGGTACCAATATGAACCTGTTTGCTTTATCGATGACAGAATTCTAATACCAAACAGAAGGCAAAAAAGTAAACTACTATTTTAAGTCAAATCCAAAATTTAAGTAAACAAATTATATTCTAATTTGCCATACATCCACCAATAAATAGCTATTCCAACAACATACAATACTGTCAGATGGTACCTAGAAAGCTCAAACCCGGGTCATCCCCCAAGCCTAATGTGAATGTTGGGATTAATTAAAAAATTTAGTCCGTAAAGAATTCTATTTCCAGCCTTCCTGGATGCGTCCATGGTCCGAAATTCAGGAACCATGTCTTCGATAAAAACCAGGGACGGACCCAGGGGGCTAAAAAAGAAAATCTTACCTTCACCTTATGAAAGTAGGTTTGTGGACTTGTGAGCTAACCACAGCTTGAAACTCAATTAGACCCCGCAAGTCCCTTCACCTTATGAAAGTAGGTTTGTGGACTTGTGAGCTAACCACAGCTTGAAACTCAATTAGACCCCGCAAGTCCCTTCCCTATCACAGATTCACAAAGGACTTGTTCAAAAGGCCTTGTACTAAGTAATTCCTGGTTCAACAAGTTAGATTTCATATTTTTAAATTTTAATAATAAGTTAGATTGAACAACCAAACAAGATCGGGTGTCAGTTGTAACCAAAATTTCCAATAATTTCAAAATCAAGAGTAAAAATCTTAATGAGTTCCTCTCATAGAGCTGGGATTAGAAAAGGGCATGTTTTTGGCCAATGATTACACCCCAAATTCAGGCGGACAATGAGCCTAACATTTTGCAAACAGAGATTCTAGACTGACTGAGGGCTAATCCAGCGGGTCGTCCCGCAAGAGACAAGACCATAAGTCTAGAGTTTCCATTTGCAAATTAAAAACCCAAAACTATTATCCATCAGAACATTCTAATAATGGGAAAACAAAAAAAAACCATATAAAAAGAGACTAAAAGTAAAAGTTAATGAAAATGAGTTTGATACGAAAATGTGAGATGGAGTTAGTAAACAAATCGGGACTGAAATAAACCCGTCGTCTGGGTTTCCAATTTCTGCATCATTGGTATACACAACTGCAAAGGAATAATACATAGCCTTCACACCCAATAAACTCAAGAAATGCAATATTTCCCGGCCAAAATCCCACACTTTTCAACCATAATGTCTCCAACTCATAAATTTGCATCCACCACCACCTTTCAAAGTGATTATAAAACTACAATTTCTCCCCCTAAAAGAAGCTTTATAAAAGCAAATTTGGAACATAGAAAAATCCCGTACCTATCAAAAATCAATCAGTATATTGAACCGTAACAACAATCATTTAACTCAAAATTTCGGCAAAAATCTTTACAAAATTAGTAAGAATCGTGTTATCAAATTATCTTCCATTAATAGACTATCTATTTCCTTGTATACCACCACATGTTTACAAAGGCTCATATCAAGTGTAGTTTTGACTCGATCATTGTGGGAAATCAAATCAATCTGAAATCTATAATAAAAGAGAAGAATAGATAATCTAAAGATACCGGATACTTTTGAATCATAGATTTACATACATGATTGCTTATAGGGATAGCAATTTACATTGGGGAGTATACTACTATATGATTCAAAAGATGGCACCTAATTCATATTATCTTCATCTCTAAATCAAGAAAATCAAAGAGATTCAATTTTATAGTGCCCCACTAGAGCCCTATCTCTTTATAATCACTGCCAAGAATCACAGGCATAAAATAAATAAAAATCAGAAAAATGCAAGAAAATCAATTTGAAAACAAAAAAATCTCTCCTTAAGATTGACAGTAACCTAAATTGCATATAAATAACAGTTAGCCCAACACATGATAAATCACTAGTACAAAAATGGGCTTAGGTGACAGTTAAAAACTGTCACCAAAGTAATTTTGTAACAGTTTTGAAAAAATATTGGACTGTCACCAAAGGCTCTGTTACGAAAGGTCTTTAAGAAACTGTTACGGAAACATGGTTATAAGGTAACAGTTTCTTCATAAACCTGTTATTGTTGAAAACTTATGGTAACATGTTCTAAAAAGAACTGTCATCAGAAACTTGGTTTCTTTTACTAAGATATCAGTTTCTTAGTAAATCTGTCACAATTGACCACGTACAACAACATTTTTAAAGTGAAACTGCCATCGTTAAACCTCTTCCGTGACACATTTTCAGTAAAACTGTCACAGTACACACTTATCAGTAACATATTTTACATACAACTGTTGTTGTATAATTAGATTTGTAGTGAGAAAATACTACAATGATTGATGATACTTTAAAGTGAAAGATAGAGCTGAGAAAAGTAAAATTGTATTTCTGAAATTCAAGGTTCAATACAATAATACAACATAAGACAAAATTAAATAGATAAATTATATCATTCTTTTCATTACAACAAAAAATATTTCCTGAACTCTAATGCTCTAAAGTAGCTCCACTACCTCAGATTTCTTGAACTTCGATGCTCTACAGTAGCTTCCGCTTCCTTTTCGTATTTCCACGAAACCACCACTTAAACTTCTGAAGCCAAGTACTCTAGATGCCTTCAAAGTAGAAAAAATTTACAAATATTAAAAGATCTCCATAACCGGACATCCATCATCCTAGGCCACATCAATTTTGTGAACTCGTAGTCATAGAAATGTGAAAAAAAATATATTGTATGGTGAATAACGCATCCCATGGATTCAATTATTCAAAATGCAACAGAGAAAAGTAAAATATCACATTGATGTGTAACCATCTGTTCAGTTGTCTTGTAGTGTTCCAGTCATTTACTCCTATATCCAAAGAACGTTTAGATCGTTTCAAACAGAAACTAAGGCTTACTTAAAACCGGATAGTAAAGTAATGGATGAAGAACTTCTTCGAAAAAATAGATGTACTGGCAGCCATATGACATAGATTTCCTGAAGAAAAGTTCTCACTTAATAAATATCACATTACCTATATATATATATAATAAGAATAGGTAATAATTGTAAACACAATTTAAATCAGTGCATACAACTGCACATGCCAAGTTAAGTAATCAAGGAAAGAAACAAGCATCTTGTATCTCGTCCCGGGAAATTTTCTGCTTTCTTAGAATAGAAGGAAAAACATTTGATGATAAGTACTGCATCACAGAGATTCAACTATTCAAGATATTACTGAAAAAGATACAATGTAAACACAAAAAAAAAATATTTGGCAGAATCATCATGGTGACCAGAAGTAACCGATAAGAGTAGTTGACAACCATGAACCCTTGAAAATGAATACAGAGACATATTGTATATATGCTTACTTCAAGCACTGTTGAGTATTCAAAATTTTGCTTCTGTGTAGTGTAGTACTATCCTTCACTTCACTATTAACAAGTGGTCAAGCACTTAGCAGCATAATTCAAAATTTTAAATTTTCATTAAATTAAACTATCTTGCAGGGCTAAATACAAGTATGACTACTTATATTACCTTGGTAAGGCAACAACATTCCGGTTAACAGTAAAAGTGACACTTGGTGAAAAAAAAAAAACAACTAACCTTGTAGCTAAGCCCGACCATGTAGCTAGTCTCCTTGATCCTCTTGTAATCAAGATAGCTTCTATTTTTGTATCTGTGCAAAGCTTGTGTTCCCTTAAGCCAGATCCCACATTTTTCTTTCGCCACATTTCTTCTGCATATTGGCGCCACAAGGTCACTCTTTCTTTCCTCGGCATCTTAAAATATCTAGGATTGACTTTAAAAGTTGTTGGGACAAAGGACCAAGAAGTAAAGAATAGTATTTCCATTTGCACTCACTTGGTCACTTTCTTCCATAGTTATGACCTCAGCTAACAAAGCTTGGAAACGCTGGAACGTCGACGACATTTTTAGATCAGATAACAAATATAGATACAATTAAGGTCGACCTGCATGATAAAAAAATACCACCTATTAAAACAAATAAATGAAATCACAAACCATTTGGCCAATGGTCTACTAATAATAACCCCACTCAAGCTTCGTAGGAAGCACTCTAAACAAAAGATACTTGCACAACTCACTGACCTCAATGTATGATCCTGAAAGGAGTCAAAGACAACTTTGATGTAGGACAATCTAAACGCAAATGGATCTGATTCTTCTAAAAACCTTGTGACAAAATATCTATTTCACTAATACATGTAGAAACCATGTTATCTTCCATAAGAGATACCAGGCATAAAAAACGACGAAAGCCATCGATTTATAATCACCTCATAAGTCATAAGTCGCCAACACAATTACCTCATACAGTGACTTTACGTGATCCCGAAAACACTTTTCTGCATAAGATATGTCTAAAATGTCTTTCCAATTTATATTTTGATTCGGTCCAAGATGCCTAGACAAATGTTAATAGAATATACCATGATGAAATTAAACTAAGGAAATAAATTCCATAAATCAAAGTTAAAATCAGTTTGAGTGCACCCATCCTAGACCAATGGGAATTTGAATTTATATATCCTTTATCTCGCAGGATAGAATTGAAGCTAGATGTGGTAGCTGCTCTTAGTGGTGGAAGAAGCCTGCAAGTACATAATTTTTTATTAAGTAACCAGTTCAATGTGAAAGCTCAAACAAGCCTTTCGAAAGAACAAATGTGTGCTTTGGTATCTGAACTGTAGGCCCTATTGAAGTATATATGATTTTCGCAAATACTCTTCAACCTTCTCGGTGTGGTTTTCTGTACCCAAACCAATTTGAGGCTGCTGTTTAAGAACTCACTCATGAGCTGGAATATTTGCTCAGGGGATTTTTGTTCAAACTTTCAGTAGTTGGCACCAATCTGCTAATCTTCCAATTTAAGAACACCTCCATTCAAAAATCAAAAGATAAACAGGTTTGAGATGCGATTTCAAGGACTTATTGAAAACTTTTGGCAAGTATCAGTACCGAGTAAACCTTTCTCCCATATGACATGATACGTTGAAACTAGCAGCATTTAAATTGAAAGAACGAACAATGAAAGAACTAGTTGAACATTTAGTGTAGATGAACATACTTACATGTGGAAACTCTACCAACGGAAGATCACAGATCTCTACTTGAATTCAACTGTGAACACAAAATTAACAATTAGGGAATCAGAATAACAAACTTGAAATCCTAAAATATCAAATGAAAAGACTCAAATATCATATTTTATCCAAAATCAACTGAAAAAGCAATATAAACCATAATCCTAGAAATTTCACTAATAAAAAATCGAAAACTTATGAACCTAGTAAGAAATCACATACTTAATAATCGCGACCACCATCAAGCACCCAATCAAGTAAGTCGATACATGATTTTTCTAGAGAGAGGAAATCGAGAGATTCATGTAGTTTTCGACTGGAGTTAAGGAAGAGAGAGCTTTAAAGCTCGATTCCTGTACACAAGAACAAAATACAAAAATCTCAGAGCAATCGATATACATAAAAGATTGAAACAAAGATAAAAACCTAGATTGCGGTGAAAGATTAGATCCCAGATTATGTAAAGAGAAAAGACCATGAGAAGAGAGAGAAATGATGATATCTGCTTGTACAACAATAGGAATCGCCGAAAGAGATTAGGATTTTCATTTAAGGAAGGAAATAGATCCAGATGGTGATGGTATTGAGAAATTGGTTAAGCTTCTTCTTCTTCTTTCTCCTCCAATAACAAAAATGAGATGCGAATGAGGGGTCGAGACTGAGACAGACCCACTAACAAAACAGACCCACTAACAAATAAAACCGCCATATAGCATATAATGACTAAATATGGACTCAAACTACCAACATCGTGCACCTGCGAACATTGTATGGTTGCATTACTTGAACGGTAACAGTTTTTGGTCAGAAGTGTCATTATAAATGGAAGTGGCGGTAATTCAAAGAACTGTTACTTATAGGTTTACACTTAGATAACAGTTTTTATATAGATCAGTTATAATAGATTAAGAATAATAACAGTTTATAACTGTTATTATACATTAGCTTATAATGACCTTTTTTTATAAATACTGTCATTGTATTATCGTTCAGTAACAGTTTGAAAACTGTCACGATTGTTCACTATTATTGGTGTGAGTTTTAGTAAGAAACTGTTACATATATCACATAGGTTCTTCTTTTGTAACAGTGCACTAGTGAACTGTCATGGTTTTGAATATTCAACTGTCACTAAAGCCCATATTTGTACTAGTGAATACTTACAGTTATCAAGGACACACAAGATATAGTATTAGAACTTGAAAACTAAGATACGAAGGAAAGAGAGAAATATGGAATGATGTTATCTACAAGAAATGTGGTTATCCTTTTTATATACCCGAATCTAATGTGGATGATTTTAAGTTAGAACAAGTGGGTGTCATTAATTTTTTTAAGATCGTAAGACCCAACTCAAAAGGGAGACTACTAGTTTAGCACAACCACGTAAACATCTAATTTCCAGTAATCAAGGGGAAGGGTCATGTTAACTTGTATGCCCGTATACATGATAAGGTTCACTAAAATAACAATTTTTTGCATTGGAAACATGTTTATTTTATTGCATTGAAAACAGTAATTCTTTGCATTGGGAACAAAATTTGTTATTTCATTGGAAAACTGTGTTTTCATCGGAAATCTTGTTCCCGATGCAAGGAATTACTATTTTCAATGCCATAAAGCAAACAAATCTTGTTTCCAATGCAAAAAATTGGTTTTTAGTGAACCTTCACATGTATACGGGTATATAAAGTTAACAGGATCCATATTTACGAACTTAGCCCACAGTTCTAATTGCAACATCAGCACATGTAGCAGGAGAGATGTAATCCATAATGTCAATGTGTATGTCATTAAGTACGAATGATCACCATGACGTCAAGTACAATGTCGTAATGATGAACTGTAACATATGCAGGGTAACTAAAAATGAGGTTTAACTTGTTCGCATCTCATACCATCCAAATAATGACCATCATAAGGCAGTTAGTCATTCTAAATATGTGAACATGTTAACATATGTGTCTACAGCAGCATCATAGGAATTGCTAATTTATGGGTGCATGTTATCATATCATATCTTATCTTATACTTAAATAATGACATCAATAGCCACATAATCATGTAGTAACATATATCTACGCTTCCAGAATGAAGATATGCTTTCATATATAAGAGAATCAGAACTGCGTTGGCTTACCTTCCTACTCTTTATATGGTAGAAGTCAATAAGATCATCAGGTTGTGCATGAGAAATCTGAGCCTTGGCTTTAATCTCTTCTGTTTCACGGAACTGCTTATCTTCAAGCATCTTGACGAAACTGTCACGGCATGACTGTAATCATATCTTTCGTTATCTCGTCTCTGGCAATCTTATGCAAAGAACAATTTTATCATATGAAACATTGTCAGTTGGGTGAAGAAGGAGGGAGGAATGTCCAAGTTGCATAGAAACCATGACCAAAAAAGTTTGAGAAAATGCTTCGTTCACTTCAGGTTTAGATGGTTGAACCGCTTCCAATCTCAATAAGTCAGTGTACAAGCCAAGGCTGCTCCAAGGAAAAGTCACCAGTAAGAATTAAAGACCTCAATTTGCCAGGAGAAGCCAAGGATCCTTGAACAAGAGTAGGAGGAGATATGGCAGTTTCCGAAGCAGCACTCCGAGTAGCATAGGTACCAGCAACAAGACTTGCGGGTCTCCTAGAAGATACAGTGATGGAATTTAGTTGCTGGGATGGTTTTGAAGTATCTGCTCTATCTCCTTCTTCATTCACTGTGAAAAAGGCAGGTTCCCAAGACATTGTTTGATGTAGCAAGCCCACTCTCAACTTCAGAAAGTGAGAGACAGTACTCACCAATGATCCAGAGGGCACACGAACATACACGTGCTGCACGTATCAGGTAGAACGTGTCCAGGAGCCTAGTTATAATTGCAACACTAAGTTTAGGGTAGGTCTCAATAATCTCTCGTACAAAAACAACCACATCAATAGCTGAAGCAACATTGCTATTACCCAAGAAATCCATCAATAAATGAACCTCAGTGCTGGCAACTTCAGGGAATTTTATGGCACAAGAATGAATAGATTGAACAAGCATTTGACAGTATTTCCCAATCTTCTTAAGCTTGGTGCTCTGAGTCTTCACAACTTCCTTCTTCAGTGCTTGAACAACTTCATCAATGTTCCGAGGAGTTATCAGTTCAAGAGAAATGTAAATTGTCTTCCTTCGAACATCGAGATTAGGGATTGCAAGTGCCCTAAGTTTAGGGTTGGTCTCAATAACCTCGCGTGCAAAAATAACCACATCAATAGCTGAAGCAACATTGCTATCACCCAAGAAATCCCTCAATAAATAGCTTGAACAAACATTTGACGGTATTCTGCATTCTTCTAAAGATCGGTGCTCTGACTCTTCCCAACTTCCTTCTTCAGTGCTTGAACAACTTCATCAATGTTTCGAGGAGTTAGCAGTTCAAGGGCAATGATGTCAATTGTCTTCCTTCGAATATCGAGAATAGGGCTTGTAAGTGCCCTAAGCAAATCCATGATCATATCAACCATAATCTCCCTGTGAGAAGTTTTGAGCTCATTTAATCGATCATGCACAATAAGCTTAACATTGTTATCATTTGTAGAAGTTGATGATAGGTGTTGGCAGCGCACGATAGCCGTTGGTGCAGATGAAAGTGAAACAAGGGTTCCAGCACATTCGTATATAACAACATTTAGCAAGGAAACAATAATATTTCCCCTTCTCTCCACGATTAGTTCTGCAAACTGTTTGGATCAATTCCAATACAACCATTAGTTCTGCAACTCTCCCCATTCAGGAATGCTAATCGCACGTGATTGAGCACAAGTGAACAACATAAGAAAGGCATTTCTTTTCTCAGAGGTATCTTGCTCAGATGAAAGAGCTTTCTCAATCATCTCAGGTGTATCAACAAGAAGCTACTCACCTTGAGGAAGTTTATAAATCGACATCAACAAACAACAAGATTTCTCCATCTACAAAATCAAAACATAAAAAAATAAAAATCTCTGATCAGATCTCAAACATAATAATCCCTAATTTCACAAATTCGATACGCAAACAATGTTTGCTTCGACTAACATTCATCAAACCTACAAAAAAAAAAAAAATCTAAAAATTAGACAATCAGATTTGATCAAATTTATACAAAATTCACTAACCATTCTGAAAAATCTCTGTAAACTTCAGTATCAGCACTCAAAACCTAACAAAAAATGTAATCAAAATCAAATTGAGATAAAAACTAATGAAAACATACCTTGAAATTCGATTACCCTAAAAAAATTGAAATCCGTCGAGAAATGTAAACCAGATCCACTGACTTGCATATGAAATGCGCGATTAAAATAGAGGGAAATCTCGGATCTAAGAACTTTGGGCGCCTGTGAGAGTATTGAGAGGTGAGGAAAAATGGGAGTGTTCTTCTGAGATCTGTGAATTTTGTAGATTTGGTTTATGTTTACTTCGAGAGTTTGTACTTTTTCGTAAATTCAATGATTTTTATTTTCACACCCGATGCTTCTTTAATCAACACCATCTTTTTTCCTTCACTTCGTTTACACCTCTGCTACTTTGTAAAAGATTCAATGATCATCCTCGTCTTCCTTTATTCAATGTTTTTTTCCTTTTTATAAATTTTCTTATTTATTACATATATTTGAATTTAACTAATTGGAAACCTAACAAGCTAAGCTCCAAACATCATACTACTACTGTATACACATAAATCATCATCTGCCACGTGTCGAAGGAATTACACGTGGAAGACACCTAGCCAAAAGACATCAAGACATGATGCCACATGTCTAAACCCAAGGGGCATTTGTCATCTACACATGACCATCATCCAGTGGATCCGACGGCTAAGAACCCGGGGGCACTAAGGTATCGATCTCTTCGAGAAATCATTGAAGACGTGGACGGACCCGAGAGATTCTCATTGGGTAGGGCTGGAACATCAGTAGTTGGCAATGCGACCGAAGGTTGCAAAAAAAATTTTTTGGAACGAATCGAATAATAATTGAGATATTCCTATAAAATACGAGATAAATAGACTAATGATATACAAAATACTATAACAACCTCGATGTGATAAGAAATATATGGTTTAGCAAAGAAAAATGGAAAACTAAACATGATTAGAAAGAAAACAATTATGGTTTGAAGAAGATATTGGTTTTATTTCTCTAATAAACATGGGCTAAACCTATTTTGGGAAAGAAAATGCGTTGGATAAGTATAACTCTGGGTGGGCTAATCTCTAATTTCAAATAAATTTACATATATAATTTTTTGTTGGTCAAATATAGGGACGATCTATAGCCCCTTGCTAGGCCCGCCCCTGACTGAAGAACACCTTAGGATCTGGTTTACTCTATCCCGAGGAGGATCCAAGATCAACGGTAGAGATTGGACCTACTGACATGGATGTGATGGGAGCCGCAGAGACCTGTCTGGCGCGTACAGACAACCCAACCACCCGCATTAAACACCCTAAAGTCACTACAAGAAATCAAGGATTTAGTGACAGCATTTTCTACGACAGTTTAAATTTGCCACCAAAAGTCGTTGTTTGCGACAAAAAAAAAGTTCACCACTATAAAAAATTATTTGCGATAAACACTTAAGATTATCGCTAAGCTTGTCACTAAAAGTAAAATCAGGGACTAAATAATTCTTTCTCACAGATAATTTTTTTAGTGATTATTTATGTTCCCCACAAAAAATCACAATTAGCGATAACCATGATAATTCGTCATAGAATATTATTTTTGTGAGAAACTAAATTGTTTGTCGTTAGATATTCTTTTAATGACATCACTTATTTCTCGCAAAATTAATTTTGAGTGACGAAGTCGATTTTTGTTGCTGGCTTTTTTCGCTACACAAAATATGTTGTCACTAGAAATACATTCTGGGACTAAAATATCTTCTGTCACCAATATCGTTTTTCTGTGATGATTCGTGTTTGCCACAAAAAAGTACAGTTAGTGATGACAACAAATGTTCGTCATAGAAAATTGTTGTTGTGAGAAACTAAGTTATTTATCGCTAAACAACTTTTTAATGACGTCGCTTATTTCTCGCAAATTTAATTTTGGATGACGAAGTCAAATTTTATCGATGATTAAGAAATGTAGCTAAATTCCGAATATCTTTATATTAGGATATTGGTAAAAATTAAGAAATATGGTTAACTAGGAAATTTATAAGAATCTATACCCGCCATCTTGTTTCTTGGATAAATTAATCGGTGTTTTATAAAGAAAGAAAATTTTTAGAAATCTCCGGTTACCTAGCTAGAATTTCCGCACCTTTTTTCTTAATTTGATTGATAGGGGAGTGTCGATGTTTTTTTGCTTGGTAGCTCAGCAACCTCTCCAAAATCTAATACTTGTACACCCCATATCATCACCGTATTCTCATGACCATTTGACATTTCACATTTTTTCATATAAGATAATAAGAGAGACGTCCATATTATGTGTTTTATTATGAGAAAATGGGTGATTTGTCCAAAAAAATTTAAAACACGGTTCAAATGGACGAGTAAAAAAAAAGTACGGGTGAAATAGCGAAAAAAAAATAGTAAGGATGAAACTGGATTCATCCTGGCTTATACTTAAAAAAATAGCAAGGATGAAACTGGATGCATCCTGTGTAAAATAAAAATAAGAAAAAAATATTTGAAAATGGACAGGATGAAACTGGTTACATCCTGCCTATTTTAAAATTTTTGTCCATTTAAACGGTATCTTTTTAATTTTTGGCTATTTAAACAGTATCAAAACCTAAGTGTCTTTTTCACCCAAAAATTGTTGATTTTAGTCTTTTTGACCAATTTTGTGTTTTATTATCAACCAAGAAATTCGTTGCATATTCACTCGTATATGAAAATTAATCAATCGTATGAAACTTTTTTTTTTTGATTGGAATCCTATGAAACTTAAATTTGATAAGTATGGATACTAGCCATTTTTACCTGTGAAAACAAATCAAGTGTTGCCAGAAATGAAGTGGCACGAAAGCGATTTAAATGATCTATATGACTTTATTCGGACTATTTAGCCATTAGGAAACACCTGGTAGCTCTTTAGATTAAATTAAAGTATATAAAGCTCAGGTCAGGACCTTTATAGTGGGCCGGGATCCGTTTGATTAAAGTGGGTCTACTCACCCACCGACTTGGATATGTGTGATGCAAAATTAGCTCACCGTTGGATTAAATGATTATTAACAGAAACTAAAAGATTTGCATTGAGATTTGATAAGTACCGCGTACAATCTTAACACCTGGCTTTGCCGTGTTCTGTATTTAGGCCACCTGTACTTAGAATCAAAAACTTAGATTATAATAAGAATTTGTATTTGAGTTGAATTCAACTTCCGATTTACTTGTTATCCGAGGTGAAATAGGTATTCCAAACTTGTACTTCCCTATAAAATCACAGGTGCTATAAAGAAAATTATTGGAAGAGAATTACAGCACAGAGCGTGGGAGATTAATTGAATCGTTTTCGCACCGAGTGTAGCACTTGATTTACTTTCAAGAGCAATACAGGTTAGTCAAATTTTTGATATATCTGCCTATAAATCTCCATGGTTTATTTTTGTTCATGTAAATTTCAATTTAATCAAAATTATTACTTTATGCAAAATTTCTAGTTGTATTACGTATTATTATCATGATTCTATGATTTCCATAAAAAAATAGAATTATCTAAGACATTAAGTAATTGTTATCATTTTTTTTCCTAATATCTTAGACTTTTTTTCTTGATCTATTGTTGATTTTATAATTATTTTTTGGTTTCAATCTAGAGAAGAAAAATTTCCATTGGCTAATGACAAAACGTTATTCAGAATTTAGGTTTAATGGTTTGGTTTTGTGTTTATATGTGGTTTTGTTGTAGTTTTCCAAGGTTATTATTATTTACTAAATAATTAAACATAATTAAACGTTATGTGAAGCATAGGTTCTTTTTGAAAGAGATTTGAAGCATAGGTGTCTTTTTTTTTTTTGAAGCATTTGAAGCATAGGTTATTATGTGATAATCTATTTTCTTGTAATTTTTTTTCATAAATATAAACTTTTTCTTTTTTCACAGCACTTGGCCATAATGGATAAAAGCTGGATGTACGAGAGAAACAAGTTAAGCCCTAAATTTTTAAAAGGGGTTCAATCGTTTATTCAGATGGCATCGAATTATATGGCGGAGAAAAACATGGATAAATGTTTATGTCGATGTGCAAATTGCATAAACGTAAATGGTCCTGTTTCATTGAATTTTGTCGAAAGTCATCTACATAAATATGGAATGGCAGGAAGTTACACAATATGGATACACCATGGAGAAGTTGACCCTCGTTTCCAAAATCAACCAAATCCAAGTTCCGCTGATGTTGGTATTGATGACGATTATGATGATGACGACGAAATAGTTGAAATGATACACACACAAATCGAATCAAGACGGTTGGCTAGTCAAGGAGAAGGAATGGGTACTGGTCATGATGATATTGAACGTAATACGGGTGAAGTAGATTTTGGAGAGTTTGCTGAGTTATTAGGTGAAGCTAAGGAAGAACTGTATCCTGGTTGCACAGATTTTTCGTCATTGACTTTCATTATAAAGTTAATGCATATCAAGGTACTAAATCACATGAGTAACAAGTGCTTTGAAATGCTCCTCCAGCTGCTGAAACTAGCTTTTCCAAAAAGCAATAGGATTCCGAAGTCATACTATGATGCCAAGAAGATGCTCCGTGACTTGGGATTGGGTTATGAATCAATTCATGCATGCAAAAATGATTGTGCACTGTTTTGGAAAGAGCATAGTGAAAGAGTTGATTGTCCTGTTTGTCACGAGTCTAGGTACAAAATTGACGATGGGAAAGGCAAGAAAATCCCGCACAAGATATTGCGTTATTTTCCATTAAAACCTAGATTACAGAGGTTATTTTCATCAAAACACACAGCTTTGGATATGCGATGGCACAAGGACACGTATGACCAGAAAGAAGGAGTTTTAAAGCATCCTGCCGATGGGGAAGCTTGGAAAGATTTTGATAATCGGTATCCATCGTTTGCACAAGATTCCCGTAACGTTCGACTTGGTTTGGCCACTGATGGATTTAATCCTTTTGGAAACATGAGTAACTCATACAGCATGTGGCCAGTGATACTTATACCTTATAATTTACCTCCTTGGAAATGCATGAAGGAGCCTTTTTTCATGATGTCATTACTTATTCCTGGCCCACAAGCACCTGGCAGAGATATTGATGTGTATTTGCGTCCTTTGATTGATGAACTGAAAGAATTATGGTATACTGGCGTGGAAACTTATGATGCCTCAAGTGAAAAATGTTTCCGTATGCATGCAGCTGTGTTGTGGACCATTAATGACTTTCCGGCATATGCCAATTTGTCTGGATGGAGTACAAAAGGGTATTTAGCTTGCCCTGTTTGCAATGAAGATGCACCCTCAATTAAATTGAGGAGTAAGATATGTTATATGGGCCATCGCCGATACTTGTCCCCTGATCATAAGTGGAGAAAAAGCAATCTTCATGATGGAAAACACGACTATCGATCTCCACCTAAAAAGTTTACAGGAGATGAACTTTTGTCCCAGATGAACAATATTAGAAATAATAATCCGGGAAAACATCCAGATATATATGACAAGAATCGTAAGCGTTCTCCTGATGAATTAAATTGGGTAAAGAAGAGCATATTCTACGAGCTTCCATATTGGAAAGATCATTTAATCAGACACAAGCTTGATGTGATGCATATTGAAAAAAATATATGTGATAACATTGTGGGAACATTGATGAACATCGAAGGAAAAACAAAAGATACAATGAAAGCTCGTTTAGATTTGGAAGACAGGAACTTTAAGAAAGATCTGCATCTTAAACGCGTAGGAAACAAATTCATAAAGCGTCCCGCATGTTATACTTTGACACCAGATCAAAGAAGAGATTTTTGTAAATTCTTAAAATCGGTGAAGTTTCCAGATGGTTATGCCGCTAACATATCAAGGAGCGTTAACGTTAGCGAAGGAAAGATATTCGGTCTCAAAAGTCATGATTGCCATGTTTTGTTACAAAGGCTACTTCCCGTCGGGATTCGCCCTTACCTGAAAAAAGATTTGTGCACTCCCTTGATTGAGTTGTGCAATTTCTTTCATGATTTGTGTGCAAAGACATTGACTGTAGATCACTTGGATGAACTCGAAAAAGCAATACCGTTGATTCTGTGCAAGTTGGAAAGGATTTATCCACCTGCCTTTTTTGATGTCATGGTTCACTTAGCTGTTCACTTGCCACAAGAAGCAAAACTTGTTGGACCAGTAGGTTATAGCTGGATGTATCCAATTGAAAGGTATGTATAATTCGCATGTATTTATTATTCTAAGACGTATATTTATACTTTCGAATAATTTATATATCTTTGTTGTTATTTTTTTATTTATAAATTTACAATTTTTAGGGCGTTGGGGACTCTTAAGCGTTACGTGAAAAATAAAGCTCGTCCTGAGGGATCAATTGCAGAAGCTTACATTGTTAACGAGTCTTTGACATTTTGTTCAATGCATTTCCGTGGGATGGAAACAAAGTTTACTCGACCAGAAAGAAATCCTGATAGATCAAACAATAACCAACGGAAAAAGGGATCTATTTCTGTTTTCGCTCAAGATGTTTGTCCAACTGGTGCTTATGATATAAAGGAATTATCATTGCAAGAACGAGATCAAATGATCTGGTTTGTTCTAAATAATTGCGATGAAGTGCAGCCTTACATGGAGTGAGTAAAATTTATGCAAATTTATCAATATGTTATAAACATGCTTATTGTTTGTTATCTAATTTATGCAGAGAGCACCTGGCTTTGTTGAAGGAGGAAAATAATGTGAACGTGTTACAAAGACATCAAAAACAATTTCAAAAATAATTTCAAAATTCAGATATTGAACTTTGTATCTGAATATGTTACTAATCAGATAAGAGTTCGGATACCAACATATCTGCATCCAGAAATGTCCACAAGCGAAATGATTTACATAAATATATATTTTTTAAACCTAAAAAAGTGTACATTATATTTATTTTTATATTTTGCTTTATATTTATTAAAAAACATTTTTATTTAAAAAGGGGTTACAGATTGGGTGGTCTAGGTAGTTTTATTTTTCACGGATTGGGTGTTGTTATTCAAAAAGGGATTGGTGCTCAGCTTGTTGCTAGGCTAACAACTAAATCCTCTTCTTTTAAATTAATTAAAAACTAATTAATTAATAAAATTATTGATACACCGGGTTTATAAATATTTTCATCATAATTAATTTATATTATAAGATTTTATTTTATTTTTTACAAAATTTTGTTTTCTTTTGTTATGGTTTTGGATCAGATACCTATCCGATTTATCCGAATAAAAAATCGGATACGAATTCGAAGTGAAAAAACTATCTATATGATTCGAATCGAATTCGAAAAGTTGTATGATTTTCATTATCAAATACAAATAATTCCCTATTCGTATCCATATATATATGTATTTACGCTCTTACTCTAGCACCTTAATTCTTGTTTTGGTAAAAATAAAACAACCCTTATCAAGAAATAAGTTGGAAACAAAGGGAGGTAGTCAATTGAGATTCCAAATAAAATCTGGAGATCTACTGTTACATCATAGAAAATTTTGGAGAGTCTCCTAATGTCTCTTGTTATTGGTTGGCGATTTTTTCTAAGTCATTAATTTAATTTCTTTGGAACACCATTATTGGATTAGGATTTCGTAAGAGTCAATCCAACACCCCTGTTATTCGAGGAGAAATAAAAGTCATTTATTTGTAATTTTCAGAGATTTGGGGAGAAATTTGTATGAAGACAGACAAGGTAGAAATCTCTCCTCAAGAGGTGATATTTTGGGAGACTTCGAAATTCAAGGAATATTTGTTTTTGAGAGTAAGACCAATTTTTTTCTCTTTTTGGTATGAGATGGTGACCAAGGGACGAGCCATTTGTGCAGTATTAATATAGCCGACCTCATCTGAATATGTTGGACATATCCTCTCTTCTTATTTTTCCCTCGTGTATGCCGACCGATCTTTCTCTTTGCCACTTCAAAGGACATCTCCTTAGATGAAACAACGAAAAGATGCTAACCAGTGATGACATAGCATAGCAAATAGAAAAATATGTGATGACTGAAAACTTAGGCCCAGGACAACAATGAGATTTATTCTTAAAATGAACAAATATTTTATTAGGTATTCATGGTACTTTTATTAACATTATAACATGCATAATAGAAAAATCGGATTTGTTTTAGGTTTTTAGTTAGAAATTATATATTTTATGTCTCTATAAATCACTGAAACTCTTTCCAAATATCGTTTTGTTGTCTCTATAAGTCATAAAGGCTCTCTAAAATAATCTTTGAGAATCACTTTAAATCTCTAAACTTTGAGAGAGTCTCCGGGAGTCACTCAAATAAAAAAAATCTATGAAAGTCTATGTAAATCTCATTTGACTACCCCTTGTCAGCAACTTTGTCAACTAACAAGCCATGAGTTTTGTAAAATTTGCACCCCAAATCGTCGTTTAATGTCGAAACCAAGAAATCAAATTTTTATTAACTTGCAATAAATATGGACTAAAATAGAGTCATTTTCTCGCTCCAGAATTTCTAATGTCGGTATTATATTTTTTTTTGACAATATTCACTCATGGCATAGGTAAATTTTAATTAGGTAGGGACTGCTAGGGGAGAGTTTTGAGACAAAGAATATTAGTAAAAGTAATTTTGGATAAATTTTATGATGGTAATATAAGAAACATACTGTTGAAGTTAATTGAGAAAAGCAAATCTTTTGAATATCTAATTATTACTATTTTGAAAAGAGGAATTTATTTATTTAGGTGTTCGGTCAACGTTTACATAATTCAGAAAAGTAGTATTCCTGGTCTTTACAATTGGGTGAAAAAAACATTAGTGTAACCAATTCCCAATTATAAGCATTAACTTCCAACCGACTTGTTCGTTGATTCTTTATCCCCCTGATAGCATCGATATTCCTGCGAGTCCGGAGTCCTATTTTGATCCTTGTCATCTGCATAATTTCATCATAATGTTGGTTATTTCTTGACTTTGGTGTTTTGATCCATAGTTGGTGTAGCACGCAACATATATAGCTAGCCCGATGTTTGTTGTTGATGTGGTGGTGGTAGATCCGGAGAGTGAAGGTTGTTACACCTTCTTCAATGACTATCCACAAAAATAGCCTAAATTTTGATGGGTACTTCATTGTCTGGACATTGAAGTGATCCCATGGTGTTGCTGGTGGTTGTGTAGCTGAGTGGTTGTTGGGTTGGTAGCTGTCGCTGTTGTGGAGAGGTGTATGTCTGCCGCCCTCGCCTTCTGTGTTCAACTGTTGTCGTCGTCGTTGATTATGAGAAACTTGCATAAGGAGCTCCTGTTGTTGATGACACACATTACCTGAAGTATACTTACTACTAACATACTTGTTTAACAACATGAAAGGGAGAAACAAGAAGGGAAATACTAAACCTAAATCTTGATTATTCATGAACATGAAGGGAAATCCTATTCTAATTTCCGAGTTTGCCCTAAAGGTATGTGTAGGACTACGTAGATTTCAGACTGTCAATGGCTGCATCTTTTGACAGTCCAGCCGTATGGTAATCATTCAGCTTGCGAGAGTCGGACCTTGCCAAACTCTCGCATTTCTTCAGTTACGGCATGTGTAGCTGGATCTCCGAGCACATCACGGGCACAACACGTTAGCTTAGTTTGTTGTGTTGTGCCCAAAAAATAGGCACATCAGCACGGCACAACACAACAGGACATGTGAACAAAGCACGCCAAATGATGCATAAAATACAACACAATACATCAGATTTCATGCATATTTCACAAAAAATTCTTTATTTAAGCTAGTTTTTGACATTTTATTTTTCGCTATGCTGATACATATACTAACTAAAATATCTAAAAAATATTTGCTTTGCAAAACATGAACTAAATGGACTAGCACAGCACATCAAGCCGTTTAGCACGACACAACACAGCAAGCCGTTTAGCACAACACAACACAGCAAGTCTGAGTGTTTGGGACAGCACAACACAGCATGTAGCACGTGACTTCGTGGGCTGAGCTATGCCGGGCCGACACGTTTCACACCTCTATTTCCGATCATGGTCAGAAACTTGAATATGTAATTTTAGAGGATACCTTTTATTTTATGAAAAAAAGAGTTCATTCTTCTTTTTTTTTTTTTTTTTTTTTTTTTTTTTTTTAAAGGTATAAGTTCATTCAATTATGCACTGACACGACTAGAAGAAAGAGAACGCCAATACATGAAAAATAGAGATATTTTCGATTTTGTCTTCAATTCGATATATATGAATATAAGGAAATATATATATATGGATATAAAAAGAGATCTCGTCTTCAACTCGATATATATGAATATAAAGAAATATTATATATGTATATATAAATATAAGGAAACAATAAAACCAAAAGATTTTGTCTTCCATTCGATATACATGAATATAAGGAAATATCTCACCCAAAAAAAGAATATAAGGAAATATATTCTTTAATAGCTGGCAAGATACTAAATTTCTTTTTGATTTTGTCTTCAATTTGATATATATATGAATATAAGGAAATATATTCTTTAACAGCTGGCAAGATATTATTTTGCATGCTTGAAACGTGTAACAGGAAGGAGATGACTTATTTCATTTTTCTCTCTCGGAATGCTACATCTTCTGCAACTAATACTCCCTTTATACTAGGAATCATACACATCTAAAACATACTATAAATCTGTATGCAAAAGTGATAAATCAAGAAACTTAGTGCTCTTCAAAAAGTTTCAAAGTCAGTTATCATGAGAGGAAAAATCGCTCCCACTAAAATTTCAGTTGAAATGAAAAATCAAAAAAATCTGGCGCGGGATCCTTCCCGCTTGTTGTTGCAGTTATTTGAGCCTAAGGTACTTATTTATAGATCGGAAACTGCTAGTCTGTATCATAAAGTTTCAGATTCAGAAAGAGTCATCTGCTTTGCATACATCTGCTTTGTAAGCCATCTTCCTTGATTTGTTTTTAGATTTCTCCATTAGTTCTTTTTCTTTTCATTTTTCACTTTTGTTTCTCCATCTCGCACAGATTATTTGCTTTGAATATTTTCTGATATTGTTTCTTATTTGAATTTCTGCTAGACTCGTTATGGCTACTGGCATTGCTCGTCGTGTTGTTCCTGGACAGTCACCTCCTGCTGGTTTGAATATGACAATCACTGTTTCTTTATCTTTTATTTTCTTTGAACTTGATTGGAGAAGATATGACATGTTTTCTCTTGTTACTGTATCATAGATTCATCAATGCAGAGAAGAAATGTGCGTGGGTTAACCCGGGGGATTGAAGTATCAAGAACTATGGCTATGAATAACGGAAATAAGCTTCCCGTGGTTTTTTCTGAAATTGAGAAGGCACCTATTTGTTCAAATGCCCCCAAGTTGTCATCTGAATGTGGAATTATTGTACGTGGTTTAGCTCCTCTTCAGCACGAATCCTGGACGAAAATTCCTGAGCATTATCGAAATGCTTTAATCGAACGTATTAAGGTTTGTTAACATGTTGAATAAATTTGAAAGGATAATTTAAAAGTTACAGACGATAAAGTTTTCAATTAACAAGTTTTGTTTCCAAAATTGTTGTAGGACAAGTTTGTTGTTGATACTGCTGTGCCTTTCATAAGAAAATATTTGAACGACAACATGGCAAAAAAATTTACAAATCATCGGAATAAGTTGGTTAAGCATTTTAAGAGTTTCGGAACAATTGAAGAGGCGCGCTTGAATCCGCATAGGAATGTATCCCAAGATAGCTGGAATTATTTGTGTGACTGGTTCTCTTCGGCAACGTTTCAGGTATACATGGTGATTATACTTGCTTTAGTTTATAATTATGTATTCTATATTGTTTATTAGTGTTCTTATTGCAGAAACGATCACTGGCTGGATCTAATAATAGGGCAAAAGTTCCTTATAATCACTGCGGAGGGTCTCTTCCATTCGTAGTCCACCGAGAATTGGTATCTATTTATCCTTCAAGTACACAGATTAAACATGCTTATTTTTTCTTTTCTTTGTTTGTTGATTTACAGTGATGCTAAGCATCAATACTCTGGGTACTTATGTTTTTGATTTTGATCAAACAGAAAAAGGCCCAAGAGGTGCAACTTATCTACATACAAACTTTCCATGACACCCATACTCATACGGTAAAAAATTCTGATGATGAAGATGAGGTGCAGTGGATAAGCAAGGAAGCCCAAATAAGACACGTATGTTACTTTGAAATTGATTTTACTTGTCCTATTTTTTTATGTTTGCTTTGATTAATGTGTACATATGCATATAGGAAAAGATGCTTGATCTGTATCAACAAGGAATTGCAGAGGGATCTCAACCTCCTGAGGAGTTAGCTATTTTTAATGAAGTGACAGGTGCTAAGAAATACAAAAGACAACGTGTTTCTTCGGCTTCATCTTCTGATGGAGTGGTTAATGAGTTTCGTGATTTAATTGAGACATTGAATGAAAAGATCAAAAGCCAAGAGGACCAAATTTTGAAATATCAAGATGAAATCAAGGAAATGAAAGATGAAAATCAGAAAATGAAGGATGACAATGCTGCTTTTAAGGAAGATATGCTTAGCCGACTGGGTTTTGCTCCCGCTATGTTTAATAACCTTCCCATTCCACCACAGGAGCACAATTAATGCAAGGTCCAGATGAAGTTTGTTTTAGGTTGCAAGTTTATCGTATAGATTGTTTATGTATGTTTTATGTTGCAAGTTTATCGTATAGTTTGTTTATGTAAGGCAGTTTGTTTTAGGGTTTGTTCGTATTTTATTAGTAAGTTATTTTAGGTTTGCAAGTCTATTTTATGCAAGTTTGTTAATGGTCAAGTTGTCAATGTATGTCAAATCGTGTTAAGTTTGTTTGTTAATGTGTAACTTTTAATTTATAATATAAAGTATCTAGTTTTTATTATTTACTTGCCTTATTATTTTTATTTATTTTCTGAGGCATGTTTTAATTATCACATGTTCTTAGATATATTGTATTTATTTTTATGAATTATTGCCAATAACGGATTTTTTTAATAATTATTATGTTTAATTATCTTTGGAGAGAAACTTTGGCCACTTAATCTTATTTTTAGAAACAAGGTATCCTTCACTAAATTTGTTTTAGGCAAGAAAATATTTTCTCATTAAAAATGGTTTAGGTAAGAAAATATTTTCCTTACCAAAAGTAGAATCTGTGATATTTTTCTTGGTCACTATACTTTCTCATTAAAGATTATTTAGGTAACAAAATATTTTTCTCATTAAAAGTAGATTCTGTGATTATTTTTTGGTCACAATTTTTTCTCATTAAATATTGTTTAGGTAACAAAATATTTTGCTTATTAAAAGTAGATTTTGTGATATTTTTTGTGGTCACCGTAAATTTCTTTTGCAGATAAATATATTTGTTGTTGAAACCATATTCTGCGATAACCTTTATACTCGTAAAAAACTGTTTTTATGATAAATTAGTTTGTCGGTAAACTATTTTTTTAACGAGAATTTAATTCGGTCACTATAGTCTATTTTCGGTGATAAAAAAATATTTATCGTTAAAATTGGGTTCTGTGATGGACTAATTTTTTAGTCGGCGAATGCTTTTCCTGACGGGGATTTACCGACCGCAAGGGGACAAATTTTTTTCCATCACAAAAAATTTTTAGGGACAAAAAAAAAAGGCTTTTGTAACAATATAATTTCTCACTAAACATGCTTTTTTTTGTAGTGAGTATAGGGTACGTCTCAATCAAACCATGGAGGAGAAAAGAGGTGGCCCATCGTAGCCATGCATGACCGTTGGAGCCTTCGGTCAAGAACGAAGATACCAGCGGGACAAGCGCAAGAATCACGAAGATAAGGTTGCAACTATCTATAATAGTGGACCACACTTATTATCCCTATAAATGCCCCTCTCCACTGAGAGAAAAGGGGTCGACAGGTTTGAACCGAGAGTGAGAAATAGAGAGTTAAGAGAGTGTTAGCAAGAGTAAGTGATAGATTTATCCTCGTCCTAGCTTCGTTATTCACTCCAAAGTCATTCGACTATTTTTGTAATCCCCCAAATGCATAGTGAAACAACTACCCCGTGGACGTAGGCCTTAGTATTGAACCACGTAAATCATCGTCTCATTTGTATTCAACATTTTACCTTTGAAGTCTTGGTTCTTTCCTTTGTCTTCGATGTGTAAGAGTCCATCAAACGGGGTTATATCAGCTTTGGGGCGATAGTTTTGTGGATTTCCCATGTTCCTTTCTTTGGCGCGGTGGTGGCGGATAATAATATGGCTCATAATCTTCAACATCAATTGCTTGTTGTTTTGTAGAAGATTTGAGCAAGTTTTGGGGAGTAGAGTAAGAGCTGAAATCTTCAAAGAATTCAAATTGTGGGGTAATGTAAGGTGGACAAGAAGAGTATGCTGGAGTGGATTGTAATGGATGATAATATGATTTATTTAGGGAGGCTTAATTGCTGGATGAAGGTTGGGAAGAGGCTGGGGGGGTTTGAAGATGAGTAGTAGAGTTGGGAGGGGTGGAAGTACGGGGATGGATAATTTCATCTTGGGTCTTAGATTTTTTCTCCAAGTACCTTCTTTCCTTCTTCTTTCTTTCCTTCTTCTCCCATGAACTTAATAAACATACTTTCGATTTTTTTTTATGATATCATCGAAACGTTCATCCATTACTGTGGTTAGCTTCTTTTCAATATTGATTCCCATTGCTTTCACATCAGCTTCTAGGTCTTTCCTCAAACTAGTTCTTAACTCTTCAATCTTCTTATCACCCATGTTAGTGGAGGCTCTCAATCGAGGCTCTGGTACCACTTAACGTAGCGGAAGCGTAATAATTTGGATCAAGGATCCAAAAGGTAGTGAAAACTAGTGTGAAATCAATAGATTCACAAAAGTTATAAGAAAACTAGAGAACAATAACTAAATAAAATATCTTTGATAAATCAAATAAGATAATAATGTTGAATGTGTAGGAATTCTACAAGGCTAGGCCTTCTTATATAGGCTTCACTATTTCCTAAAAGTAATAAAACTAGAAAAGGAAATCATACCAAACTAGGAAACTAATATGTTCTAGAATAGTTCTAGAATAGGGAAATCATAAATTAGGAAATAATACTAGAAATAGAATACGGTTTGACACTAATGTCAAACAGGGGTGACTTTGTCTAGATGTTCTACATCAAATTCTTAGTTCTCGACAGTAACATGCTTTGAATGCACCATTCTATTATAGTATCCACATTATTTTTTGGCTTATTTTTCTCACAAGCTATAAACATACAACTACGCAGTGGCGGAACCAGTTTAAAGGAAGGGTGTGCAGTTGCACACCCAACGACTCCCAAGCCTTCTTTAATTTTTGGGCTTTCAAACTCTCATGCACACCCTAGTAAAAAGATTATGCTCCCCCTTAGCCAAGTTTCTGGCTCCGCCCATGAGCCACACACTGTCTGCACACACTAATCATTTTTTTTTTCGCTATCTATACACACTCGTGGTCCTATGTTAAAATGTCTAAACTCAATGGCTGGCTAATGTGTCAGGAATGCTCAACACAAACCTAAAATTCGAGTCCAAACTTGGCCACCAAGTAAACTATCAAACACATACATCTCGATAAATCCGTGATTTCGAAACTAAATCCACTTTCTTCTCCGCCGATTTCTTCAAAGTGGTTTTCTATTTCTAGGCCTAGAGAAAAAGAAAACTTCGATGGCAGGAACACGATGGAAACTGAATCTAGAGTCATACTTCTCTCCTGCACAATTGGAGAAATTGAATGAAATACCAGCCTCCTCCTCTGCTGCATTTCCCCCTGGTAATCTCTTCAAACCCTAATATATATTTCTTGCGAGAACCTTTTTTTTTTTTTTTTTTTTCGTATAGATTTCTTATTGTTTATTTGTACAGACCTCCCGGAGAAACTGGACGCTCCCGACGGTAAACTTTTCGACCCTATGATGGTGATTAAGTGCTTGATTGATCTACAAGTAGCTAATTAATTGAGTTTGTATTGTGCGTCACAGATATCCTGCGAATCTTGCACAATTATTTTCCCTGGGAAACAATTCAGGATATAGATAATACCGAACACTATTATCACCGTGTCTTATGGGGACATAGAGATGACGATGTAACTGCCGATATGCCCAAGCTGAAGGTAATTACTACTACCTTATTTTCAAGAAAAGTGATACTTTCACTTGTTCATTTTTTTTAGTAAAGATTGGCAAATTGAAAAAAAAATATCGCTTTTCCCGAAAAAAATGGAGTGTATTTAATATTGGATTTTTATGTTTATAGGAGCTATCTAGTATTCTGAGAGAGGAGTATGATAGGTGTAGAGAAGTTTGTTATGCAAACGGTAGGAGAGCTGCTCAACCTTATTATGATCTTGTTGACCAGCTACCCTCTATTAAAAAGGATCCATCCTATAAAGATTTGACAACGAGGTCTGAGAGATACATGATTAAACAATATCTGAAACGAAGAGGATATCAGAATGGAGATGGACAGATTCAAACTCCACAACAATCTCTTGCCAGTCATCTTGAGGTGCAGTTGTGGAAGATTATATATAGTTTCTTACATTTTATATATTCTTACGATTGCCACATTTCTGAGGTGATTTATTTTCTTATTTTAAGGTGTTGCGTGCGAAAATACAAAATATAGACACTGACGAATATACAAGAGCGGGCGTGCGTGAGGCTCATGTTGAACATTTACTTCACAGGACGAACGGCCTGATTAAAACCTTGAAATTAATCGAAAACAAGTTCAGACATTTGAACAGGGTAAATAATTTTTACTCCATGAGTTTAATTTGGGAATTCATGAATTGTCTTGTGCATACTGCTTATAACAATAAATGTTACAATATATATATGTGAAGGACTTGGAGCCACGTAGAGCAACTAAACAGCTTATCGGGACAAAGGACACATCTGGGAAGAAATAGGAGCGTCTGATTCCACTCATCAGTGGAAAGGGGAGTCTTATTTGTGATATTGGACTTCATGTTTTAATTGTATGCTTTGGTTATGAACAAGGCAATATATAAACTTTTATTGTTTATTCGAAATAAATTTGGTCAGAAATTGCAATCTTGATGTGAAGTGATTCTGTTTTGTTGCAGTGTGTATAAATGAATTAAGCTTAGAAAGGACAAATGACTTTTTGAACATCTGGTTGTTCCAGCACTGTCATGTAAAAAATCTAAGAACTTGACCAATTTCTTACAATTTTGTTATCAAGATTGTGCTATTTAATCGTCCTAGTAGAGAATGGATTGAGAGTGTACAATAATTGTTAGTTCGTTAGGCAAAAAAACTGGTTTTACTGTGACCATCTCCAGTACATGTCTAATTCAGTTCAGCAATTACTATAGTGAACACCCAAAACCCAATCTCTGTTGCTTTTCTTGAAACGGCGAAAGGATGTATGTGTTTTAGTATTATGCCTGCTTAATTTGAAGTTTGAAGTAGTGTGTTCTGCAGCAGGGGTCTGAGAACGCATCCTTGGCATCAGTAGCTCCTTTTTATTGCCTTTTCTATAACTCCACATAACTTTCAGACATTTTGTTACAATTTGCTGATGAAAAAATCTTGGTTGTCGCTGCTAATTCATAAGCAGGAAAGCATAGCTTCTTTCCACTTCAAAAATTTAAATTTAACCAGGCTTGCGAAATCATGTAAACCTACAATATTTGTATCAGATAGTACCTTTCTTGTCTCGGCAACAGCCGATGCAGCAAGTGACACTCTGAGTAAATAGATAAGTACCTTTATTGTCTTGGCAACAGCCGATGCAGCAAGTGACACTCTGAGTAAATAGATAGTCACATTGTTATACCGGTAGAACAACTACTAATGGAAATAAGAGTAGCTGAACTATAAAATAGAGTCTTTCTGGTATCTTCATCATCATGATCTAACTGTCTTATCAGACTTTTCTAACCAAAGAAGATTTTTAAGCCCTTGAGGAAAATCATCTGGTAAATAAACTGATCCATCATCACTGCTTTCTTCCTTGTTCACAACTGCAAGTATCTTTTTTTTTTCCATTTTCGCCAGATAATGTGCAGCTAGAGACGATGGGTCTCTCATCTCTCTTAGTTTTTTCTGTCTAAGTTTCTAAGGTGATATTCAGTGTTTTGCTATTTCACCTCAATTCCTCCTCCTGGTCCGTCAAGTGCGAACTTAAAAGTACCTGACGCCACGTCCTCTGTTTGCATTGGCTTCAAATTTGTATGTATATCACATAAGCTCCAAAAAGCATCCAGAACCCTGCAGCAGATGTTTCTATCAGATTGAAGTTCGTATCCAAAACCCTGTAGCAGATGTTTCTATCAGCTTGAAGTTCCAAAACTCAGCGATTCTATGTGAGATCCCACAAAACATAACATAGTGATTGCTTTCATCAAGTGCGAGCAACTGCCCATCTGTGACGAAAGTCAAATGCTCAGCCTCTAAGACCCGGCAATTGTTTGTTTCAAGTTTCTATATACTCCAGTGAAGCATCTAAACCCCTGCAGCTACCATTACTGCAGTCAACCAATAATACAATACAAACTAACCAAAAATACAGATTTTCACCGAGTTTCTGTTTCTTCCCGTGATCACATATCACATATCTTCTTTTAAAATCATCATAAGAATTAAATTTACTAGTTTCAGCTATGCCTTTGGCCCACGCCAAATATAGCGCCCTAAGCTTGCAAGACTTGCAACTAGGTCAACATGGCCGTACATGCCATTGGCACATGCCAAACACACACGCTGGTAGCCTAACTTGCAAACCGTGCAACCTACCACCAAGGCATTCCGCACATGCCATTGGCACATGCCAAACACACACGCTGGTAGCCTAACTTGCAAACCGTGCAACCTACCACCAAGGCATTCCGCACATGCCATTGGCACATGCCAAACACACACGCTGGTAGCCTAACTTGCAAAACCGTGCAACCTACCACCAAGGCATTCCGCACATGCCATTGGCACATGCCAAACACACACGCTGGTAGCCTAACTTGCAAACCGTGCAACCTACCACCAAGGCATTCCGCACATGCCATTGGCACATGCCAAACACACACGCCGGTAGCCTAACTTGCAAAACCGTGGAACCTACCACCAAGGCATTTCGCACATGCCGTTGGCACATGCCACACACGCCACTAGCAGCTTTGGCATTACCACTTACGCTCGAGGTGCAACTCGCAACGAAGGCATTCCGCACATGCCATTGGCACATGCCACATGCGTCCCTAGCAGCACCACTTGCACGCAAGATGCAACCAACACTCGAGACGTCAACACAAACTGGGGGATGCTTTCTAGGGTTTTGGTTTGGCGGTCACAAAGATGCGGCTGTACACTACGCTCACATTAAGAAAGCGTGAAAAGGAATAAAGCGGTCAAATAAAAGAGGAAATAATGGTGAAAATGTTTTCACCCATTAACACCATGCGGTTACCACCTCCTCCCATTATTTCACCCTTTACTCTCTTCCTTCATGAGGTCAGGAAACGTTTCAAATCTCGACTTGTATAAATAGGTCTTACCTATTTCCACCAAACAACAAGTCTCGGTCAGGAGAAAAATACTACACTCTCAGAAAGGCAACTTTGCAAGCTCTCCCAAAAAAGATTTCATCTCTTGCAAGCTTCCAAAGCTTTTACTTTCTGATACAAGTCGAGATACTACTCTCCCAGAACTATTCTGGTCTCAACACCTTTCTTTGCTTCCCTCCCAAATCAACCCCTTCTCCTCCACTTTGTGACCGAATCAAGTCTGGAACGGCCATTTCTTGGTTTAGGCCGGACTTGTACAGATTGATCTCTCGAATCTATAAAGTGCTCACGTGCAGCACATTTGTTTAGGGTTTGAACCAGTTTCTCACTCACCTACCGAATTTACCGAAATCGGCAGAAACGATTTTTACCCATAAACAGCAGGTTACCGAACTCGCTCTTAATGAAGGTTTTTAGTCGTTCGGTTAACACGCAGGTTACCAAACTTTGTTTATAGGATTACAGAGTAATGTTCGGTTTCCCGCAATGTTGCCGAACTTTAGGGTCTAGAAGTTCGGTTGGTTCGCAACCTATATGTAACCGAACTTCACGTTGTTAAGATTTTACCTAGTGTACAAAGTTCGGTTGTTTCGCAAACTTCATATCAACCAATATCTAACCGAACTACACACAATTAGTTAAGAGTTCGGTTTGTCAAGGTTTTTTGCTAACAAACCGAACATAGTGGGACAAGTTCGGTTAAATTGAAACTCAACATAGTGGGCAAAATAGCACAGTTCGGTTACATTGGATTTTTTTTTTCTTTCTAATATTGGTAAAGTTCGGTTAGAAAATAGTTATAGAATTATTTGCGAACCAACCGAACATAGTGGGCAAAGTTAGGTTAAATAAAAAATCAACATAGTGGGAAAAATAGCACAGATTCGGTTACATTTGATTGTTTTTTTTTTTTTTTTTTGTAATATTGGTAAAGTTCGGTTATAAAATAGTTTTAGCCTTCTTTATAACCAACCGAACTCTAAGTTCGGTTAAGAAAAAATTAATTCGTGATAACCGAAGTGTTCTTCGTGTTCTTGGTTTCGAATGATCGGTTAGCAAACTAGGTTTTTTTTTTTAAACTATTCCAAACCGAACATGCCACTAGAACTTCCATTTAAACCATATTTTGATGACTACTGCTCAAAATTTCAATCAAAAACAAATTAGAAGTAATGGGTTTGTGGGAAAATACTTATGGATAGGTTTGTTTATAAAAGATTGATTAATCGACGATGAAAATTCAATGAATCGACCGAGGCTAAAAATTTGATGATTTTGATTAGATTTGTATATGATCGGGGTTAGATGATCATAAATTGATGAAGAAGAGAAGAAGAAAAATTATAGAATAGAGGAAGAAGAAGTTTGTAGATTAGTTATAATTTTAATTAGGTAAAAGAGTAAATATGTTAATGATTTAAATTAAGTTATATATATAGAGGTGGTGGTGGTAGTCGGAGGTGGTGGTGGTTGGCGGCGGTGGTGGGAGGTGGTGGTGGTGGTTATATATATATATAGGTGGTTATTAGGTTAGTTTTAATTAAATTAGGTTAAGGGTAGGTTAGTCATTTCCACACTTTAGGACACCCCTTATAACTATAGGGAAGGTGGCCTAATAAGACCATGGTCCCCTCAAAAAACCATGGTCCCCAAAAAATGGTTCTTGGTTATTGCACCACAAAAATATCTTCTTATAAAATCAAACGCAACCCTAGGATTTCAGTAGAGGTTGAGAGTGAAATTGGAGACTTCCAGAACCAGAGTGAGCCAGTGAGGCGCTATTCCGGATTTCTGCTTCCTGATTCCAAAATTAGATGGGTCTCATGTTCGGAGTTTGATTTTTACGTGGAAACCTTGGCAGAGATCAAAGATAAGAGAGACAAGATCTTTGATATTATTTGTATAATGACTTATCCTTTCAAATCTATCTAGTTAGCTATCTTTGTTGGCCCATATCGCAGCTGATCTTGTTTCTTCTGGTAAGATCTGTAAAACAATGGTATTTGATTTCAATATCTTGCCCAAAACACTGACATTCATATTTTGTTTTTTTTTTTGTAAGCAGAAACTCCAACTTCACTTTAGCTGCAACTTCAGTAGTAACACTACAGACTCTGCCGGAGAGATAGAGCAGTTATGGACTAGTGACCTTACAACCAACATTATTGGGTGTCCGATTGTGGGAGGCGAATGTAGATTCGCAGAGATCTCATTTTGGTAATTTCTTGAATTAGTGAATCTTTAAGTTTTTCAATATATCCACTTTGTTTTAGTTGGAAATTTTCTTAGGGTGTATTCATATCAAAATATAGACAGATCAATTAGGAGCTTACATTTCAAGTGTTGGTGAAAAATTTCTGTATAGACCTTATTTGCTACTACAAAAAGTACAATTTGGATTTATAAATGTTAGTTACTGTTTTGATATTTACCTTTTACCTGCGAAGTCATTACTATTGACCTGGTAATGTAGAGCTGCCAATTCGGTGATTCTTTTTAATTTTTTAGTTTTAGGTATGTGGCTTGCCCTCTCCCTTCAGTTACATCTTCCCCTCTTTGCATTGCTCTCCTCTGAGCTACAATGTATACTCTTTTTCTTGCTGTCACTTCCTTTTCACTTTTGTTCATTTAGCAATCAGTGGTTCTTTAAGTACCTGTGCTTCTTGCTGCAATGCAAATTATGAGTCCTTTTAGTTTTGTCAACAATGAGTAGTATAATACTTCGAGGTATTCCCCTATCCTTAGAATCTTGTATTGTCCGAGAAAAGAATCTAACTTCGGGAATCGTGTATAGTGCAGTGAAATAGGCAATAACAAAAAGAAACCATCTTAAGCTCCGGGAAGTAACAATGAAAAACCTCACCTCCAGATCCTCAAGAGTTAAGCAGGGTCTATTGCTCAGTGCATCTGTTTGGAACTTCCTCCTGTGAATTTCAATGCTTTAGCCCGTAGCTATCTTAAACAGCTCCAGCTTCTGCTGGAAAAGATTCTTCCGCCTGTTACACGCTAACATTCTCATGAACACTGTATATACCACCACCATGATTTATAGCATAAGGTATCATACAACTTAGGGGCAAAGATGGTGATATTGTAGTATTACTAATGCTATTAGGAATAGTGAAATTAGCTGCATTACTAGTATTAGCAGGGAGTACTAGTGGTGATGTTGAACATAAGTTATCAAGCGCACGGCATGTATAACAAGTTTTCAGCGATCCAAAGCTGAAACCGTATGCTATTAACTTTAGATTAAACATGTCTTTATGTGAAATATTGCCAAGTTTGTGTAAATTATGGTTGTCTTATCTAACTCGCCCAATTCATTTCACATCTTGTCTAATTCGCCAAATTTTTTTCACATTGCAGAGCATTTGGTGACGGTTGATTCGAAAAAGTTGAAATGCATAGCAGAGGATCCTTCCAATGACAGACATTGTGGGCTACAATAGGACGAGTTGTTTCCATTCTGCAACCTCAATCGTTGCGATCATGCAAAGTAGAAAACAGCACCAGTAAATATAAGTGGGAAGAGTTTAGGATGGGAAGGGATTTTGATGATCCAGGAGAAGGCATAACTAGATTCTCTATAGTGATAAGGATGCATTCTAGGAAGCGATAAGACTGGCGAAACTGCCAAGGTACATTACTGGTGGAAAGCATAATAGTCCACTCATTCTAGCTTATCTTGTTACAAATAATTATCATTCTATTTGTCTGCTTAGCTTACGAAAAGAATAATAATTGCTGATAAAAAAAGAAAAGAAAAAGCATATTATCGGTTGTGCGGTGCCAAGATAATTAGCATACAAAATATGTGCATCAGCATATAAAAAACTCATGATACTTTACATCATTATACTAGCTACTTTGTGAATTTGTGGTAATATTGTATCATGTATGAATCGCTCTGGCTATGTTTATTGCGGATTTTGTAATATACCTTTGTTAGACTTTAGTAATGACAATGCAGTGCAAACTTTAGTAACTTATTTCCTTTTATAAGAAATAAGAAACAGTTTCTGAGATATATATGCAATGTGTATGCAGAATATATCGTGGGAAACTGAGAGTTCTCCCAGTGGTCTTATGCTCTTAGCCTTGTAGGAATTCTATTTGTTTCTTAGTCCTCTGCTTACATTTGTTTTGTAACTTTGTTTAATGTCGTCAATATAAAATTTAGTGTGTGATTTTCGAGATTGTGTGGCCCCAGATTATGATACTAGTACAAATTCTTGAGTTCAAGGAGTTAGAGGCTGACTCTGCAGTTTTTCTGTTTTTGTGGAGAGCCTAGTATGGCTTAACTCCGAAACTTGTGTGGGATCATGCACTTTGCAGAGAAACAAGACTCAGAAGATGTGGTCGGTCTTTATATGTATGTTGAAATAAGGCCAAGACTTCATCTGACTTCTTACAATAACTGTGCAGGCACTAGAATAAAAAACAAGGCCGTTTGCAGATGCCCATACACAATCGAGCTTGGATCCTGATGCTGTTTCAACTCCAGCAAGGGGAACCAGTCCACAGTGTCTGCTGGGTAGTCGCAATTACCTGTCTTCTTCCAGCCAGTAGATCCTATGCTTTCCATATTTTGCTTCTCTTTGCAAGTTCCAACTTCTCTCTACTAGGTGCTTAACGCACCACATCCATGAATACCCTTTCCCTGCAAATCATCCGATGCTTACATCCTAACAAACTTCAATAAAACTCAGTGAATTAAGTATCTAGTAGAGAGAAATGCTGTCTGACTCATTTAATATCTTACAAGAGATTTTCATTTTACCACTAGTGAGTTGATTTCTTAGCTATATGCTCTTCTTTTCTTTGATGTCATTGATATCATCACCCAACATTGTGTAGATCCATCCTTTTTGAACATCTGGTTGTTGCAAATGTTGCCAAACATTCCACATCTTCATCATTCAGGGCTGGACCCTGAGCCCCAGCACGGTCATGAAAAAAATCTAAGAAGTAGACCAATTTTTTACTACAATTTTATCATCAAGATTGTGCCCAGTAAAGAATGGAGAATAATTCTTAGTTCTTGACAGTAAAATGCGTGCACCACTCCACTATAGTATCCAATATGTTTATTTTTATTTTCTCAAATTCATTTTTCGCTGTTTATACACACTCAACGGCTGGCTAATGCGCCGGGAATCAATACTTCTTTATATAAAGGAGGATGTTGAGGCTGACGTGTCGAATCCGGGTTGATTTTTATGTTTTCTGTAAGAATAGGATGCCACGTCGGCGTACCAGTTTTACCAAACGAATCAATGCATCTCTCGGTCAAAGGTTGTTAACTAACAGATGCAGATTAAAAGGTACAACCGAATATAGTAAGAAGATACACGTCTTTAAGATTAACAACCAACAAGACTCTTCAGTTACCCTCTTCGTCATCTTATATTCCGAGACTCTTCCAAATGCAGTATGTAGAGTCAATTCGGATTGTCTTGAAAAGGAAGGCAGAGTAGTATGTTAAGAAATCAGTTATTTCCACGTTTTACAATCACTGTATTGGTTTTGATTAGAGCAACGCATTGAAATGATGGAAGTTGGAGAATTTGGTGAAGTATAAGAGAAAGATGATTTTTTAAAATTTTCATGCACAAGTTCTTTTGAAGTTGTGAGACCTTCGGGAAACCACAAACATCCGAGGTAATTAATGGAAAGGTAATTAATAACTTTGAATTCAAGTCTCCTTTGATTATATTCTTTCTTCGAAATATCTTAGGATGCGTCCCTTCTCTCCAATATCAGAAAAGATAAGGCTAGCGCCACCAACACCAGCGTCACTATGTGTTTCGGAAGACAGTCAGACATCATCTTCATTGACCAACAACCATGTGTTTGGGGAAAAAACAAATCCTTTCCAAATTGTTCAGAGATTACGACGATCGACTGTATGAATGTGCAGATACGCTACATTTTCAAGTCTCAAACACATTTAGTTATGCCATATTTAAAATCGAGTTAAAACACGCGGTGGAACTTTAAAGGTATGACCATACAAGGTAATCTTCACGGGAACACCATTCAAGATATTCGTACGAGTAATAGTAATTTTCATCCATGGTAATAAATCTGTTATTTTTTTTCAGTCTTTCTTGGAGGACCTAACCCTAGCTGATACCAAGCTAGAACTGATATATTTAGGTTTAAACAAGAAGATAATAAACTAAGAAGATGATACAGAGAATGTGTGAACTTTATTATATTTCTGTGATGATACAAACCGTGAATAGGTATTGTATTTATATACAGACTTTGCTTATTCTTTAGGCTAAAGTATTTCCTAAAGTAGTATTTCCTAACATACAAGAATTCCAAAAATATACAACTCTCAAAGTCACGTAATACATGTACTAGATACTGTGTTAACAGGCAGTGATGCTCTTTTTTGATTGGGAAGTTGAAGCTCTAAGTAGCTTTCGCAATTTCTTTAACTGCTCGGTGTCCTTATTTATGGATCATTTATGGGATCCGGTAGCTCTCGAGTACATCTATATGCTTCCCCAAAATCTTCACGCCTAAAAATTTACACAAGAAAAAGAATTGACGGACAAAAAGATATACGGACGATCTCAAAATACAAATCGTCCGTTGAAAAAAAATCAACGTTCACAAATGTAACCCTAAATTAAACGGCATCTCTCAGCCTTTATAAGAAGAAGAAGTTCTCCCAAATCACTAGTTCCTCACTGTAAAACGAAGAAAGAAACTCTGAACCCTAAAAAACAACGGCAGATCTACTGCATCATCCCAGGAAATCCATGGCATATTACTCAAAATCATCATCAATATCCTCAATGTTTTAGCATAATGATTTCTCCTCTCAAAAAGACAATATGTTCTTGTCCTCTTGAAGTGAAGTTCTTTATCTGATTCTCAGGGCAAGAAGGGTCCAACATGGACTTCCAGAGATATTGATTAGAGAGAACTGAATTTCTTTGATCTTTTTGCCACTGACGTGGAAGAAATGAAGAAGGAGATAAACAACAACTTGTTGATGTAGATTTGAAGGATCGGGAGAAGAACAATGTAATTGTTTTCTGTAATTTTAGTTTCCAATCTAGTTCGTAATCCATGTGCAACACCAGTCCTATTAGTAAATTCGGTTTTGTATGTCAAAAGAATGGTAGTTTGTAATGTCTATAATTTTGAAGACATTGGGTCTGAATTTGCAATCTTGAGATGTGCATGTGATATTGTTTCATTGCAGTGAGAAAGTATAAATTTTGAACATCTGGTTGTTCCAGCCAGCAATGTCATGTAAAATATCAAGAACTAGACCAATTTCTTACAATTTTATTAAGTTGGAGCTAATGGTTGAAAATGTACAAACACACAATCTTGGCCGTCTATCAAAGATAAGTTGGTCAGTCTCAAAATGTTCATCATCCGTTAGATCATAGCCCTAAAGCTCTCTGAGCCTTTATAAGAAGAAGTTGTTCTCCTCCACAATAACTAGTTCCTGCCTGTGGGTAAGAAAATAAAACCCTAACCTAACAACAACAACAACAACATATCTCTACTGCTTAATCAATGGCAGAGTTTCTAAAAGCATCATCATAAGCAACCTCAGCATAATGATTTCTCCTCTCAAAGAATTATAATTTACCATACGCGTGAATTATGTTGATTTGCGGAAAAAGAATGTTCCATGATGAGATCCAGCGAAATTCATTAGCTACAACAACATCTGGTAGTTCTTTTTGCGTTACTTTGAAGGAAAATATAAGCCTTGAAAAGATCTGACTTGCTGATCTAGATTTGAAGGATAAGGAGGAGCCGACTTGCTGATCTAGATTTGAAGGATAAGGAGGAGCCGATGATGATGACGGCATCTCATATTGATTTTTCCCCTCTCAAATTGTGAAGTTGTTCAGTTCTTTTCTCAAATTGTAATTGCTTTCTGATGTTTTTATTTTAGTTTCTACCTGCTGTAAATATATATGCATCACTATTCCTGCTTGTTGTATCAATTACCCAAATACAACTAGTTGAGAAAAGACACGGATCAAATTCGACATGATCTGCATGGCCAAAAAGACTATATCAATTGCACAATGGTCATACAGGTAGAACTATCTATAAGGGTGTCAGAAACTGTCAAACCATCTTGATTTGCAATACTAGTACTTTCAGTTTTATATGTCAAACGATTGTTAATCAGCTATAGTAGCTATTATAATTGAATAAAATGTTAGAATTTCAATCTTGATGTGAATGCGATGTTTTAGAAACAAGAAACACATCGAGTCCAGTCTCATTGGGAAGCTGAGCGTGGTTGCTGGCGTGACTTGGGAGGCCATTGGGAAGTTGGCGCAGTTGGTGGGGCCGGTGTGGCTTGGGAGATTGGAAACTGGCGCGAGCTTGATGGGACCGGTGCAAACAAGGAGGGAGTAGGTGTTTCTACATATAGAAAAGTTTCCTTATTTTGCCTTCCTTTACGCGCAGCCTTCAATCAGGGCATTATTCATGCTAAAATCTGGAAGCGTTACGTTCCTTATTGCTTCCTTTCCTTTTTAAGGTTCCGTATTCATACCCAACATAATTGTATCGTCTCCTTGTTTGAGAAAGGGGTTCTTCTTGTCGAGTTTCTCTCTTTGTCATGTCGCACGAGAGATGAATCATCTTCTAACCAGTGGATTCTCTAGGTGAAGGCGCGAATCCGATTTCTTGCAGGAGCATCCCAACAAAGGTTATTCGGGTTAAGAAAATCATACAGGTATGTTTTCTTCTTCTTTGGTGGACTGACGTGCGCTTTATCGCTTGTTTGGTGAATGGAAAATTTCCCTTTTGTGCAGAGATATCCCGTTGGAGCATGTGTTACTTTTATCGACGAGGATAACCTAGTCGTTCCCCTCCCTTCAAATTCAACCTTGTTGACTGCTGCAGACTTGGAGATCGCTGGATTGGGTAGATGGTTAGAGTTGTTACTACCAGGAAGAAAAGAAATGCACATCAGTGAAGAAGAGAAATTTCCAGTGGTCCAATGGAGCTGTTCGCAAAGGAGATGAATGGTCTGTTGGCTGTTTAATCAAATGGAGGATGGGTGCTGTGTTCGAGCTGTTCTCGCTGCCGTCGGTTTAGTGTCTGCACGAAGGGGTTGGATCTATAAAGGCATGGATGCTTTTGCTCTACAATCTACAGTAGATTATGACTAAAAATGGTGTTGTTTGGTAGAGATAAACAAGGGTTAAAACTGCCGAGAGTTGGAAGGTTAGGAAGTTGAAGGTGGGTGAACAACTGTTGCCGGTGATGACTTAATTAGGGGGGAGTGTAAGAGGTACATAATCGTTTCCCAATTTTGAATGGTGGTTACTATAGGAAGCATGTCAAGGAGTTGGTGTTGCTGCCGGTAGAAATGGAAGACATGGGTCCGCAGACAATGTGTTTACTGAAATGCTTGTATGAGTTTTGGAAGTTGCAGAAACAGCGTGAAAAGGCAACAAAAATAGCGATTGGGTGGTACTAGTTCTAGATGCGTGTGCGTGTGATGTGCATTTAAAAGAAAATGGAGGTATGTATAATGGTGCATAACAGGTTTTGCATCCACATAATTTGTTGCATAACTTGTTATGCATTCTCGAAATTTATTGCATAACATGTTCTCATAGCTTTTTTTTGCATAACTTATTATGCAAGTCTAGAAACGTTTGCATAACACGTTATGCAGCTACTTTTTTCTTAATATTATCTGCATAACATATTGTCCAGTCGTGAAAATGGATGCATAACCTGTTATGCATCCGAAAATATGACTGCATAATGCATTATGCATCGAGAAAATTGTTGCACAATCTTTTATGCATCGAGAAAATATATGCATAACCTGATATGCATCCGTAAATATGGGTGAATACTACATTATGCATCAATTTTTTTTATGTACGCACTAAAATCAACCAAAACAATGGTTACATAACTTGTTATAGATGCAAAATTTGTTATGCAAGTGGAGAAAATGGTTGCATAATTCGTATGCGTCCTGGATAATGTGTTATGCATCGCTTTTTGGTGGTCGATAATGGTTATGTAGTCAGTTTAAATTTTGCCTAAAATAAAGATCACCTCCAATATTTTCGTGAAAAACAAAAATTTGATATTCTTGTTTGTACTGCTATGTAGCTCTCTTAAAAAGATTTCCAACGATATAAAATTTGTGAAATTCCAAGGCGCGGATTTTTAGATATGTTATATCCAAGTTGCGCTGCCGCTTATACCTCGATGCATAACTTTGTCATGCGGATGCATAATCCATCATGCAGACATTTTTAATAATTTCATATAATTATATGGGTGTCACAAGCACCCAAACTTAATTGTGGACCCGACAATGAGAATAAAATTCTTTTGGTCTCCCCCTAATTTTCCCTTGTCGTATTAACCGGCCCGCACATTGACTGCAACTTTGGAACTAGTCTAAGGGTATCTTAGTAAATCATCCAATTCTAGGGTTAAGTAATTTATAAATCCACTAAACCGCTCTAGTGTTGGTAAAAGTTTGAGCAGAGACCAGCAAGTGTGGGACTGGGTGACCGCGGCGGCATTGGTGAAAGACTGAATTCTCTGCCGATTTCTTTCAGTTGTAGTTCTTGTCTAAAACCAAACTTCCAAAAATAGAATCTATCAGAAAAAATAAAAGAAGCTCAGTTGCTTGAAGTGTTGGGTTAATACCTTCGTTACCGATTCTCCAATAATACAACTCGTGTATTATCCACCGATTCGTTACAACTCTTCGTAACACGGTTTTCACTTTATGTATTACATCTTGTAATACCAACAACAAAACAAGAAAAGAGTGATAGAAAAGAGATGATCAATCACAAACTTAAACAGACTTACTTGGGTGTATTGAGGCGAGTAATCTCTTTGCTTAAGACATTTGATGCCCTATATATAATGTCACATACTGAATTAGCGGCACATGTCTCCAACATTCAACAATACCTCGATGTTTTTCGCAAAGACTTCGATAACACCGAACAATGAACGCGAATGGATGTAGCACAAACTCTTCTTTAACTCTTGAAGACACATGCAAACTCTTAAATTTCTAGTACTAGTTTTATGACTCTAAAAACACATACTTGCAATGGAGAATGAGTGGGGTTTATATAGGCTAGAGGTGACTCTTGGAGAAGTCCTTTCATGAAGAGTCACAACCCTTAATGGAGAGTCACATCCCTTGGGATAAGACACTAATGTTGAAAAGACTCAAGTGAGTTGACACACCTATTCATATTTCTATTCAAAAATTCCAACAATCCCCCACATTGAATAGAAATTCATGCAAGTTTAATGCGCATACACTAGAAAAAGTTTGTGCGCGAACATCACCGCATCGGAGAGATAGCTTTTGGCTTTGAATCTTCCGTAGTGAATACCTACCGGGTTTACTAGTTGTTCTAGTGAACGCGATGTCTTGAACCGCCCAACTTTATGATGTAAACCGATGCAATAGATATCACATGCTTTATTTCCTTACATATCCGGTTCTCGGTTGTGTTCATTTCTGCCCCCGAACGATGTTGGTTTTCATGAGTGCTCTAGATTAACTTAGCCTTATAGTTATCATGGAAGCGGCACCACTTCACACTCATATAGGTGATCTCCTATTTGAAAAGTATCCCCGCCATACTTTCTTAGTGAAAACTAAGCCATAGGAATCATTAAGAGATATTCTCAACCTCTCACTTGACAGGCAACACTGTTTCATCATAGAAATGGGAAAGAGAGTAAACTCTCATAGTGTTTCCGGTGAGTATAAATTTATAACTTGGTTGTCCCATTTGAACCTAGATAACCATGGGATCTCCAATCGCTAGGTTGGGTGTCCGCTATAAATACTACTCTATATAGGCTATCCCATTTCCATCGATGACGCAATTATACACTCTCTAGAATTCGTATCATTTGCCGGCTTGATACAATTCACATACACTATTTCTTTTAAATGCGTGCATTTGAGAGCAATTGCATTATGGTGTAATGTCGTGGACTTGTTTATCGCGACGTACCATAATATCTCGAACTATGTGTTTCTTCCAAAATAATTGTTTGATCGTAACAATCTATTTCTAACATACATATACTTTGGCCATTAGTATATACTCAAGGAATTTCCGGGTTACTCTAACTTCTTCTCTGACTTTGCGTCCAAAGCTCTGGGAGTTCATAGTTGATCTCACTGTCAACTTTTATTCGGATAATTCCTTGCTCGCAACCATATCCGTTTTATGACAAACACATAGTTTTTGTTTCAACATTGATAGATATATCTCGTAGTAAATTATATTCTATAATTTATCTTCCTCTTTTACTTTTGGATGCGTCGGTTCAAATTTCAAATAGAAATTATCCTTTTGCAAGTGGTGATCAGATGCCATGATCCGATTGTTCTACCCTTTCGTTAAAATTGAAGCCCACTCGCATTTTAGAAATTACCGATTAATTATCCATTAATCAATAAATCCACCATCCATTTCTGTTGTCTTAAACAACACATTCTATCTATCACCAGAGATCAACTGGACATGGTTGTTTTTCCATTTACAGTGGGCTTCTAATGCACTCACGTCCATTTCATTGGAGAACGTGAATTGTGCTTTCTCGTCCATTATCGACCCCACACTTTGTTGAATTTATGGAAATGCATCTCGCTTTCCACATTCATAAAGTTGTTCCAACAACTTCCCCCACATTTTTTGTGAATTCTTGGAAATGACTGTTTTTCCAGCTTTGACTTCATAAGGGGCACGTTCGGCTTTCCGAAATTTGTAAAATACTTCCACAACTCCAAAAATTCTGAAATTTGGTGTGGAGTATCATCATAATGTCTTGTACACACGGTTAAAAGGATTTATCCAAATTCCTTTCCAGTTGGAAGATCCATCAGAATCTCTAAAGTGTTGTCAAACACCATATAAAGAGAATGGGATATTCAAAACTGGGTTTTGAGAAGAGATCCCGATACACAACTTCTGTGTTCCAATTTTTTCAATCAACACCATGGGCACTTAACCGTCATTCACCCTTTGATGTACAAGACATCTCAAACCGTATTTCCCATACTAGGAAATTATTATGAAAGAGATGCCTATGAGGAGGTAATAAAGAGAGAACTCCCAGAAACATTAGGTACGTTTCTGTAGTCTTGCACAACAACCTCCCATGCTCTAATTCTTGTAGCATGAGTAAATGAGTAAATGGTAGATTAGCCCCTCTGACAAGCTAGGCCCATGCCCAAGCCATCCGAGCAACGTATGTCTCATACCTGAGACATTTTTTGAACCAACAGATGGGGTCTATTTTTGAATGCATGAATTGAAATTTAACTAATTCAAAAATCAGGTACCATATCTCTTATGTCTTTCGACCAAAGTCGAAATTCAGATCGTGGTTCAATGTTTAAGAGATTAAACACATATATAATCAGTAACAAAGATAATGCTCAAATGTCTTAAGATTGTTGGGTTAATACCTTCGTTATCGATTCTCCAATAATACAACTCGTATTATCCACCGATTGTTACAACTTCGTAACACGGTTTTCACTTTATGTATTACATCTTGTAATACCAACAACAAAACAAGAAAAGAGTGATAGAAAAGAGATGATCAATCACAAACTTAAACAGACTTACTTGGGTGTATTGAGGCGAGTAATCTCTTTGCTTAAGACATTTGATGCCCCGTATATAATGTCGTTACAGATTAGCGGCACATGTCTCCAACATTCAACAATACTCGATGTTTTTCGCAAAGACTTCGATAACACCGAACAATGAACGCGAATGGATGTAGCACAAACTCTTCTTTAACTCTTGAAGACACATGCAAACTCTTAAATTTCTAGTACTAGTTTTATGACTCTATAAACACATACTTGCAATGGAGAATGAGTGGGGTTTATATAGGCTAGAGGTGACTCTTGGAGAAGTCCTTTCATGAAGAGTCACAACCCTTAATGGAGAGTCACATCCCTTGGGATAAGACACTAATATTGAAAAGACTCAAGTGAGTTGACACACCTATTCATATTTCTATTCAAAAATTCCAACAAGTGGCAATGCATCTAAAAACCAACAATCCTAGTTTACCCATTTAGGGTTTCAGTTTCATTTTCCACCGTCTATTTTCAGTTGCATATCTACATAGATCACGATCTTCTTGTTCTTCTTTTTCACAATCTAGTCTAACTAGTCAATGGCAGATCAAAGGTATATAATACCTCTTCTTCTTACTTTCATTTTTACATTTTCTGGTCTTTGTTTCCACTCCCGGACTGAATCAAGGAGTCTCCTGTTTTTCCCAAAATTTCCTCCAAGAGAAAATCAAGGAGAAAATAAGTACTTTTTTTTTTTTTAATTCTTGTTTTGTGTAGGTTTTTCAGATTCATCATTACTAATGGAACGACCATTTGCATTGCAAAAACCGCCATTGGTACTTGGGTTGCATCTGATAGTTTATCAAATTTAATTCTCACCGAGAAAGAAAAAGAGTTGAATAAACCTCTCAGACATATGATGTGAAGGGTGTCAAAATTGAGATCATCTATATGCATCAGTAGCTGGAAACAGTGGTTGGTACGCTCCAATCGTGAATGCATTGAAAGAAAAAGTAAGAGAAGAACATTTTTGTTGATTTTTAATTTATGTCTTATAAATTACTAATTAATATATTAAAGGATGTTGAATCGGAGTTGTTTATATATTAACAGGTTAAGACTGAAAAAAGAAGTCTCAATCCTGACAAATGTGTCGAATATGCTTTAACCATTTTTAACAAGGAAGATTATGATGTTCCTTCTCATTGGGAGAAGATCCAAGGGTTTGATATTAAGAAATATGGTTGCAGCATTTGCTTCTCATCCTACAATGAAGGAAGGGATGTCCCTCTCAAGGTTGTAAATGTGGAATGAACTGCCGCAGGTTGCGTCACTGTTACACATTTGCTCACTCCAACAGAGATAGATGCTCTTGGGAATTCTCCAAAGCCACAACATTTTAAAACAATTTGTGTTCAAGGGACAGGAGGGCGGTATGCGAAACCTGTTCTTAATTATCATAGAGATATTTTTGAGGAAGAGATCAACAAGAGAGAACATGTTCAAGCACTGGTTAGATCTATGGCTATGGCGTTTAGGAGGGATCCTAACCACACCGGAGGGCACATTAGAAGTAAGTTTGAGTTTCCGATATCTTTGTTTTATGAAAATCCTGTGGTTATGCTGAAATTTGATTTAACTTGCACTTTTTTTGTTCTTGAATCAGTTGACCTTCTCACCCATAGTGGAATCAAAACTGTGTTGCAAGAGACTGCCGAGAAGATACTCAAGGACCAAAAGGATTGGTTAGATCAATGGGAAAGGTAATCGAACACTAGCAAAGTAGACAAAGAGGAATCTGAAGATGGAGAGGGTGAGAGTTTACAATTTCTTCTTTTTGTTGTACTGTACCCATATCTGTTTGTGAGAATGAACGAACCAAAATTCTGTGGAAGTAAGCATAGATTTCTTGCTGGATATTACTAGATTTTACTAGTCCTTAATGATCACTTATATGTATATCAATATCATTAGTTTTGAATCCTTGTCTTAACTGAAGAATCTTTATATTTTTCTTTACCTTTTTTGCTCGTGTTTTTTTAGTATCTTATGTTTGCTAGTCTAACATTCTCCATACCTTGTTTCTGTAATAAGTTTATTTCCATCCCATTGAGTTTATTTCCTTCCCGTAGATAGGGTTTGTGATACTTGGGGTCAATAAGAGTAGATGTGGCCAGCTTCAGGTCTGTGATACATGGGTTCAATAAGAGTAGGTCTTCCCAGCTTCGGTCTTATAGGTCATAGGAATGTCTCCTCAATTTTGAGGCTCAAAACCAAGACAGCAAAATGAGATTTGCAGGCTTTAGCTCTAGGTTGATAACGAATAGATAGATGTTTTCAAAGGTTGTTCAGAACCTGAAGTAGATATTTGGGGATCACATTCTATGGTAGTGCATGCCACAGATACATAAATATGATGCACGTCGAAAAAGCACAATAACATTAACTGATAGCTAAATTTCTATGTCTAATATCTTCGGTGCGTGCCACAAATACATAAATATGATGCACATCAAACTCTCAGGAATATTCACTTACAAGATCTTGTTAAATTGGTTACAGACCTGTACTTTTAAAAAAATTTAGACCATTAAGAAATTAACCGTAACACAATATCCGCGGAAGACCAATCACTGGTTTTTTCAACTCCTCCTCTTCGTGTTTTTCGAGCATATCTAGTCGTTTCTGCTCGGACATGACCACCACAGTTTCCTTCTCTTTGTCACTCTGCAAAATAAGACACCACATCAACTGAATCAGCTGTAATCTTGAAAACTAGCCAATGACAAAAGTAAAGTGACAAAAACAGGAAAACAAACGACGCTTGATAGTTGGTCAGGATGTTCTCCTCAGTCCGGCCATAGCCAAACAACCACCTCATTCTACAGTAGGTAGAAGGAATGGAAGCAGTGTGAAATATTTTACATAAAAGGACCAAATCAAGCTCCGTATTGTATTTTTACATATGGGACATAGGTAGCATGAATTAATCTATCAGGGAAACCCAGCAAAAATCATATATTATCAAATTTGACTAATTTAAAAGGCACTTCGAATTGGACAGACTATTATGGAAAGGAGCTGAAACAGCCCAGAAGCTCATACCATATACATAATGTTAAGGAACAATGTAAATTTTGAATATGGATAGGAGGAAGGCTCCCCATCAATGATCTCCACACCACGTCGCTTCTGAGAATTTGGACCAAAGATAAGTCAGAAATGCGCATGGAATTCTATGATCCACAAACTTTAGCCATATAAGTTCAGACCAGGGGAATAACCTTTCTGAGTGATTCATTATTAACAGGAACAATACTGTTGCACTGTTTGAAGATGCAAGGAGCCTCAACTTGACACAACACACGCATGATAAAAGTATCACTCATACAAATTGTATCCTCAAATGTGCATCTAGCAATCCCCTTTTCTTCTGCCTCCTGCCCAAGACCGATAACATTAGAAATGCAAAAAAAAAAAAAACACAGAAAGGACAATACTGATACATTTGACTTTTGCATGGAAAGAGCTCAGAAATTCCATGGATTCTAATATCCTAAAAGCAAATGAATGGCAACCTGTGGTTCTATATTCTAGATACGCATCAGAAAACTATGTTAACACTCGAGACAAGATACAGAAGACAGGATTTTGTATTAAACCTAGCACAAACCTCATTAACCATCCCCCAAATTCCACTTCGAGTCTGAATTGGTGCACCTTTTAATGCAGCAACATCAATATCTCCTGGTTCAAACTTGACAAGTGCAATCCTCTCATTAAGGATTTTTTGAGGTTTTGCTTCCCGCCTGCTGTCCTTCATTATCTTTGAGTGGTGCTTAGGTTCAAGAATGACTGCCTTTGCTGCTATCCGAAACACGTCCTGATTCAAAATGCAAAACTTTCCACAAACAATGAGCAAATCCAGAATAGTTGAGCAGCACCTTCACATCCCATACTTATATTAGAAGGGTGGCTTGTTACTAAAAAAAACCCATTCGAGTGACCTGCTTGTGCATTCACCAAACTATCACACATGGCAAATGCAATTGCAAAAAAAACTAAAACTACCATATGGAAGGGTGGAGACAGTACCACGTTAAAAAATTTAAGAATTTATTCTGATATTTTCCCAGATGATTTCTGGGAAACGACGACAAGCGAACGAACTTAGCTATATGTTTGGTTCTTTAACTTAAAAATAGTGAAATACTCTTTTTTGTTGCAATACAAATTAAACAAGTATGAAATTTAAGTGGAAAACACCAGACCTTATTTCTCTGCACAACAACAATTCTGGTACGAGGAGGTGCGACAGGGCCCTGAAACATTGCAAGACAGTGCTCATCTTCGGTTGACTCAGGAGATATTTATGCTGTCCATTGTTGATTTCCTAGCATAAATAGGTTTTGTCTGGTAAACGTCTCCAACCAGATGACACGGTGACTGGATCTCCAGACTTCAACAGTTTCATATGCCAGTTATGTCGCTTTAAGTCTCCCTGGAAGAAGAACATATATACATGATCAATAAGGCTGGCAAACAGATTTTAGTTAACAGGAATGTCTTCCTATTTATTCATGTTGAAAACCATAAATCTTTTCAAAATGCATACTTCAATTAAGAAAATGAAAAAAGAAAAGGTATGTATAGTAACCTGCATATAACCAACATCTTCCTCTTCAAGACTGATACCTCCAACAAGAATCGGATGACAGGGATCATTTTGAACCATCCTGAAGGGAACGCCATGAACATCCAACCTTAGGTAGGTCCCCGTTCTGAAACTCTCATTCTCCATGTGTGTTAGCTCAACAAAATCGTTTTCCTTTTCCGTCTCAGACGATAAAGGGAAAGGATCAGTTGTGCTTCTAACACAAGCTAAATGAAAATCACCAAAACCAGCAATGTGTACCTGTTCAGAAACACCTAAAGTAAATTTGGTGGATATGAGTGCAAGTGAAGTTTGCGGTAGAAGAACTAAAAAAAAAAAAGTGGGCTCTTTAAGAGTCTTGTACATTACCTGAATTTCTTACAAAAGAAGCATCAAAGGTAACGGAAACTGTCATTTCAGGATTAAATAAAGGAAACTCTAGTAGAGCATACATAGCATCCACCATTTACAGAACCAATAGAACAAGTGAATAGAAGCACCAGAAAAAAAAAAAAAAACTATAAGGCAGCGAGAGAGAGAGTAACTGAAAGTGATTGTATATAGGGCTCATCACACACCTAGAAAGAAGATATCACAAGGAAAATAATCTAGTCTAAAGCAGAAGCAGCTCAGTTTGAAGTCATGCAAAGAAGTTACTCGGGTTGGTTTCTAGCATCAAACACCAGGAATGGCAGTTTCCTCTCATTACATGTGCTTTACGTTAAACCTAAAGTTTCTAGATACAAACTACGAAACATATCCATGAAACGTCTGTATATATTGTAACAATCAGACATCGTCTAATTAAAAAAAAAAATTAACAAGATATAATATTTCATGCCTGACAAAGTCACAAAACAAGGATAGGTTCATAAAGGAACTCTATAGCTCCTATAAACAATGGAGTACCTGACATCGCATGAATGAAAGATATTAAGATTTGAGAGACTCGAATTGACATAGTTAGAGGAAGTACCTTAGCTCCGCTCTTTATACTACAACCACGAAGATAACCAAACAGATGAATATTTCTCTTGCAATTTGCATTTTGTGCACCTTTTGAAGAGGAGTAACATCTTTAAAACGTTCTACCAGCATATAAGGATGTGCTGCTCACGAGATGAGAGATGGAACTGGAGCGCCGATATCTCTTCTGCCAGTTCTTGCACATCCCCCATATTGTACCTGTTATACTCATAGAGTGGATAAGAAACCGAGATAGTGAGTTTGTCAGATACAAAGTAAGGGCAAACATCATCAATAGTCTAAATGATAAAATGTTATAAGCGCACGAATTAGACAGTGCAGTATCAATCAAAAGAAACTTACAAGTCATGCTGAAGACCAGATAGATTGTATGTTACTGCTCCTTGATATATTTCAGTCCGGAAAAGATCCTGAGACGCTCTTTGGTATCATACAGTTTTGTATCATCTTCGAACTCGTCAAGATGCGTGAGAACACCGATGACCTTTGGAAGGCCGTGCGCTTGTAAAAGGTTAAGAAACTCGAATGTTTCCTGAAATCATCGACAAAAGCAATTACGATAAAAATAATAAACCCGCCCCTTCTTTTCTTTATAAAGCCACATAAAGAAACAAAGCCACATACCGCTTCAAACCCATAATTTGCATCAACCATTAACAATACTAGATCTGCATATTTTGCAGCATCTATCATGGCATTAATATCATCAGGGCATTCAACAAACTGCAGCCTTGTTCTTTTGTCAGCTAAAGAAATAACCAAACAACATAACCAATAAGTTATCCGCATAACTATGAGTAATCAAAGTATTGAGTAAGGTAATTGTAATTAGACAAACAAACAAACCTGTTATGATGGTTACGGGGCCTTGCATATCATTCCCATCTTCTTCCATGGTAAAATGGTTGACTAGAGATTTAATCAACAGGGACTTCCCAACCTACAACAAGCATAATTAAAACAGAAGCAGTCCAGATAATGGTTAGGATCATTACCTCTCTGCTCATTGAAGTTTTAAAATACATCAGGGAGGAGATTTTGCTGACCTTGGGAGGTCCTTGAACGAGAATTAAGAAAGGCGGTGGTGGTGGTGCTTCTGGTTCATGATCATTTCCCCAATACATAGTTCGATTGCCATCATCCCAAACGTCTTCACACTCTTTGAAGTCTCTGTATATTCGGAAAGCTGCTGGACGATGATCAACTTGAGAATTGGGAGATGACATTTTTGAAATCCCTAAAAAATCACACAATAGAAATTTCTACTTTGTAAATAAAAACAAAATCCCAACTTTTAAACAAAATAGAGAGGAAGTAGAACAATAAGAGTCACCTTGTTGCTAATGGACTGGAGAAATTCTTGTTTGATTTTATCAATTAAGCTTTTGCAATGAGGAGGTCTTTTAGGTTTTTAGATTTTATCACAGGAGATGGACGGCGAGCAGAATGGAAACCCTTCGTAGTGGAATGGTTGATCATATAGGGCTCCATCCAGCCCAAGCCCATTCATTATTCACCACATCCCTAATGGGTGTATTGATCCTTAATCGGTGTATTTTATCATATAGTGAAATAATAACTCGTTTTTTATTTTTGAGAACTGAATCATACGTGGTGGAATCGCGACTCGAAGATTCATAGTAAAATTATAAAACGGTTAATCTAAAAAGAAATTGATGCCCAAGATATGTGAATTTTATTTACTTGTTTAGCATATGACTCACGCTAAGTGAGCCTTGGCCTTGTCTTCACTCTTCGCTCCAGAACTCGCGTCTTCCACGTGTCATGATGTTATGTGTCTTGTTTCATCCTCTGCTAAGTATTTTATCTTCAGAACGTGCTCAATGTGAGGACTTATTACTCGATCTTGACGTGAGCTCTTTCTTATCTTTGAGCTGTCACTTGCTTGTAGATGCTATATTTTATCATTTACATATTTTCCCCAATTTATTCAAAACGTAGTCTTTGAGCTGTATTTTATCGAACTTTGGTTATATTTATGTTTTTATACTTTTTCAACTTGTCTAAAAGATTTACTTTTTTGCCAACTCAACTTTGGAAAAACTCTTGTCAACTCATTTGTATGATTGCTTAAACAGCTCATCGATATGGTGTCCTATTATATTGCTTAGATAGGCGATACGATATAGGTATCGTGATCTTGAGCCTTTTCTTAGATCGAGAATATCTCTGAGAAGAGCGAGTATTCCTCTCCTTTCTCCTAAAAGTGGAGTCTCTTTTAACAAAGATACTGAATGTCATCTCGTAATCTAGGTGATATCTTCTCCACCTTATCTGATTACATGACATATGCCGCGTTTTTGATATTAAATAATATTTTCTGGAGGAATCTAAGCCACTAATTTATGGATAAGTGAAAAAGTTACCACTTCTCATTCTGTGCACAACTTTTCATATGGAGCATATTTTTTGAGCTCTTCTCGTAGATCGGATATTTTTCAATATTCTCTGACATGATCACCGTAGTCTCTTGTTTTTGTAGCTACTGCTGGAATAAGGGACCACATCACCTGAAACTGGCAGAGGCAAAACCACTAGCCATCGAAAAAATAAAGCGATAAAGAAGACCGGAAACAAATATCTTTAAAAATATATAATACACCGTAATTAAGGGGATAGATCAAAATCATCAACATTTGATATCATGTCGACTCATGCTTGTTATCAAGGAGAGCAATGGGGTGCACACCGAGTGTAACAACCACTGCCTACTTTTTCTATAACTTATTTTTTTTTATCATGATTTTAATTTTTTCATAATGACTTTGAAGTGTAATTGATAAAAATATGTAATAAATTAAAACGTAAAGAGTTACAAAGGTTGGGTTTAATTTTTATGTTGATGAAATTTGGGTTGAATTAATAACTGCACTTTTAGGTATGCACCTAAAGAATTAGGGGCTTACTTTTTATTCCCAACCCATATACACCGCTAAGGGATGTCCAAAACGCGGAGAATACGTTAATGCCCTTACACAATCGGAAGATATTTAGTGCTCCGATTATTATACATCAATCGGAAGTTTAGTAGCTATATTATACTACCGATTAATATCGATTTTGTGCCAAACTCAGATCCGGCTTCTATAATAATCGGAAGGAAAAATAACCTCACTAGACTACCGATTATAGTAGCTCCTAAATTCCCAAAATTGGTGATTTCGTCTAAGAAAGAAATTTGGGCAACTGTATAATCGGAAGTCTTATTAACTACCGATTATTCTAGTTCCCATTCAAAAATGACATTTCGCAAAATAAAATTTAGCTGAATCGTATAATCGGCAGGTTATTAGATACCGATTATACTCCAACTACCCGCAAAAATGTAGTGATATTGTTATGAATTTCAAAAATATTATGAAAATCGAAAGTTTTAATTGTTGATCTAACTACCGATTTATACTCCAACGACTAGTTCGCTCAAAATAAACTAGCCGTGCCTCTGAAACCAAACACAATCGGGTAGATAATACATATTGACAAACCTCCGATTATTTTGAAGTAACCTTTTTTTTTTTTTTTTTTAAAACTAGCATTGGGTACTTTTTTGCTATAAATAGAGACCTATCTCTACCAAACTTATTCACCCATCACTTTCAATCTTCCTAAATCGCTACCCATCACTTTGGAACACTAAAATGGCTCCAACTCCGTCTTCAATAATCTAGAAGATGTTGCTATTGTCGAGCACACACCACTCTCACAAAGCACCCGCTGAGGAAGCGCAATGGGTGACTGAACGGAAGACCCAACAAGAGGGCCTTACTTTGGGCATGATCAAAACACCAATGCTTGGTGGAAATGGGTGTTTAAGGTTTTTAAAGCACTAAGCGGAAATTTATAGGAGGACGCTCCTGAATAGGGAAAGGTACGCATATTTATACAATGAATGCGTACTGAGAAACGAATTGAAAGCTCGTAAGGACGCTATGCCAAACGAAGACCGAATGAGTAGAGTAAGTTTGTAAATCAATAGGCCTCTCATCAAAAATTATTTATTTGGTTATGATTATTCAACAACGCTAACTTATTTAAAAATTGTTTTCCCAGATACTTTGGGTCGAGCCAATACGAATTAAGGTACTGGCCATGAGTTTCGCACGAGGACCGCTACACTCTCTTGGAGGAAGTTGAATGGCATTCGGCCCAATATAATTAAACTCGTAGAGAATCCCTAGGGCGATGTATTGAAACAATTTTATGTGTTTTACTTCTATTTTATTTCAACTACATGTATGTTTTTTTCGATTCAATAAAATGAGTGACTTCAAACACTGGGTTCAATTTTACGGTGTGGAAATAAGGATTTTAGAAAAACTCATTTAGGGGCAACCTATAATCTCAGAGGTTTTGGAACCTATCTTCCGTATTTAATATGGCTACATCCAAATCACGAACCACATGGTTAGGCCTGGCTTGTACCCTCTTAACCTATGGATTTTGGCAAGGGTTCGATCTCTGGGGCTCCTTACAACCTGTAGTTTATTGTTGAGTAGACTACCGATTATGGTAGATTTCAAATTTCCTACAATGAAGGATTTTAGAAAAACTCATTTTGGGGCAACCTATAATCGGAGGTTGGGTAACATATTTTAGTTTACGATTATGTTCACATCCAAATCACGAACCACATGGTTGTGGTCGGCCGCACCCCTCAAAACCTAGGAAATTTGGCCAATGCTCAATTTGGGGTTCCCAATAATCGGTGGGTTATAAGTAACCCATTCTACCGATTTTGGGCTAATCAACAATCGTGGATAATTAGGTGGTATTACCTACCGATTAACAACCGCTTGATGATAAAACCAAAGTCGACCTAAATTCAAATTCATTTCATTTTTCTTTTCAACTTCAACTTCAACCTCTTCTCCTCTTTCCTTCCGATTGCAGAGGAAAACTCTCCCTCTCCTTTCTATACATCATTCATCGCCTAATCGAATCATCGCGATTATTCTCTATAAAGATGAAAGAAACGGAACGTAAGAAAGCTCAACCAAAACGAGTGCGCAAAGGAGGATCCGAATATTGGATTGCATGCCCGTAATAAAGAGGTTTTAACTCACGAACCCTAAGAACACGAAGACGATGAAGTAGGCGATACTCGATAGCCAAACTCTCAGTGCAACTTAAATGGCGCCGATTAGTAAGATTCTACCATTAATTTGGTTTATATTGCTTCAATTGGACGAATCCATGTTTATTTTTTTAGGTTTTGTTATTACCTAATCTGTAGGTTAGGTATTGTTATAAACTTCCGATTGTGGTCGAACTCTTCATTTCACGAGAAAATTTGTCATATTCGGGTGATAAAAATTTTGGTATCCTACCGATTATATAACGTTTTTCATTACAGAGGCCTAAATCGATCATAATCGGAACCTAATTGTGATTTTTCGTTCTGAATATACTAGGGAAGAACAAGTATTAGAGACGCAATAATCGGGTGATATATTCTGTAATATCTTTCCGATTGTTTAGGCTAACAACTTGATTTGTTCTCGGATACAAAGAGACGCATATTCGGTAGACATTAGTTTTGTTAGGCTTCCGATCGGTGGGAATTGGAGGGTTATGTTGAACTTTAGATTCCGATTATCAGGTGTAGATAAACATATTCAACACCAAAAAGTTTATTTTGTTTCCATTATACGTATTCGTAGCTTTAGTGAATTGATACTTACATGATTGTGAATAATCGAGTATAATTTGTTAAATCAACCAACCGAATATTTAGTTTCATAACCCGTTGTACTTTTTGTTGTTGTTTAGGATAAAGTAGGTAAAAACATCCAAGATGCAATTGTCTCAAGCTAGTGCAAGGAAGGATAGGCGCAAAATATAGTACTTCTAGGCTTGCAAGACTTGCAGCTAGGTCAACATGGCCGACGTGCTATGGCACATGCCAACACTTATCGCAGCCATATTTCCAAGCCGCTATGCCTTTGCAAACGCCAAATATAGCGCCTCCTGTGCTTGCAAGACTTGCAACTAGGTCAACATGGCCGACGTGCCATGGCACATGCCAACACGTGATCGCAGCCATATTTCCAAGCCGCTATGCCTTTGGCCGACGCCGAATATAGCGCCCTAGGCTTTGCAAGACTTGCAACTAGGTCAACATGGTCAAGACGTGCCATTGGCACATGCCAACACGTATCGCAGACATATTTCCAACCGCTATGCCTTGGCCCACGCTAAATATAGCGCCCTAGGCTTGCAAGACTTGCAACAGGTCAACATGGTCGACACGTGCCATTGGCACATGCCAACACGTATCGCAGGCCATATATCCAAGCCGCTATGCCTTTGTCCCACGCCAAATATAGCGCCCTAGGCTTGCAAGACTTGCAACTAGGTCAACATGGCCGTACGTGCCATTGGCACATGCCAACACGTATCGCAGCCATATTTCCAAGCCGCTATGCCTTTGTCCCACGCCAAATATAGCGCCCTAGGCTTGCAAGACTTGCAACTAGGTCAACATGGCCGTACGTGCCATTGGCACATGCCAACACGTATCGCAGGCCATATTTCCAAGCCGCTATGCCTTTGGCCCACGCCGAATGTAGCGCCATAGCTTGCAAGACTTGCAACTAGGTCAACATGGCCGTACGTGCCATTGGCACATGCCAACACGTATCGCAGACCATATTTCCCAGCCGCTATGCCTTTGGCCCACGCCAAATATAGCGCCCTAGGCTTGCAAGACTTGCAACTAGGTCAACATGGCCGCACGTGCCATTGGCACATGCCAACACGTATCGCAGCCATATTTCCAAGCCGCTATGCCTTGGCCCACGCCAAATATAGCGTCCTAGGCTTGCAAGACTTGCAACTAGGTCAACATTGACGTACGTGCCATTGGCACATGCCAACACGTATCGCAGCCATATTTCCCACCGCTATGCCTTTGGCCCACGCTAAATATAGCGCCTAAGCTTGCAAGACTTGCAACTAGGTCAACATGGCCGTACATGCCATTGGCACATGCCAAACACACACGCTTTGGTAGCCTAACTTGCAAAACCGTGCAACCTACCACCAAGGCATTAAGCACATGCCATTGGCACATGCCAAACACACACGTCGGTAGCCTAACTTGCAAACCGTGCAACCTACCACCAAGGCATTCCGCACATGCCATTGGCACATGCCAAACACACACGCCGGGGTAGCCTAACTTGCAAAACCGTGCAACCTACCACCAAGGCATTCCGCACATGCCATTGGCACATGCCAAACACACACGCCGGTAGCCTAACTTGCAAACCGTGCAACCTACCACCAAGGCATTCCGCACATGCCAAACACACACGCCGGGTAGCCTAACTTGCAAACCGTGCAACCTACCACCAAGGCATTTCGCACATGCCGCTGGCACATGCCACACACGCCACTAGCGCTTGCATTACCACTTACGCCGAGGTGCAACTCGCAACGAAGGCATTCCGCACATGCCATTGGCACATGCCACATGCGTCCCTAATAAACACCACTTGCACTCAAGATGCAACCAACACTCGAGACGTCAACACAAACTGGGGGATGCTTTCTAGGGTTTTGGTTTGGCAGTCACAGCATGCAGCGTACACTACGCTCACATTAAGAAAGCGTGAAAAGGAATAAAGCGGTCAAATAAAAGAGGAAATAATGGTGAAAACGTTTTCACCCATTAACACCATGCGGTTACCACCTCCTCCCATTATTTCACCCTTTACTCTCTTCCTTCATGAGGTCAGGGTACGTTTCAAATCTCGACTTGTATAAATAGGTCTTACCTATTTCCACCAAACAACAAGTCTCGGTCACTAAAAACTACTTTAGTTAACAACAAATTTCTACCCGTCAGAATTTTTCAGGAACATTTCTCTGTTTTGTAAAATACCAAAAAATTACTTTTACAACTCCAAAAATTCTGAAATTTTACGTGGGTAACTATCAGGATGTCCACTACGTTGTGTCAAAAGGGTTCACCGAAATTCCTTCTAGGTTGAGAGATAAATTCGAAACTCTACAGCTGACCAAAAATTCGTTTTCTGTTTTATCACCCGATAATTAACATCCATGATTCACAAACCAATCAACCATTCTTGATTATTACAAATTCTAATGTCTTAAGATTGATGCTATACTCAAGAGTGATGCTATAGCCCTCACAGGACGGATATCTCCATGATAAAACACCCTACTACACCTACTACTAGCATATGTAGTAGATGCTCAACTTGAGCTTGGCAACTCCGAAAAAACCGTTAAGAAAAATCGCAAACGCTTAAGAAACGGCTATAAAATATTTTCCCTTAGGGATCCCTCTACAATAAGGAGCAACCCCTTTCCCATAGATTTAACAAAAGGAGTGAATTTGTTTACATAATTGACAAATACAACTTAAGAAGAAAAACCCCCCGATGTGGGACTAAAAGGTTTATATAGTCTCTTAAAACTACTAAAAATTGGAAACTCCACAATGTGGGACTAATAACTTTCATTCACAAAAGAAAGCAATAAATTATAAGTTTTATTAAAAACTTTAAAAATCCTTTTATTATTAATGGTTTTCCAACAGTTGATCACTTCATCAACCTATCCATGCAAAAATTGGAACTCTAGTGGTAATGCTTGTCAGTAAGAGTTACATTGATGCATATTAGTTTTTTTATATCGTAAATACTACTTTTGTATCTTGAAGCTGTGAACACTTGAATTTGTTCATCTGCAAAGTAATTTAGAGCTACCAGTAATTTGGTGATTTTTTTAATTTTATAGTCACAGGTATGTGGTTTGCGCTCTACCTTCAGTTTTGACTTGTTCCCTCTTTTGCATTTCTCTCATCTAAGCTACAATTAATGTACTCTTTTCGCGGTCTTTAAATTGAAGCTGCATCTAGCTAGCTCATCTTTAAGTACCCATGCTGCTTGCTGTTACGTACTTTCTTTTCACTTTTTGTTCATTTAGCAATTAGTGGTTCTTTAAGCACCTGTTGCTTCTTGTCGCGCCATGCAAATTATGGGTCCTTTTAGTTTCTTATGTTTCCTCAATGTACTCTGTAAGATTATCTCAATTAGTTCGTTTGTTACTTTGTTTGATTTTCAGCACCGAGTAGTATAATACTGTTAACATTGTGTACTTGCTCTTTGAATTCTGAAATAGGTGGATATCTTATTTGGTGTTCTTAGGTGCTTGAACAAGTAACTAAACTACAATGGACGAATTTTTTTGCCTCGTGCTTCATATTCGCAATGATGCTAATACTTATAGTTATTATCCATCCTCGTCTACATGTAGAGACGCATGCCACAAACCACACACCCCGTAAAATCTGACCAGGATGGAATTGAGATTTTTGGGTGTCGTATATGGTTTTTGAAAGGCATGTTGATGAGTGTAACTGGAATGCTCGTATATTTGGGATACCATTTCCAACATTTCATGTAATGGAACAATGCATGGACTGCGTAGGGTATGGAATTAGGTATAGTTCTCGGAAGAAAGATTTTAGAGTGTCAAGTATTGGGAATTTTGAAGGTAAGCAGATGTTTGGTGAAAGTTTTGAAACAAGTTTAAGTTACTCGTTTTGAAACAAGAATTTTGAGTGTCAATTATTAACTTAAATGAGAAATTGGTCTACCATTTAAGTTACTCGTTTCTTTGATATTGAGAGTGAGCAATATAATGAAATGCCGTTGCCTGACCTGTTAGGTGAAAGTTTTGAAACAAGTTTGTGCCTTTTATGCCGATTTCTTTGCTTGCTTGGTTTTGATCCTAAGGTTGGTGCTGATGTCTGAGAGATGAAGCAGGATGGAGCTGAAAAATCATGGACCAAACTATTCACCATTGACCTGCAAAAACGTTTTGGTGGATTGGTTAAGAATTTGATGGCGCTGCAGTCTTCATCCAGCCCAATAGATCCGAAGGATCCCCGCCTTGATCTTGACCCTGAGCTCTAGCACTCATGTAAAAATTCTAAGAAGTAGACCAATTTCTTACAATTTTACTTTCATGATTGTGCCATTTAATCCTCCTAGCGAATGGACAATAACTCTTAGTTCTTGACAGTAAAATGCTTTGTAAGTGCAGCACCCCACTATAGACTATAGTGTCCACATGTTTATTTTTAGTTTTTCAAATTCATCATTGATATTAATGTTCCTAGGAAACCAAACTAGCTAATTTATACACACTCGTGGTCCTAAATTAAAATAACAACTCAATGGCTAGCTAATGTCCCAGAAATTCACAAACTTAAAACGTATAGTGTACCAAACACGTCTATGAAACATAAGTTGGTCAGCAGTCTCAACATGATCATAATCCTAAAGCTCTCCGAGCCTTTAGAAGAAGGAGTTCTCCTCCGAATAAGTAGTTCCTCACTGCAGAATAAGAAAATAAAACCCTAACTTAAAAAATAACAACAACAGATCTGCAAATCCATGGTGGAGTTTTTAAAAGCATCATAAGCAACCTGAGCATAATGATTTCTCCCCTCAGAGAATTAAAATTTCTCATCCCTAGGAAGCATAGTGGATTTACTAAAAGAGAATTTTCTTGGATTACATCCAGCGAAATTTATCAGCTACTGCAACATTTTGTAGATCTTTCTACCCTACTTTGAACAAAATATAATCCCACTTGCTGATCCAGATTTGAAGGATCAGAGGAGACAATGATGACGACGTCATCTGCATTTCTTTCTCATATTGATTTTTCCCCTCTCAAATTGTGAAGTTCTTTTCAGTTCAAGAAAATATCTCATATGCAATGTAATTGATTTCTGATGTTTTTATTTTAGTTTGTAAATCTATGCATCACTAGTCCTGCTTGTTGTATCAATTACCCAAATACAACTAGTTGAGCAAATAAATTGGTCAAATTCCACATGATCTGAATGGCCAAACAGTCACTAGCACAGTGGTCTTACAATTAAAAATATCAATAAGGGTGTTAGAAACTGTTGAATCATCTAATATGCTGTTTCATTTGGTGGATTCCGATGGATCTTTCAGCCAAACACTTCTGGAATTAACTAAATCTAAGAGAACTTGATATCTGTCAACTAAATCATAAATTTTCAAGGCACAGTAACACTTCTGTTCTACGTTATCTATCAATAGGCTAATGGAATACAAATATACAATTACCAGTCCGAATGAAGTACGCACAAACTAATAACGTACACCAGCTTAATCACCACATCCTCATTTCAGCATGACAAAAATAATTGTAAACATATCACTTTTTTTTTGCAAAGATTCATGAAGTGCAAAGAATAAATAAAAATGGCCCTTCAACATTTGGTTGGATTTCATTTTAAGACTATGACTCGGGGCTAATGGTTGTAAATGAACATGTACAAACACACAATCATGGCCTTCTATGAAAGATAAGTTGGTCAGTCTCAACATGCTCATCGTCCGTTAGATCATAACCCTAAAGCTCTCCGAGCCTTTATAAGAAGAAGTAGTGCTCCTCATTCCTCCCCAATAACTAGTTCCTCCTCCCTGCAGAGTAAGAAAGTAAAACCCTAACCCCTAAAAGACAACAACAAATCTCTTACTTCAAATCCATGGCATAGTTTTAATAGCATCATAAGCAACCTCAGCATAATGATTTCTCCTCTCAGGGAATTAAAATTTCGCATCCCCAACTGATCTGTTGCAGAGAAATTCGCCAGCTACAACAACATTGGTATATCTTAGTACACTACTTTAAAGGAAAACATAAGCCTTACATGATGCGACTTGCTGATCTAGATTTGAAGGAACAAGAGGAGCGAATGATGATGACGGCATCTGCATTTGTTCTCATATTGATTTTTCCCCTCTCAAATTGTGAAGTAAAGTTCTTTTCAGTTCCAGAAAATATCTCATATGCAATGTAATTGTTTGTTGATTATTGTATTTTAGTTTGTAAATCTATATGCATGACTAGTCCTATTAGTTGTACCAACTAGTTGAGCAAATAAATGGGTCAAATTCCACATGATCTGAATGGCCAAACAAAGACTATGTCACTAGCACAATTGTCATACAAGTAGAACTATCAATAAGGGTGTTAGAAACGGTTGAACCATCTTGGTGAGCAACACTAGTACTTTCAATTATATGTCAAAAGAATGTTAATAATTGAATGTGATGTTTTAATAGTGGCTATATTAATTGAATAAAATGGGAATGACTGGTCAGAATTTTCAGTCTTGATGTGAATGTAGTTCACTAGGGGGGAGGGATGTTAACAGGAACTGATCTTTACATGTAGTTCCGCTTTGAGTAAACACGCCTCTAAACTGGTGGATAATCCTACCACTGTTCGTTCATGGATTTTATTAACGTCTTGCTTTTCTGAATTTAAGATTTGTTGCAGCCGATTCACTTCCAAAGGATCATGTCATTTCCACATATGTGATCCCATTTCACAGTAATTTAAGTTGCAAAACCAACCTTCCCACGAATAAAATCATGATTTTTGGGTGGAATTCACGGTTCCTAGACGCAGCGAATTTAGATTCTGCACACCTAAAAATAGTAAGGTCTTTCTCTGATTACCATGTTGATGCGCATATAAGTATTGTCGAGTGGTGCTTCTGCTTCCCAATTGTCTCATGAAAACCAAGGCCTATGCATCGACTTCCCAATTGAAGAACATGGTCAGGAAATTGAACATAGATTTACCAAAGTGCAAAGAAAAAAATTAAAATGGTAGGCGTGTATGATAATACGGTCATAGGCGTCTATGAATGATATGTTGGTCAAACAAATACGGTCAGTCTCAACATACAAATCATCCGTTAGATCATAGATCGACGATCAAAATAAAACCCTAAGCAAAACCGGCAGCTTTCTAAGCTTTATAAGAAGAAGCAAGTTCTCCTCCCCAGTTACTAGTTCCTCCCTGTAGAGTATGATAATAACCCTAAATAACAACAACAGATCTCTTCTACTGCATCACTGCAAATCCATGGAAGATTTCTTAAAAGCATCATCAGCAAACTCATTTTTTTTAGCATAATGATATCTCCTCTCATAATACTAGTTTCTTTGAAGTTCTTTATCTGATTTGGTGAGAGAGTTAAACGCACGTCATGCATATTCATCACGAGAAATAGGAATTTCTTTGTTCTTTTTGCCAATTACCAACTTGCTGAAATAGATTTCCTAGATCAGGTGAAGCCTGATGAGTGTATCTGCAACTTCTTTTTCCAATGATTTTTCCTCTCAAATTGAGAAAACCATGTAATCATTTTATGTGAGAATGAGGTTTTAGTTTCTTTCTCTAGTTTGTAATCTACGTGCTGCTAATTCATTCAGTTTTGTATGTTGTAATATAACTATATAATTCTAAAGAAAATGGGTCAGAATTTGCAATCTTAAATGTGAATGTACCTAAACCCTAATCTGGCTGTGCCTACTCTATAGCAAAGCCATGCTCAACGCTCGCTACTACAAATGAAGGGTTGCAATAATCAACGGCTACCCTTGTCTTTGAGATGCAGATCTCGACCACACAAGTTCGCCACCTGACGCATGGCAACTTGCGGCCCAACGCCAAAACACACGGTTTGCACCTAAACCCTAGTTTGGCTGCGCCTTCTCTATGGCAAAGCCATGCTCAACGTTGGCTGCTACAAACGAAGGGTTGCAATAATCAACGGCTACCCTTCTCTTTGAGATACAGATCTCGACCACACAAGTTTGCCACCTGACGCATGGCAACATGCGGCCCAAAGCCAAAACACACGGTTTGCACCTAAACCCTAATTTGGAAGCGCCTACTCTATGGCAAATCCATGCTCAACACTGGCTGCTAAAACGAAGGGTTGCATAATCAATGGTTACCCTTCTCTTTGACATGCAGATCTCGACCACACAAGTTCGCCACCTGACGCATGGCAACTTGCGGCCCAATGCTAAACACATGGTTTGCACCTAAACCCTAGTTTGGCCACGCCTACTCTATGGCAAAGCCATGCTCAACGCTGGCTGCTAAAACGAAGGGTTGCAATAATCAACGGCTACCCTTCTCTTTGACATGCAGATCTCGACCACATAAGTTCGCCACCTGACGCATGGCAACCTGCGGCCCAAAGCCAAAACACACGGTTTGCACCTAAACCCTAATTTGGCCGCGCCTAAACTATGCCAAAGCTTGCTGGTCCCCTATTTTCATTGACCAATCAGGTTGCTCCATACCTGCCACGGTCTCAAAAGAGGCTAGCTTCCCAAAAAACGCTAGCTTCCCAAAACGCGCTAGCTTCCCAAAACCGCTCCAACATGCCGCAGGCGCATACCAAAAACCATGCCGCTATGACACAGCGCGACTATGCCACCTCGGGCCCGCAACATCCCTCTTGAATTCTTCCTGAGTTTTACATTCGGGCTGTTTTTACCTCCCGAACGATCTCAAAACCTAAATACCCCCGCATTGGGAGATAGGAAATTCTTTTCGGGTCGAATGTAGGGTTGGACCGTCAAAATCCGAGTCCGTACGAGAATTCTACAACAATTCTAGTAAAGGGCGCTAATTAGGGTTTCAGCATGCCAAACCCTAATTTAGAAAAAGTTTCCAGGCTAGAAACAGAAGGTAGCCACGATCAACGGCCCCTTTCTCCCGAGATGCAAATCTCGGTAGTCGGGTTCGCCACCCAACGCGTGGCAACTTCCCGCCCAATGACAAAACTACATGGTTTGTACCAAACCCTAAATTTTGGCCGCGCCTAAAACATGCACGAGCATGCCAAAACCAGATGGGTCATGCCGGGGCGCCAAACGAAGGGTTGCAATAATTAACGGCTGCCCTTCCATCTGAAATGCAAATCTCAGCCACACAAGTTCGCCACCTATCATACTGATCAAATGAGCTAAAACTTCGTGTTGGGTTGTATGCTCTAATACACAGGTATGCGTGAGGCTGAGATATTGCTATGAAGATGCAGCATCTATACACTCTAAAATGACAAAGTAGTTATCAATGGAACCGGACCCTGTGCTGCAGTTCACGTTCCAATTGTCGTATTAACCGGGCCTGCACATTGGGCTGCAACTTTGGAACTAGTCTAAGGGTATCTTAGTAAATCATCCAATTCTAGGGTTCGGTAATTTATACATCGACTAAACTGCTCTAGGGTTCGGTAAAAGTTTGAGCAGAGACCAGCAGTGTGGGACTGGGTTACCGCGGCGGCATTGGTGAAAGACTGAATTCTCTGCCGATTTCTTTCAGTTGTAGTTCTTGTCTAAAACCAAACTTCCAAAAATAGAATCTATCAGAAAAAATAAAAGAAGCTCAGTTGCTTGAAGTGGAAATGAATCTAAAAAACCAACAATCCTAGTTTACCCATTTAGGGTTTCAGTTTCATTTTCCGCCGTCTATTTTCAGTTGCATATCTACATAGATCACGATCTTCTTGTTCTTGTTTTTCACAATCTAGTCTAACTAGTCAATGGCAGATCAAAGGTATATAATACCTCTTTCTTCTTACTTTCATTTTTACATTTTCTGGTCTTTGTTTCCACATTAATACTCTCTGTTTTCCGAAATTTTCTCCCGGACTGAATCAAGGAGTCTCCTGTTTTTCCCAAAATTTCCTCCAAGAGAAAATCAAGGAGAAAATAAGTACATTTTTTTTTATTCTTGTTTTGTGTAGGTTTTTCAGATTCATCATTACTAATGGAACGACCATTTGCATTGCAAAAACCGCTATTGGTACTTGGGTTGCATCTGATAGTTTATCAAATTTAATTCTCACCGAGAAAGAAAAAGAGTTGAATAAACCCTCTCAGACATATGATGTGAAGGGTGTCAAAATTGGAGATCATCTATATGCATCAGTAGCTGGAAACAGTGGTTGGTACGCTCCAATCGTGAATGCATTGAAAGAAAAAGTAAGAGAAGAACATTTTTGTTGATTTTTAATTTATGTCTTATAAATTACTAATTAATATATTAAAGGATGTTGAATCGGTGTTGTTTATATATGTTTGCTGATTAACAGGTTAAGACTGAAAAAAGAAGTCTCAATCCTGACAAATGTGTCGAATATGCTTTAACCATTTTTAACAAGGAAGATTATGATGTTCCTTCTCATTGGGAGAAGATCAAAGGGTTTGATATTAAGAAATATGGTTGCAGCATTTGCTTCTCATCCTACAATGAAGGAAGGGATGTCCCTCTCAAGGTTGTAAATGTGGAAAGAACTGCCGCCGGTAGCGTCACTGTTACACATTTGCTCACTCCAACAGAGATAGATGCTCTCGGGAATTCTCCAAAGCCACCACATTTTAAAACAATTTGTGTTCAAGGGACAGGAGGGCGGTATGCGAAACCTGTTCTTAATTATCATAGAGATATTTTGGAGGAAGAGATCAACAAGAGAGAACATGTTCAAGCACTGGTTAGATCTATGGCTATGGCGTTTAGGAGGGATCCTAACCACACCGGAGGGCACATTAGAAGTAAGTTTGAGTTTCCGATATCTTTGTTTTATGAAAATCCTGTGGTTATGCCGAAATTTGATTTAACTTGCACTTTTTTTGTTCTTGAATCAGTTGACCTTCTCACCCATAGTGGAATCAAAACTGTGTTGCAAGAGACGGCCGAGAAGATACTCAAGGACCAAAAGGATTGGTTAGATCAATGGGAAAGGGTAATCGAACACTAGAAAAGTAGACAAAGAGGAATCTGAAGATGGAGAGGGTGAGAGTTTACAATTTCTTCTTTTTTTGTTGTACTGTACCCATATCTGTTTGTGAGAATGAACGAACCAAAATTCTGTGGAAGTAAGCATAGATTTCTTGCTGGATATTACTAGATTTTACTAGTCCTTAATGATCACTTATATATCAATAGGGAAAATGGGGAATATGCCCCAAAATCTACTGTCATCTTGGGGATATGCCCCAGGATTCCAGTTTTTGGGAATATGCCCCAAAGTAACGGTTTCCGTCAAGGAACCGTTAAATAGACTATTTATCATAAATGTGTCTGAACTTTCTCTCTAATTTTTTCGAGATTTTTTCGTCTAAATATGTTCCTGAACCTTGTAAAGGTGTTAATATATCGTATATCTGTCTTTTAATTCGCATATGTGATCCCAAGTGTGCGCGAATATTGACTACTTAACGGTTTTGGATGGAATTTTGGACGGCTGGGGCATATTCCCCAAAATTGGAATCCTGGGGCATATCCCCAAGATGACAGTCGATTTTGGGGCATATCACCAATATTCCCATATCAATATCATTAGTTTTGAATCCTTGTCTTAACTGAAGAATCTTTATATTTTTCTTTACATTTTGCTCGTTTGTTTAGTATCTTATGTTTGCTAGTCTAACATTCTCCATACCTTGTTTCTGTAATAAGTTTATTTCCATCCCATTGAGTTTATTTCCTTCCCGTAGATAGGGTTTGTGATACTTGGGGTCAATAAGAGTAGATGTGGCTGCCTTCAAGGTTTGTGATACATGGGTTCAATAAGAGTAGGTCTTCGACTTCCGGTCTTATAGGTCATAGGAATGTCTCCTCAATTTTGAGGCTCAAAACCAAGACAAAGAAATGAGATTTGCGGGCTTTAGCTCTAGGTTGATAACGAATAGATAGATGTTTTCAAAGGTTGTTCGGAACTCCGGAAGTAGATATTTGGGGATCACATTCTATGGTAGTGCATGCCACGATATACATAAATATGATGCACGTCGAAAAAGCACAATAACATTAACTGATAGCTAAATTTCTATGTCTAATATCTTCTGGGTAAGTGCCACAAATACATAAATATGATGCACATCAAACTCTCGGGAATATTCACTTACAAGATCTTGTTAAATTGGTTACTGCACTGTACTTTTAAAAAAATTTAGACCATTAAGAAATTAACCGTAACACAATATCCGCGGAAGACCAATCACCGGGTTTTTTCAACTCCTCCTCTTCGTGTTTTTCGAGCATATCTAGTCGTTTCGCTCGGACATGACCACCACAGTTTCCTTCTCTTTGTCACTCGCAAAATAAGACACCACATCAACTGAATCATTTGTAATCTTGAAAACTAGCCAATGACAAAAGTAAAGTGACAAAAACGGGAAAACAAACGACGCTTGATAGTTGGTCGGGATGTTCTCCTCGGTCGGCCATAGCCAAACAACCACCTCATTCTGGTAGGTAGAAGGAATGGAAGCAGTGTGAAATATTTTTACATAAAAGGACCAAATCAAGCTCCGTATTGTATTTTTACATATGGGACATAGGTAGCATGAATTAATCTATCAGGGAAACCCAGCAAAAATCATATATTATCAAATTTGACTAATTTAAAAGGCACTTCGAATTGGACAGACTATTATGGAAAGGAGCCGAAATTGACCCGTAAGCTCATACCATATACATAATGTTAAGGAACAATGTAAATTTTGAATATGGATAGGAGGAAGGCTCCCCATCAATGATCTCCACACCACGTCGCTTCCGAGAATTTGGACCAAAGATAAGTCGGAAATGCGCATGGAATTCTATGATCCACAAACTTTAGCCATATAAGTTCGAGACTCAGGAATAACCTTTCGAGTGATTCATTATTAACAGGAACAATACTTGTTGCACTGTTTGAAGATGCAAGGAGCCTCAACTTGACACAACACACGCATGATAAAAGTATCACTCATACAAATTGTATCCTCAAATGTGCATCTAGCAATCCCCTTTTCTTCGCCTCCCGCCCAAGACCGATAACATTAGAAATGCAAAAAAAAAAAAAACACAGAAAGGACAATACCGATACATTTGACTTTTGCATGGAAAGAGCTCGAAATTCCATGGATTCTAATATCCTAAAAGCAAATGAATGGCAACTCCGTGGTTCTATATTCTAGATACGCATCGAAAACTATGTTAACACTCGAGACAAGATATTTAAGACGGGATTTTGTATTAAACCTAGCACAAACCTCATTAACCATCCCCCAAATTCCACTTCGAGTCTGAATTGGTGCACCTTTTAATGCAGCAACATCAATATCTCTGGTTCAAACTTGACAAGTGCAATCCTCTCATTAAGGAGTTTTTTGAGGTTTTGCTTCACTTTCTTGTCCTTCATTATCTTTGAGTGGTGCTTAGGTTCAAGAATATTTGCCTTTCTCGCTATCGAAACACGTCGATTCAAAATGCAAAACTTTCCACAAACAATGAGCAAATCCAGAATAGTTGAGCAGACCTTCACATCCCATACTTATATTAGAAGGGTGGCTTGTTACAAAAAAACCCATTCGAGTGACCCGCTTGTGCATTCACCAAACTATCACACATGGCAAATGCAATTGCAAAAAAAACTAAAACTACCATATGGAAGGGTGGAGACAGTACCACGTTAAAAAATTTAAGAATTTATTCGATATTTTCCCGAGATGATTTCTTGGGAAACGACGATGTGAACGAACTTAGCTATATGTTTGGTTCTTTAACTTAAAAATAGTGAAATACTCTTTTTTGTTGCAATACAAATTAAACAAGTATGAAATTTAAGTGGAAAACACCAGACCTTATTTCTCTCGCACAACAACAAGTGCAGGTACGAGGAGGTGCGACAGGCCCCTGAAACATTGCAAGACAAACAGTGCTCATCTTCGGGGTTGGACTCGAGATATTTATGCTGTCCATTGTTGATTTCCCTAGCATAAATAGGTTTTGTCTGGTAACGTCTCCAACCAGATGACACGGTGACTGGATCTCCAGACTTCAACAGTTTCATATGCCAGTTATGTCGCTTAAGTCTCCCCTGGAAGAAGAACATATATACATGATCAATAAGGCTGGCAAACAGATTTTAGTTAACAGGAATGTCTTCCTATTTATTCATGTTGAAAACCCATAAATCTTTTCAAAATGCATACTTCAATTAAGAAAATGAAAAAAGAAAAGGTATGTATAGTAACCTGCATATAACCAACATCTTCCTCTTCAAGACTGATACCTCCAACAAGAATCGGATGACAGGGATCATTTTGAAACATCTGAAGGGAACGCCATGAACATCCAACCTTAGGTAGGTCCCCACGTTCAAACTCTCATTCTCCATGTGTGTTAGCTCAACAAAATCATTTTCCTTTCCGTCTCAGACGATAAAGGAAAGGATCAGCCAGGCTTCTAACACCAACTAAATGAAAATCACCAAAACAAAGCAATGTGTACTGTTGAAACACCTAAAGTAAATTTGGTGGATATGAGTGCAAGTGAAGTTTGCGGTAGAAGAACTAAAAAAAAAAAAAAGTGGGCTCTTTAAGAGTCTTGTACATTACCGAATTTCTTACAAAAGAAGCATCAAAGGTAACGGAACTGTCATTTCGAGGATTAAATAAAGTAAACTCTAGTATAGCATAAATAGCATCCACAATTTACAGAACCAATAGAACAAGTGAATATAAGCACCATAAAAAAAAAAAAAAAAAAAAAAACTATAAGGCAGAGAGAGAGAGTAACGAAAGTGATTGTATATAGGGCTCATCACACACCTAGAAAGAAGATATCATAAGGAAAATAATCTAGTCAAAAGCTGATGCTCGGTTTGAAGTCATGCAAAGAAGTTACTCGGGTTGGTTTCTAGCATCAAACACCAGGAATGGCGGTTTCCCTCTCATTACATGTGCTTTACGTTAAACCTAAAGTTTCTAGATACAAACTACGAAACATATCCATGAAACGTCGTATATATTGTAACAATCGGACATCGTCTAATTAAAAAAAAAAAATTAACAAGATATAATATTTCATGCCTGACAAAGTCACAAAACAAGGATAGGTTCATAAAGGAACTCTATAGCTCCTATAAACAATGGAGTACCCTGACATCGCATGAATGAAAGATATTAAGATTTGAGAGACTCGAATTGACATAGTTAGAGGAAGTACCTTAGCTCAGCTCTTTATACTACAACCACGAAGATAACCAAACAGATGAATATTTCTCTTGCAATTTGCATTTTGGTGCACCTTTTGAAGAGGAGTAACATCTTTAAAACGTTCTACCAGCATATAAGGATGTCTTTGCTCGAGATGAGAGATGGAACTGGAGCGTCGATATCTCTTCGCCGGTTCTTGCACATCCCCCATATTGTATTCGTTATACTCATAGAGTGGATAAGAAACCGAGATAGTGAGTTTGTCAGATACAAAGTAAGGGCAACATCATCAATAGTCTAAATGATAAAATGTTATAAGCGCACGAATTAGACAATCGGTATCAATCAAAAGAAACTTACAAGTCATCTTTGAAGACCGAGATAGATTGTATGTTACTTGCTCCTTGATATATTTCGGTCAGGAAAGATCCACGGAGACGCTCTTTGGTATCATACAGTTTTGTATCATCTTCGAACTCGTCAAGATGCGTGAGAACACCGATGACCTTTGGAAGGCGTGTGCGCTTGTAAAGGTTAAGAAACTCGAATGTTTCTGAAATCATCGACAAAAGCAATTACGATAAAAATAATAAACCCGCCCCTTCTTTTCTTTATAAAGCCACATAAAGAAACAAAAGCCACATACCGCTTCAAACCCATAATTTGCATCAACCATTAACAATACTAGATCTGCATATTTTGCAGCATCTATCATGGCATTAATATCATCAGGGCATTCAACAAACTGCAGCCTTGTTCTTTTCACTACAGGAAAAATATACATCTACAACTGGAGATTTACAACACTTTTCTAAACATCGTAGAAAGTCCTATGTTTTACAACTGGTTTCAAAGGAAGAGTTGTCGTATATCAACATTGCCAACCCTTACGAAACAAGGGGTTGCGCTAAGAAAACAAATGACAACTCCTTAAACAAAACGGTTTGACGACATTTAGCTATAACAACTCTGTTCCATATATGTAGTGACTTAGCCTATCACAATTCTAACAAGTGTTGTTAAAGAACACAAAAATATGATAATGAAAAAAATGTTAAAGGGGAGATTCGAACATGAACCTACTGCATGGAAGTCTAGCTCATCAACCACCCTTTCAGTTCACAAGTTTCGGTTTTTTTCTTTTTTTTTAAATAGAAACCTACAACAACACTTATAAGTGTTGTTGAAGTAAAAATATATAATTTTGGAAAAAATGAGGTTATAGGGGAGATTCGAACATGAATCTACTGCATGGACGTCTAGCTCATCAACCATCCTTGCAGTTCACAAGTTTTGGCGTTTTTTCTTTTTAATAAAAATGTATAACAACACTTATAAGTGTTGTTGAAGTAAAATATAAAACATTAGAAGAAATGAGGATGGGGGGATTTGATCCTCAACCTCCCGTATGGAAGTCTACACCACTAACCATACCTACACTATTACATGTTCTGTCAAGTTTGTGGTTCTTTAATACACTAACTTTATGACAACCCTTCATAAGAGTTGTAAAACAAAATGTAATGCTCAAAAATAATGCTCGGGAGTGATCCCGCAAACAACACGAAGCCTTCTCTCGTAAACAATCACATACACGCCTTCTCCGTAAATAATTACATACATTTTCACTATTTGTAATATTTACTTTACTCACTTCGAGATAAGGGTACTCTGGTAATTTTCACATTCTCCATAATATTTATTACCTTTATTTCTAGTAAGGGTAATATGGTGATTTTAACAATTTATAATATTTAGTTTACTTATTTTCCGATAAAGCGTGGTCTCGGTCATTTTCATAATCTTCATAATATTTATTGCATTAATTTTAAGAAGGGTAATATGGTCATTTTCAAAATAAATGGTATTTACTTTACTTTTTTTTCGACAAGGGTAGTCAGGTCACTTTCACAATCTCCATAATATTTATTGCACAAATTTCCATGAAGGGTAATATGATCATTTTCACTATCGTAATATTTACTTTACTTATTTCGAGATAAGGATAGTTTAGTAATTTGCACAATCTCAGTAATATTTATTACCTTTATTTCTAGTAAGGGTAATATGGTCATTTTAACTCTGGTAATCTTCGAACAGGATGTTCAATTCGATATATTTCTTATCCAATTACGATATATTTCTTTTTGTAAATGGATGGATTCGGCTGTCGTTAACACAAGTTTCCGACTTAAGTAGTCAACTCGCGGTCGGATTCGATCTCGGAGCATGGTATGCATAAAATATGCATAAATAAGGTTTTTTCAAGGTTTGAGTAGAATATCTCGAAGGAATCTTACTCCGTAAATGGATGGATTAAGTCGTTCTTACCCCAAGGTTACGACTTAGGAGTAGTCAACTCGCGGCCAAGTTTCGATCTCGGAGCATTATATACATAGAATATGCGAAATAAGGTTTGTTTAAGGTTTCGTAGAATATACCGAAGGAATCTTACCTGTAAATGGATGGATTCGTCATTTTTACCAAGTTTTTGACTTAGAGTAGTCAATTCGCGGCCAGGTTTCGATCTTGGAGCCTGGTATGCATACAATATACAGAAATAAGGTTTGTTTAAGGTTTCGTAGAGTATTTCGAAGGAATATTACCTGTAAATGGATGGTTTCATCTTCTTACCAAGTTTCGACTTAGAGTAGTCAACTCGCGGCCAGGTTTCGATTTAGAGCCCGGTATACATACATTTATGCGAAATAAGGTTTGTTTAAGGTTTCGTAGAATATCTGAAGAAATATTACTTGTAAATGGATGGATTCGCTGTTCTTACCAAATTTCGAATTAGAGTAGTCAACTCGCGGCTAGGTATCGATCTCGGATCCTAGTACGCATACAATATGCGAGAAATAAGGGTTTTTAAGGTTTGTAGAATATCTCGAAGGAATCTTGCACAGTAAATGGATGAATTCGTCGTTCTTACCAAGTTTTTTGACTTAGAGTAGTCAACTCACGGCGGAGTTTCGATCTCGGATCCTTGTACGCATACAATATGCGAAATAGGGTTTTTTAAGGTTTCGTAGAATATCTTGAAGAAATCTTATCTGTAAATGGATGAATTCGTGCGTTCTTACCAAGTTTCGACTTAGTAGTAGTCAACTCACGGCAGTTTCGATCTCGGAGCATGGTATGCATAGAATATGCATAAATAAGGTTTGTTTAAGGTTTAGTAGAATATACCGAAGGAATCTTACCCCAAATGGATGGATTCTTCGTTTTTTACCCAGTTTTTGACTTAGAGTAGTCAACTCGCGGCCAGGTTTCGATTTAAGAGTCTGGTATGCATATAATATGCAGAAATAGGGTTTGTTTAAGGTTTCATAGAATATCTCAAAAGAATCTTACCTGTAAATGGATGGTTTCTTCGTTCTTACCAAGTTTTTGACTTAGAGTAGTCAACTCGCGGCTAGGTTTCGATCTCGGATCCTACTACGCATACAATATGCAGAAATACGATTTTTTTTTAAGGTTTCGTAGAATATCTCGAAGAAATCTTACCTATAAATGGATGGATTCGTCGTTCTTACCAAGTTTCGACTTAGAGTAGTCAACTCGCGGTCAAGTTTCGATCTCGAGCATGGTATGCATACAATATGCATAAATAAGGTTTGTTTTAGGTTTCGTAGAATATGTCGAAGGAATCTTACTGTAAATGGATGAATTCGTCATTCTTACCAAGTTTCGACTTAGAGTAGTCAACTCACGGCCGGGTTTCGATCTCGGATCCTAGTACGCATACAATATGCAGACATAGGTTTTTTTAAGGTTTCGTAGAATATCTCGAAGAAATCTTACATGTAAATGGATGGATTCGTTGTTCTTACCAAGTTTTTGACTTAGAGTAGTGAACTCGCGAAACGGTTTTCGATCTCTCGAGCCTGGTATGCATACAATATGCGAAATAAGGTTTGTTTAAGGTTTCGTAGGAATATTTCGAAGGAATATTACATAAATGGATGGTTTCTTCATTCTTACCAAGTTTCGACTTAGAGTAGTCAACTCGCGGCCGGTTTTGATTTAAGAGCACGGTATACATGCATTATGCGAAATAAGGTTTGTTTAAGGTTTGAGAATATCTAGAAAATATTACTTGTAAATGGATGGTTTCTTCGTTTCTTACCAAGTTTATGACTTAGAGTAGTCAACGCGGCCAGGTTTCGATCACGGAGACTTGTACGCATACAATATGCAGAAATAGTATTTTTTTAAGGTTTCGTAGAATATCTCGAAGGAATCTTACTTGTAAATGGATGAATTTGTCGTTCTTACCAAGTTTGACTTAGTAAGTAGTCAACTCGCGGCCCAGGTTTCGATCACGGGCATGAGTACGCATACAATATGCGAAATAGTATTTTTTTAAGGTTTCGTAGAATATCTCGAAGAATATTACTGTAAATGGATGAATTTGTCGTTCTTACCAAGTTTCTGACTTAGAGTAGTCAACTCGCGGTCAGGTTTCGATCACGGAGCATGGTACGCATACAATATGCAGAAATAGTATTTTTTTAAGGTTTCGTAGAATATCTCGAAGGAATCTTACCTGTAAATGGATGAATTTGTCGTTCTTGCCAAGTTTCTAACTTAGAGTAGTCAACTCGCGGCGGGTTTCGATCACGGGCATGGTACGCATACAATATCGAAATAGGGTTTTTTTTAAGGTTTCGTAGAATATGTCGAAGAAATCTTACTTGTAAATGGATGGATTCGTCGTTCTTACCAAGTTTTTGATTTAGAGTAGTGAACTCACGGTCAGGTTTCGATCTCTGGGCCTGGTATGCATACAATATGCGAAATAAGGTTTTAAGGTTTCGTAGAATATCTCGAAGGAATCTTACTCAAATGGATGAATTCGTCGTTCTTACCAAGTTTCCGACTTATAGTAGTCAACTCGTCCGGTTTCTCTCTCGGAGCCTGGTATGCATACAATATGCGAAATATGGATTTTTTAAGGTTTCGTAGAATAATTTGAAGGAATCTTACCTGTAAAGGGATGGTTTATTCGTTCTTACTAAGTTTTTGACTTATTGTAGTCAACTCGCGGCCGAGTTTCGATCTACGAGCCCGATTTGCATACAATATGCAGAATTAAGGTTTGTTTAAGGTTTCGTAGAATATTTGAAGGAATCTTGCACCGTAAATGGATGGATTCGTCGTTCTTGCCAAGTTTCGATCGAGAGTAGTCAATATCGATGATGTATCATGCTAAGTTTGAAGTCGTAACCTCTCGAGCTTCTTGGTTCATAGATTATATGCTATTATACCAAGTTTGAGGTTCAAATCGACATTGAGCTTCATACTTTTCGATTTTGATGATGTATCATGCTAAGTTTGAAGTCAGAACCCTCTTCGAGCTTCTTGGTTCATAGTTTGTATGTTGTTATACCACATTTGAAGTTCGAATCGACATTAAGCTTCATATTCATCAATTTTCGATGATGTATCATGCTAAGTTTGAAGTCAGAACCCTCTCAGAGCTTCGTGGTCCATAGATTATATGCCACTATACCAAGTTTAAAAGTTCGAATCGACGCTTTGAGCTTCATCTTTATCGATTTCTATGATGTATCATGTTAAGTTTTAAGTCAGAACCCTCCGAGCTTCTCGGTTCATAGTTTTTATGTCGTTATACTACATTTGAAGTTCGAATCGATATTAAGCTTCATATTTATCTATTTCGATGATGTTTCATGCTAACCCGAGGTTGCAGTGTGAACTAAAGCTACTTCATGATCTGTATGATTTTTCAAAATTACTTCATGACCTATGCGGCTAGTCGAAATCCAAACCGGAAGCACAAAGATAAAGCACAAAAACACAAAGAGAAGCACAAAGAAACACACCAATTATTGAATTCATTTTTCATTTTTCCGATTCATTCTTATACATTTTTTTGGATTTTTTTATATCAGAATGTCGATAACAATGTCCTAAATTTATTAATATTTTTTTTGGATTTTTTTTTCATGTCGAAGGTTGATAATAAACCGAATACATGAGTTCGTATTAGCACAAAGAAACACACATGATTCGTAATCTGTATGAGCATCCCAAAATACAATCTCAGCCGTTAAATTATTTTCTCAATCGGTCATGAGTGGATCAAACGAATCTGGTCCGTCCAGCATTTTCATTCACCCATTCGAACTCTATCTCTTTCTCTCTTTCTTCTCTCCTCTTCCCCACCCCCGAAGAACACCTCTCTTCTTCTCCACCGTCGGCACTCCATCACCATTTGCTATTCTCTCAATCTCTCTCTTTTAACTCCCCTTTCTCTCATCAAATCCAGATCTGAACCAAACTCTAATCAGCCCCATCATTGATTCAAATTACACAAAACCCATTATTTCTTCCTAGGTAACAATCAACAACAGCAGCTTCTCTATCTCCGATTAAGGACGTGTTATCTTCACCACCATATCTTGTCTACGTGGTATCTATCACCACATCTCATTTCATATTGAAACGAAGTTTTCACTTCTCAATCAAGCGGGGAGGAGCTATCAACGGAGATTTAATTAGGGGTTCGATTTATTGAAGTGTAGGGACTGGATTCGCACAAGAATCGTGAGAAGAGCAAGGAGAAGATGGCGTTAACTGCAACAACATCAACAAGTGCCGCTCTTATCGATGAATGGGGATACGAACTTCAGTTCTTCTTCAGCCAAGTCTGCCAACAAGATGGAGATTTAAGGAATTTCGGTGATAATTCTAAAACAACAACAATAATGAATTTGGGGTTTTATGTAAATCGTAATTAGGTCTAGTTGAATCGGAAAGTACGGAGAGGGTAATTGCTCGAGATGAAATTGGTTGAAATTAGGTCTAGTTGAATCAATTTAGGTGTTTAGTATTTTTTCTTTCTTTTTCTTTCTTTTTTAGTTGATTTTGAATTAGAGAATCTAATTTATCGTAATTTAATTCATTCATGCGGGGATGTTAGAAAAATCAACAAGCAATAGAGAATGTTCTATTGTTGTATGGATGTTTGGCTGTGAAATGGTATTGCTGGTGAGATGGAGGTTTGAATCTGAGTTTGAGTCATGCTTGGTGGAGTTTTGGTACTGCGGTAGATGAATATTGCGAGGAATTTAACTTTGTGAACCCTAGAATCTCATTTTTAGTTTTAATGATATCTTTAAATTCAGCCGTTGGAATATGATAAAATTTTAGTATGTTGTGTTTCGTTAATTCATAATGATACGGTAAAATTTTCATGACGATCAGTACTTTGTACTACTGCAGATTGCATAATCTATGATTACATTGAGAATTTATATCACGAACAGCCTATTTTCAATGGGTGTATCTCATTATCCATATATCATATGAAGCTGTATATTTAACATGTTGTTTACCTATATGTAAGAAACTTACTGTAAAAATTTCATGAAGTTTGATAAGATTAGGTACCCCAAAGTTTGTTATAATCGTAACTGAATTACGTGTGTTATATCTTTAAAAGCAGCCATGTTGAAGTGTGTATATCCTTTTAATGAACCGTTAGAATCAAGTGAATTTTGGATATGTTATGGCTGGATATGTCAGGACAACTCTGTTAAATTTTCATGGAAATCAGCTTATGGAAAGTGGTACAAAGTGTGTTAGTACGAAGTACTTTTCAATTTTGTTTCATAAAGTCTGATGTTGTTTGATAGAATGGGAGTTAAGGGTTTTTCGATTTTGTCCCTTTTTTTTGACTTTGGATTTTGGTGAGATTTGAGATTTTGTATTTTTATCTTAGTTTATTTTTTAGATTATGTTGGGAAGATGAAGGAACTCTTAGAAAAGCTGGTTACATAGATTCAAAAAGTGGAGGAGGAAGATGAAAGCTATATGGATGGTATAAACGAAGGACAAACCTAAGGTTCCATGGATGGCATCCAAACTCCAAGGACAGTTTGTTGCAGTGGTTTCGAAATTAGGAGGAATTCAAAGTAAGAACCTTGTTCAATATGTTGTTTTCTTGTGTTTAAGTATTTGACAGATGCATCCTATTGGTAGCATAATAGGCTGTTTACATTTCATATTCCAAGAAAACTTTGCTTAATGTGGATCGAGTTAGTTACAAAAAACAACAACTTTTTTTCTTGTTTTATGCAGATGTTGAAGTTCATCCCAACAAGGGGTTGTCAATGCTTTGGTTGAAGCTGAAAGCCAAGTTGAAGCCATCAATGGGAAGATTGCACAAGCAGCTGTTGTGGGCTACCAATCAAACATACAACCATCGAAACTCAGAGTAGAACCTGATGAATTTGAAGGTGTGGTAAGAACTTCAGTTTCATACACTTACTTTAAATTTTGTGTTCTGGTCATTTTATTCATTTGCAATCTACATTCTACTAACTTTGTTTTGATTTTTCTCATAGTTTTAATTAGTGGATATAATTTATTTTTTGCGAAAGGCGCAAAGCGCGAAGAAGATACAAGCTTTCAAGTCAAAAGTTAGGTTTGAAGCTCGAAGTCACACAGAATAAGCGCTCCAGAATGATTGGCAGCAATTTAAGACAACTAAAAGGCATTCTAAAAGGTTTGCGCCCCTCCCCCACCCCAACTTTCTTTGTCGTGCATTGATTTTGCAAGAAAAACATAATTGCCTTGTAGTCTTGCATTTGAATTCTCGGGTTCAATTAAATAGACAACTCTAGCATAGATATCTGGAGTTTTTTTCCTCCATGATTACTTTACTCATTCTTTACCAAAGTTTATGGGTTAGGTTATGTAGTGTTAAGAAACTTGTCATATGATCGGAAATTGAAGTAGTATGATGACTCGAACATGTTATATATTGTACCTTCTACGAAATATATATCGGAGCTAAATTGCCTATCATTTGGTTGTGGGATGTTGAAGGGTCTATCCCGCTTCCTCTAATATGAGTATTTCTCTTGATGATGGATGTACTCTTGCGCTTAAAGCTTACTTTGGTTTGTATTAGTTATATTTACTTTGGGAACTTACGATATTCAGAATTTTGAATTGTTCTATACTTCCATGTTTAGTTTTGTGACTTTTTTTTTTTTTTTTCTGAATCACATCTTGTTTAGCATCATTAATCTAGGTTAGTTTTGTATGTTTAGTAGATGATCTTATTTTGAGGGGTTCTTGTTTCTTCCACATTTTGGTGATATCATTGACCTTATAGCATATTCTACGATGCCATGATCTTACAATTGCTACTTCCTAAGTGCCATGGTCTTACAATTGCAGTAAGTAACTCTGTTTTTGGACCTTGTATAACTCATTTAACTAGCCTCTACATTTGGAATTCCCATGTGGTTATAAGTCCGGCCTTTAGGATCATCCCCTATAGTGAGTCACTAATGGTTTCGTTTTTGGTTTGGTTGGAAACCGAGCCGAAACCGGCCATGTACAGACCTAATAGTGACTAGTGGGATATTATTACTGGTTCTTTTTGGTTCCATAAATTGCTGATTCACTGAATCTTTTGATCTCTATTCTTTGTGTTAGGAAAAAACTGAAAAGAGTATGATCAGATCATGCAAGTCTTGGCCACAGTACCAACACCGGTTTTTCCTTTGCATGAACAAAAGCATAAGACGGGTTGTGTTATTGGCTGTTTGAGGAAAATACGAAATTGCTGTTTGCCTGCCGTACTTGAAGAGTACCAGCGATTTACAGGTGCTAAAGATATGCCAACTAATGTGAAGTTCATTGAGAACTATGACACTTCACCTCTAAGCCAGTGCCTCTACGGTATCATCTACCGCTATGTTTCTCATAATCGTCGTTTGGTTTACCAAGAAGAGAGTGTGCAGCGAAAGCGTTGTTACATACTGGAACGTGTATGCTACTTCCACACTTATAGGGGAGGCCAATATCTGCGTTTTACGATTTATATGATATTTTTAGTCATGTTCAAAGAGTCTATCAGTTTCTTTTCTTTCGTTGCGCAGCGCACTTTCATACGAAGTTAGCTAAGTAATGTAATTTGAATGGCAGGATAATTTGAATGAATGTAAATGTGTTACACTGGCAGGTTAATGTGAATGTGAAATACTTTCGGTAATTCGGTTTCATTATAATTTTTTTCAAAATAGTTATATGCACACAACTTCTAATAAGAGTTGTGTTCCGTATTTCAACTACACAAACAAAGGTTGCGAAAGAATGTCTTTACGACATAACTAGGTGTTGTCAACATAGTTACGCAACTCTAACAAGTGTGCAAAATCTTATTCATAATAGTAATAAGAGTTGTTACATATTTCTACAATATACATCCTAGGTTGTCTAAGATAGTCCTTCAACTTATACAAGTGTTGTGTTACATATTTCTACGATACACATCCTAGGTTGTCTAAGATAGTACTTCACACTAGTACAAAAATCCCTTTTCATCACGGTTTTTTACCGTGACCAAAGGTATACAGTCACGGTATTTCAATTTTGAGAAACCGTGTCTAAAGCCTGCGAGGCCAAAAGTGTCGTCATTTGGTCACGGTGATTCCCGTGACCAATTTGTATATTTCACCGTGACCAAAAATTTCTTTGGTCACGTACTTATGTTAGACACCGTGACCAATACACACAATTAGACACGGATATCCTTCTATACCGTGACAAGTTCATGTTTTTAAACACGAAAAACTAACATACACGTGTCCGAATTTGATCGTTGGTCACGGACCCATCTCACACCGTGACCAATACATTAATGGTCACGGATCGGTAACTACCCACCGTGTCTGGTCCGGTATCCCCACTCGGGGGGATACTAAGATGTTGGCGACAGCTTTTAAGATTAAACATTGCCCGAGAAAAGTCTTAAAAGCAATAACTACCAATAAATTGAATTTTTATTAAAATCAAACATTATATCCATGACATAGAACTCCATACACATATATAATTCTACTGTTAACAAGAATGAACAAGAAAGAACAATGAAATCCCCTATTTACAATGCTGGTACTACTTGTAATGTCCGACGTAGACCGCCAAATATCTATTCACGGAGATGGAGACAATTGTGCGCACATTCACTCCCAACCTAGGAACTTCCATATCGGTCTTCTTGAAAGGATGCCTGTATTGATTAGATTCACAGGTGAGGTTTCTTAATTTGTCCAAGAGAAACTCATTGAGATCATAGGAATAGATCAATCAAAATACCTTTTACGCGAATATAGTTAGTGCCTTTAAATCTCATGGTGCATTTAAGTCTCGGACACCGTATGTGTGGCATCTCCATTAGCAGACTTGGTGTGCCTCGAAATTAAATTCATATTGCCTCTGCATATCTTCACACTTTTCGAAGTTCCGAAACATTTGCCAAATTAGTGTGGTTCACTGTTTTATCAGATTTTTAGATCAAACACTACATGTAAAATTAAGGGTCTGATATATTAACGATAAAATGAAGGAGTAAGTTCAGCAACTTCAGCTATAAACTCAATGCTCAGACCTGTGCCAGTAGCTTTCCATTGCAGATAACCGTTGTAGGTCTAAACCAGATTTCCAGCCGTTCACAGTACTGCAGCTCCAATCAACTGAGAAAATAACAAAATTTATTTTGACTCTAATTTGTTTCTACGGAACACACCAGACTTAAGCACCCAAGTTACTGTTTTATTCATTCTCACGGTCAAGGATTGGTAGCTACAATCAATTAAACTAAAGAGGTCTACAGCGTCATTAGGAAGTTGATCCAAACAACATATATTATGAGAACAATTTTTTAGTGCAGTACATTGACAAAGACCAAAGAGATACACAGAGTCAAAATCACTTCGAAATCTTTGAAATAGTTTTCGAAGCATTCGGAGGGTACTTCGAGAAGGGAGCATGACCATGGGCCAACTCTAAAGCAGTTTATCCCAAATGACAAGATATCAGGTCTGCAAGGTGTATAAACAAAGAAACTTCACAAGAGTAGATAGTGGTTCTTATAGACATATGAGACGAGGGTTTTCTGTATATCAGTAGTTTTCATGGAAAATGGTCGAGACCTGCCGAGTAAAAACTATTATACAGTACAGTAAGAGATAGGAAACAACCACTCACTTGAAATCGTATTCGCTTCCCGGCTGCAAAACTTCTAAGCCATCCTGTAAAACATGGGAATGTTTCTAAATTCAAATTGTGTGCAGCAATGGTGAAAGAAAAAAAAATTTGGAAGAAATAGTAGATTTTCATTCAGAAAAAGCTTGTTAGTAGGGGAAAAAAACTGATGAGCATGCAGTTCCTACAAAAGAGCGTTACTGTCACCCTTGTCAAATACACAAGCCGAAAACACCGATATCCCAAAGCTTCACTATTCCATTTGTTGAGCGATTATGTTTCAAGCTGTGCATAGGTACAATCCTTCAATTCAGTCCATCTCTCCAAATAAATCACAAAGGAGCACATATGTATCTCGTTAGCTTCTCTAGTAAAGCAATATGCTTGAACGTGATAAAAAACTTTGACGTCCAAATGTATATGCCATATTAATAGTGACAATCCAGAATAATGTACTTACGATAATTAAAGCCATACTATCTACGTCACCTCCAATCCAGTTTAGCTTTGCCTCGCCGAAGCAATCACAATAAACTCTCCAGTGTACCGGAAGGATGAAACTCAAATCAGTAATTAGAATTATAATCGATCTGAATTGATAAAATTAAGTAGAGTCGATATTTATAATACATCTAAGAGATTAAGGGTGCATCTAATCGAGTTTGACTTCCCAAAGATATTCTACATTCACATTGAAATAAATACTATAATAGCTAGCATGATATAATCAGTGACCAAGACTCCCAAACTTCTCATCTTACCAACAAGATATTCACCTAATGAACGAGGATTAGAATAACAAACTAACAACAAAGAAAAAATCAAATTAGTACATTATAATAAAAATTACCGATCAAGAACCTCGGTGATGAAATCTGACCACCTCCACGGACTGGTAACAACACCCAAATCCTCGGAGACCCATTTCCTATTAGTTGGCGTATTGATAATGTAACTAGCATG